>CM068478.1:585000-972500 GCA_034769265.1 Remorina albescens | reverse complement strand
GGTGGCGGCGGCATTTCAGAAAGCACGACAATCTTCGCCGCCCGGCCCCCCTCCCGACCCCTCCACACCCCCCCAGCTCCTCATATGAGCCATCGATCTCACAATCAATGATACATTATCCTTCCAGTGACCCGAGATCATCGGGGAGGCGCGAACGCATCATCTGGCACAGCCACGACTAATTACCTGACCGCCTGACAGTCGCCATCAGGGGGGAGACCGCAGGCCGCTCCCGGTGATTGATACACAACCGCCGGCTGACGGCGGGAACAAAGAGATGGAGTCGAGGAGTCGGAGTTCTCCTGCAACCTGAGGCTTTCTTTCAAATGTCACTTCTTTAATTAGAGACGCCAAAACAATGGAGTAACGGAGCGAAGGGGGAAGTGTCTGATCTAATTAGGACAGCTGCTGTCAGCCATTTTCCTTCGCCGTCGGGCTTCTCACCAATTCGTTCTCAGATGGATTCCGCGCTGAGATGAAACTTCTCCTCACCGACGTCATCAGACAGAACGTTTCACTTTAAGGACGACAACATGTCGCCGTAAAGGAACGGTTCACCTTTAAACTTTACGTTTTCCAAAAGATGAACTCAGAAAATATTTGAACAGGCTGATCATCATTCTCTTTGGTTTTTTGTGACGATAAACACAAATTTCCTCCGTTTAATGCCAGCACAAAGAAAACAACAGTAAAGTAGTTTACCAGCAGAACAGCAGAGCGATGAGCCGAGTCCGTCTATTCAAATTAAAATATCATCTTTGTTGCTTATGTATTTGTTGTATGATAACTGTTGTTATATGAGAAAGAATAAAAAATACAATTAGATTTTTTTTTTCCACAAATTTTACATTTACAATCATTTAAAATAATTCTTATCGGTAACTCATTTTGACATAAAACCAGCTCTCATCTTATTTTATTGTTTTAAACTTTAATAAAAGTTGGTATCAATGTGAAAATTCTCAATCCAAGGTTTTATAATTATCCATTTTGACCAACAATCTCATGAACACAGAGAACATCCTGGATGGCCAATGAGGAATTGGAGCTTTATTGTGTAATTTTCTGGATTCAGTTCAGAGGTCATTTGGCTCACGTCCGTTGGCCACGACTTGCTGTGATTGTACAACACGCTCCGTCACGAGCGTTTCCAGTGACCTTGTCATCGATGGTGAGGAATTAATCTGTCGAGAGGAGCGAGATTGTTGATTGACGAGCGTTTGATGAGTGAATTATTGTCCGTGGTGGCTCAGACAGACTCAGAAAGTCTGCAAAGAGACCGAACGCTTCGGATACTAAACGTGATTAATGAAAAATGTGTTTAATGTGGATCTGAGTTCATAGTCCAGGACTGAATCAGTCAAACTCAGCTGTAGTCAGAGCAGGTTTAGTCTTATAGTTCAGAAATGATTTTATTTTTAAGCTTAAATCATGAATTGTTTGTGAAGTCGTGCAGATTTAAAAAGACACACTGAGATGTTCCCATTTGTGTTGGACCTGGTTAGAAAAGTGTGTTTTATTATGAAAGTGTAACATGTTGTTTTGAGGTGAAGCCTCCGAGGAGACGTCTGCTGGCTGACGGATCCGAACCAGCAGCTCAGCTCAGCTCAGCGGGGGGGTTGAACTCTGGCCGGCTCATTCTGACCACAAGAGTTCAAACACGGACATCTGGAGTTTGGAGAGGATGAAGTTTTGTGGCGTGTTGAAGGATCCACGACGGATATGAGAGTTCATAAATCCCTCTTTGTGGACGGACACGTTTCCTCTGCAAACAAAATACTGACGAACACGAGACACGACGTGACTGCGACAGACAGCTGTGGAGAAAGTAAAAAGGCTTTCCGCTCAATAGACGTCGCTTTCACAACGATCAGCAGACAGAGACCTGTAATTTGCTGTGATGGCGAACGAGTGCGAAACAAAAGAGCTGCTGCTGTGAAGGCAAAGTGTCACAGTGTTAACACACAATCACCCACTAATTTAAACCCACCTGATCCTGATCCTGGACCTGACGAGTCCTGGAGGATCATCTGAGACTTCTAAAGGTGAAAGATGACTCACGATGAATCAGAAATGTTTTATAATCTGGACGTTCAGAAAAAGTCAACTTGTGGAACGTGTCTCCCAAAATAGAGACGTGATGTGTTGTGATGAAATGAACCGATTCCATTTCCAAAAACAATCAGAGAAGAGCTCAGAGATTTTCTAATGACGGAAGGATTTGGAGGCTTTTAGCAGAATTGCAGCAGTAGAAGGTCACGAAAAGCAGGAAGAGCTTCAGTTTGCTCCAGCGGTCTTCACCGGACCGGAATCAGGTCAGGACCGACCTGACAGAGCCAAAGCTCATTTTTAAATCCATTAACCTGAAACTGACGATTTAAATAACTTAAATTTAACTTGGCACGTCTTAAAATCATTAATTTGTATTTTAAAAAGTTTAAAAACCGTCTCAGTGTAGTTTTCCATCTCCTCTCTCACCAACAGGTCAGTCAGCCAATCAGAGGAGAAGATCAGATACTCCTTCCTGAGTAATCCACTCAGTTTGTGACATCACAAAGTTCAATAAATCCCGACGGCCATTTTTGAAGACTGAGAATTTACCTCTTCAATTAAAACAAAAGAATTTTTCTTGTTCCGCGGCTGAAAAGACGTTTAGCTGTTCCACAGTCCGTCAGACCGCTCGTCCCGTGAGCCGAACCCCTCCCTGACCCTGAAGGCCCCGCTGAAGCCTCCCAGCCGTCCACATCTTTTGTTCGCTGACATTCCTTCCGGAGCAGATTTATTGGTCTATATAATTAAAACGGCGGGCTGTTCGTGTCGTGGTCCTGCTACCTGCTGCCCCATAAACGCTGTCAGAAACATGACAGATGGGACGCCGGAACGTGACTCACGGGCCGAAAACAAAACATCTCCCTCCGTAAATCTCCGAAACGGCGACGGCCGCCCGCGAGCGCGTCACGTGGCCGATCTGCATCGATGAAAGAGAGCGAGGCTTCAACACAAGCGGCAGATTTACAGGCTGGAAACAGATATAGTTTGTCAGCCACAACATTAATCTCATTTTGAGGAGCGTACAGGATTTTAATCTCACTTTGCAGATAGCATGTGTGTCTTTAATCCATCTTTAATACTCGAGGCGGGCGTACAGTAGCCAGGATCAAATTTTCCTAAAGCTCAGGATTTAATGTGGCTTTCCTCTGGAATGTGAGCAGAGGAAGTGGTTGTTTTTTTTTCCCAGTAACCTTTTTGGTTCTCTGTTTACTCATGCCAACCCCATCCTTAGCCCGTGTATGGTTACCATAGCAACAGCAGGGGCAAGGCAGCTGGGCTTGAATTATTTTTGCACTTAAACACGCACGGTCACTTCTGCTTCACGTGTGTGTGTGTGTGTGTGTTTGGTTAGCAGAAAGGTCAAAGGTCAGAGTGGGATTTATTTGGGTGGATTCTGTCAGATCCATCCTGGTAAAAGGTGTGAGGTTCATATCGGTTAGGAACCAGGAGAAGGTGGAGCCGAGGAGGGGGAGGGAGGACTGAAGACTGGGACCAGAAAACATTGACCATTTTCCCATAGACTTCTTCTCACAACCAGTGGAGCCCCCCCCCCCCCCCCCCCCCCCCGGGGTTAAGGGTTAAGACTCTTCAGTGCAGACCCAGAGTCCAGGTCCAGGTTTAGAGCCTCCTCAGATCTTCAGTTTCTCTCAGAGGCCTCAAACATTCATCTTTTCCTCTTCACACAAATCTGCATCTTTTTGGAGAAAAACCAGAATTGGAAGAATATTATTTATTTAAATCGGCGTCTTAACTCTCCAGCTGTGTTTTTTTTTCCCACCCACAGACGTGGCTGCAGCGTGGAGGGGATTTGTGCAGGACTGATCCCTCGGCAGAGTTTAAACATCAGTGTTTGCCTTTTTCTCTGTGCATTTCAAGCCCTTCATTATTTGCTCCAGAAGCAGAAGAATGTGCACCGATTCCCACCGAAAAAACACACGGCTCCATATCCCGGCTGAAAAGGGACGAGGTTTAGATCGTTTGTCTTCAGAAGATTCGGAGGAACGAAGGCGAGGCGTGAACTTGTGACCTTACGGCTGCAGCTCTGTCCGTCTGTCAGCAGTAAATGAACCCAAACCAGATTGATTTTCACTTAAACGCCCTCTTATTATCTTTCTGCTGCTTTCAGTCACTCAGCCACAGATCGATCAGGGATGATCAATCACACACATCAGAGAATCAATTACCCGCGATGAGCTTCCTGGGAAAAAAATAGCTTCATAATTCAGTTCATCTAAATTGTCGGGAAAAATCTGGTAGATCACGGAGCCAGAATAAATATGGCTGCCTGTACAAAACAGTTTTTATTGTGTGCCATAAATCCCCCTTTAGCAGCAGACGATGAACGTAATGTGATCATTTATTATTTTGGAATCATAAAGCCAAACGTGTTTGCTTCTTCGTTTTCTTTGGTTCGTTTTATTCTCCTGATGCTGGTGTGTGTGAATAAATACATAGGAACCTTCTGGAAGTGCTGGTTTCTGGTAGGACCGCTCTGTTGGTACAAACCTGAGCTCTGCTGGATTATAATAGTGTTGGCATCAATAAAATCATCTCCATACCTGAGATGGGAAAATTACAAATGATTGCCTGTTAAATTTTTATTTATTCTCTGTGCTGAAGTCACATTAACAATCTCCACTTAACTCAGCGTCTGCTTGAAAGCAAAACACAAATAATAAACAACTGTAAATAAATTCGGGCATCAATAGTTGTGAAACAAACTGACTGAGCGGCTGATCGTCATCAGACCGGCCTTCCTTACTTTTGTTCCCGTTATGTTTTTCTGGGTCGCCTCGGAGGGAGAAGCCTCCAGGCTGAATCTGATCGGACTCACCTGCTCCGCTTTGGTTTAATTGGCTGCCGACAAACTGAACGACGCGTCGATCAAACCGGCAGGACGCGAGCAGACAAGAAGAAGAAGAAGAAGAAGGAGAAAGTAAAAGGAGCTTTTGTATGTTGGGAGCTGACGGCTGTTCAGCGTGTTAACAGAAATAGACTTTTTTACTTTCCTGCTGCTGGACTTAAATTGTACGTTTTGGGGAAAGCTGACAGACACTGTTTTTTAGGAAAAGGAGAATCACCCCCCCCCATTCAGACTGAGGAGCCCCCGGGGGCCTCGTCTCTGCTGAGTCCACTTCTTCCTCCTCTTCTTTTGGAAACGAGCAGATGATGAATTAATGCCCCTCGTAACGACGAACACAACTTGACCGAAATTTGTTGGCAGCATCCTCCAACGCCGAAGTCCAGGAAGTCAGCTGACGCAAGAAAAAACTGACGAGGAGTCAAATCAGCGGTTTGAGCCTGAGGTGGGACGTCCTCCGTGTCTTTTCTCCCTCCGCTCATTCCCAAAGCTGCTCTTTCATTTCCACCTTAAAAACGACGGGCCGCCCGTCAGAGGGCTGCGAAGTCATTTAAAAGCTAATGAAAGAAAATGAAACACTGTTTCATTGGTAAGACTTTCCTCTTTGATTGAGCGGCCCAATTAAAAGTAAGAAAGATAAAGAACAAAGAGCGCTTTGTCCTCTTCCAGGTGAATTAAGGTGCCGCTCGGCTCGACCTGCAGAACGGAACGTCACGCTGCCATTTCGACTGGATCCAGCGTTCCAATATAGGAAAACTGATTCCCGACGGAGCAAACCGTCTTCAATGAATCCAGCTGAGCGAGTCTTTATTTTATAGATGATACATATAACCGATCGTAACAACCGGTTTGTTCCGTTAGGTGACATATTCTACATTTTAAGGTCATGCCTGAAAACTGGGATCTCGGTTAAGAAGCTTAACTCCATCCCAAGTATCATTCTCTGGAGTTTTATTAAGCAAACGGATCATCAGCTTATGTGGAGAAGACTCAGAAAGCAGCTCGGGTGGAGGTGGAGGTGGAGTCATGGGGACGGTATGAATGTTGGGAGAGACGTTTTCTCCCCGCCGGTCAAAGTCGGACACATTTTGGACTTCATGAGGAGAAACTTCATTCAGAGCCGACTGCTGACTGGAGACAAAAGAGTTCAGTGATAAATGATGGAGTCTCTCTGCTGTTTGTCCACGTAGCAGCAGATCAGAAGGCTGTAAGCTAAAACAACAACAACAACAACAACAACAACAACAAACAGTACCGTCAAAGTGGAAGTGAAACGATTAAAATATTCAGAACAGCGTGACTGAAACATGGAGCTGACTCCTCTGGTCTTAAAAGAAGTCAGACTGTGTTGAAGTCTATGGGAAAATGTTCCTCCTCCTCCCCTTATATTGAAGTCTATGGGAAAATGTCCCTCCTCCTCCTCTCTGAAGAGTTTATGGTCTCAGTCTCTAGTTTACAGACTTCTATACAACATGGTGTTCATTTTTTAAAGGGTGCTCCATTTAGAAGAAGGAGGGGAGGGGTTGGGGGCGGGGCTACTCTGTAACTAACAGACTGAACCACCCAATCAGGATAGAGAACAGAGCAGGTCAGTGATGAACAGTCATGAAATACTTTGACTTCTACTCCAACATGTTGATATGATAAATTAAGTTTCTGGTTTTTGGCTCTTAAACTAAATATAAATGCAGATTTGTGGTCACTTTAACAAGCTGGAGGAGTAAAGAGGAAGAAGGAATGTTTCTACTTCATAAAGAATAAATATCCTGTAGACATCTGTCAGAGGGTAATAACTCCAGACTGGCCTGTTTTTGGGGCGCCCAGGCAGGAAAATCATCTGAATACAAACCGTTTCTCTATCTGCAGCACAGCGTTCGAAGTAAACTGCAACGGAATGGTGTCATTTTAGAGGAAGGAGGAGCAGCGAAGAGTCGTTTAAATCCTCGGCAGGTGCTGAGACAAAACAAAGAGCTGCTAAAATCAGAAGCAGCTATAAGAACGCAACACAAACACACACTAAGCGCCGACACAGTGGGAGGTTAAATGAAGCTCCACAAAGCTGCTGATCGTCCTCAGAGAATATCTGATGACCTGCAGTTTTTATTTAGCCCACAGGACAGGGCTAAAAACAGTTCAAGGTGGGGGGGGGGGATAAAGCCGACTCAGGTGCATTATTATAATTATTATTATTCCCCAAAAACAAACAGCCGACACATTTCAGCTCATGTTACAGACGGAGACACCAAACGTGGGAAACGGACCATGAGTACGTTTATGTTCATGCTGCTTTTCCATTTCAATATTAATAACATTTGATTTGGTCTTCACTCAGTATTTACAGTCTGACTGGTTTTTCTGGTGAATAATCATCGTTCCCATCATCCAGTTGAGATTATTTTTAAAAAATATCTCTGTACTGATGTACATCATCACAAACTTTCCCATTTGATCCAACACACCAGGCGTCGTGACCCAGAAGTCCTCCTGTCGCCTCCATAACCAAGAGATTATTATTATTATTCAGTTTTCTAACTTCTGTCGCTGCTCACAGGATCAGGGACGGCTGCTGGTGATATTTGGTTGGAACGTTATTCCTCCTGATGGTTCTTCCTGTTTTTCCTCCTTAAACTTGAGGATCATCATGACTGCTCCAAAGAATGAGCACAACTCCTGATCAGATAAAGACAGAAACTTCAGAACAGTTCATGTAGAAAATACGGATACATCCAGTATTTGTTTCTGTTTTCTGAGCTTCTTACAGAGAACAGAGTCAACTGAGGCAAAGCAGAGAGAAAAGCCTAAATGTGGCTCTAAAAGGTTTAGATGTGAGCTTTAATGTGAATCCTGAACGAGCTGAGTCACCTGAGGATCTGCAGCTCTGCAGCTCTCCAGGTTTTCGACACCGGCTGCTTTGTTGTGAGGAAATGACAGATTTCAGTGAGCAGCTGTTTCATTTCTGCGCTGAACAAACGGAGACAGAGAGCTTTCTGTTTTACTGTTTCTCTTTTTTGTTTCTCGTCAACAATCGAGCAGGACGAGCTGCTGCTGGCGAGCCGCCACGGCTCAGATAACACCATTTCAGCCTTTCGTGCCCTCACACACGCATTTCACATGAACAATGACACACTCAGCACACTCAGTATACAGGCATGCATATAAAGCGCACACACACACACACACAGTGGCTTATGCTCGCTAATCGTCTTTCTCATTCACTCTCTCACTAACTTGAAAAAAAATATGGAGGGGATTTCGCTCATCACTGGGCCAGATGTGATGATACGGCTCCAGGAGGGTCGACCAGGGAGGCGGGGTGTGTGTGTGCACGTAAACAGAAGCAGAGGAGACGATCTGCTCTTCTCTGTTGAGGCTCCGGCCGAGCACTCATCAGCATTATCAACATGCAAAGGTCAGAGGTCAGAGGTCAAAGCTTAAAGTGATCCTGCAGGAGTTCATTTCCTCGAAGGAGAACCACAGAGCAGGATGATCCAAGTGTTTGTGCAGCTACACACTCAGCTATAGAGGACGGGAACAGCAGGACGGATTCAGATCAGCACTGTGGGGACGCAGACAGACACCAGGACCAGATCCTGTTCTCATATTTTAACTTCTCCTGTCTTTTATTTTGGAAGGTTGATGTCCACAAGAAGGTATATTTGTGGTTTTAAGAACCAGTTTTGTTTTGTCTAACTTTACACCTTCAAACCTTCGGACTGGACGGGAGGACATAAAGTGTAGATCTTCCAGGATATAAATAATGCGGCAAATATTTGACAAAGCAGCATTTCCTCTTTCACTCCCAGATATGAATGATCTCATCAGTTATCAAGAGTCTCCGAGTAGAAGTGTGATCTAAAAGTGTTAAATGTTCCCGCCTGCTATAAATGGCAGCATGTTCCTCATTAGCACGAGCTTCCCTCTCCCCCCTCAGCATGTGGTAGGAAATCACAAGGTGCCAAAACAGAGGGATCGGAGGCACGAGATGTGATATCTGAATTCAGCCGGCGCTTTGGAGACGTTCAGCCTGAGAGAAAGGTTAAACACTTCAGGCTGTGAGATCTGCTCGACATCTGTTGGCTGTGATAAGACGTCCGCTGACAAAATAACAGAGCCGGTGCATTTAAGGTCATAATTCAGGTGTGACATCATCACCTGTAGCCAGCCGTGATGTGTTCAAGGACACGTCAAGATTTTGGGGGCGCACAAAGTGATGCCCTGTCCTCTCGTGTCGTCTTCAGAACGTCCTCCTCTCTTCAGACAAATCACATTTAATGGCTCTCCTTGGATGTCGTACCGTCTTTGAAGGCGACCTTGACGGCGTAAATAAGAGGAAGAAGGTTTATTTAATGGTCAGCTCATGAACTCACAGCGTGTTTGTATATTTACGATCATTGAATCGTAAATCGTGTCATCAGCTGAAATCATTTTATTTTCAGTAAATTCAGTGAACAGAACAGAAACTAACCCGACCTGAGGAAATCTGTGGAACTACACGATACAGCAAAGACCTAAAGCTACGAACTTCTGAGGTGCACACTAAGTGGCCATAAGTATGTGGACGGCTGGCTGTTTTAAAATCCTTGACATGGCCTGTTGAACTGCTGAGATAATGAAATGACCTCAAAGGTTTGTCTCCAGTCCATCCTGAAGCTGCTGCTTCTGAAACAACGTGGACAACATTCCTTTACTGAGTCCTCTCCTGACCGTGTGGACAGAGACACAATTATCAGATCACTTCCCCGTCAGTTTGAAGCAGCAGCTGTCTGTGTCTGTATCTGCTGTGGAACACCTCCAGGACAAATAAACTGTAACATCTAATTCAGACCCATTTCCCACGTATAGGACGGCTGCTCGGCCTCGAGGGCTCTTCTTTGTGCTCGGCTAATGGAGTCCGTGTGCTGCAAAAGGCCTTCTCATCTTCAAAAAGGGCACGTGTTCCCTTTTCAGAGACCCTCGGAGCCATTTGTGTTCGTCTTGCTTTCCAACAAACGCCGCTCGTGGTCCGAATGGGGGATTCATGACTTCATATGTGGACCTGCAGGCTACAGCATCAGCTCAGTGATTCGGTTCACCTTCATGTTGAATCCTTCCTGAAAACAAGTCCAGTCTGGAAAGACGGAGGACGGAGAGGGAAGTTGAGACGTCCCTGTCCGTCCTCCGTCCATCTTCAACACCTGCTTGTCTTCTGCTCCCTAAAAAAGTAAAAGCTGATTGGCTCCTTCTCCTCCTGCTGGCGGACTCTGTTTCCTCCAGTGTACTTTGAGGGACCAGCTGTTGGGTTTTGGGTCTCAGTGGACGTTTTCCCGGTCTGGCACAGAGATGACTGAACAACACACTGTGGGGATGAGTGTGTATGTGTGGAGGAGCCACCTTGAGCTGTGTGCCTGCCTGTCACCGTTCAGACTAAAAGCCCCCCCCATCAGCGACGGATTTGAGAAATCCATGTCAGTCATTTCACCCTCATTTAAAGTGTGCAACGCTGAGGAAAAACAGATCTTTAGCAGCAACACGGGAGACAAAAGGACAAACGGATGAAAAGAGCAAGTGCTGTGGTTATTAAATTTCCGGAGATTAGTATTTCCAAAAGAAGGAGGAGGAGGAGGAGGAGGGACTGAACGATGCTCGCTGCTATTTCATTTCTGCAACTCAGAACTTTCCTTTCATTCACCTACTGGATTTTTTTTTTTCTAATTTGAGATGATTACACACCAGCATGAGCAAAATATCACCCATCACAAAGGATTATTCACCAGGTGTTTCAGCCACGCATTTTAATATCTCCCATGTGTTTTAAGGCTGCCCGCCATCAGACCCGGTCAGCCACGGAGCGGCCATGTTTTTTTATTTGCTCCACACTCGGTGAAACCTGTAATTAAAAGTTCACCGATGCAAATAAAAACTGATCCATCAGCAGAGATGAGACTTGATGGAGGTATTTATAAAACACCAGCTGATTATCATGAGAACAATGTAAATGTGTGATTTTGTCCTCTAAAGAGCGTTTTGTGATGTTAATGTGATTTCTGAGGTTTTATTAACAGACATAATTAGCTGCTTATCCATTAACTCAGCTCACTCTTCTACATTCAGACCAAAGTGGCGTTTCATTTCTGTTTTTATTCAAGTTTTCATCCAACAGAAAGAGAAAACGTGAACCAAACCTCCCTGCACGGCAAAAACACAAAACAAAACAAAAAGGTTCAGAAAACACAAACGCTGACAACCACATACACAACATGAGTGTTTCTTGGGGACGGTAATACACCATGCACCCTGCTGGAACACTTTGGGACTTTAAAAACAACAAGAGCATCGCAGCCGGTCGGAAGCAACTGTCAACGCCTACAACTCAGCTGTCGGCGTTTGAACGGGGAAAAAGAGACCACGTCAGATTCAGCAGCATTTCTTTCTTCACGGGTGGGAGTTGATTTTTTAAAAGTTTAAAAGAAGAATACATAACAAACCTCTTAATGTTCTCAACCAGAACCAGAGATGTCCTCAAGTCTTTGGTCACGGGTCCAAGTCAAGTCTCAAATCTCTAAAAAATAAAAGTGTGGCGTCTCTTCTGGTTAAATGAGCGTTCTATCGTCTGCTGCTATCCGGTCTGTTCAGAATACTGCACAGATTCAAATCATTATTATCACTCCTTTATCTTTATCCAGGGTTGGAATTACACTGTGGCACTGTTTTACAGTGTGCACCACGACGTGCCACCAGAAACAGAGTTACTGTGAAAAGACACACTCAGACCGTCTGCCAACGTAGCTGCACCTGAACTCCTCATTAGTAATGAGAGCTGCAGTGAAAACAGTCTGATAACGCTGTGAGACCGGACACACCGAGTCTGGTCTGGTCTGGTCTAAGTCTAGGGGAAAACTTCCCTCCTCCTCCTTCATATTGAAGTCTATGGGAAAACGTCCCTCCTCCTCCCTGATTTATCAGCTCAGTAAACGTTTCCTTGATGAGTTTATGGTCTCATTTTTTAAATTTTACTGCATTTTCTAGCTGCAGTTTGTTTTCATTTAATTTATTCACTTTGTTTCGTAATAAACTGGAAAATGTGACGAAAAAAAATGAAGATATATCAATGTCATTATTTAGCGGCACACAGCTGAAGGGACAGTCAGGAAATGGCGACTGAACGGTTTTACTTTGCTGAAGTGTTTCCGATCACATTATAATGTGCGAACATTTCAGCTCAGTGTGCTTTGAGTGTTCTTCTGCCCCCGTGGGAGCGTTCTGCATCGGGGAGATAATGTACCAACGCCGTGTCATTGTGTGCTTGCACTGAGTGCGGTTTAACACGGGTTCATACAACACAATAAGGCCACCGAGAGGTAAAGTGGCCGTGCAGCTGCTGGTGAAAATGAGGAGAGGGAAAAGGATGATGAGATGAAATCACAGAGGGGAGAACAAACGGCACCGGCGGCCGCCTCCAAAGCCAGTCTGAGCCCAAGGCGGGTCGGCCCTTCATCTGCATCTCAATGAGGAATTTGATCACAGCTCAGAATTCAGAGGTAACGCCACAATGCGAGGGCGACCGGGGGCTTTCAGATACGAAAATACATCTGTGAAACAAATTAAAGACAGAGGAGGAGGCGAAGAGCTGAAAACCAAGACGACGGCTCCGTTTGATTCGTCCTTTGTGGCGTTTCTTCTGTCGCTGGTCTGATTTCTGGGGTGATGATGACATTCGAACTCTAAAGATGTCCGACAGGGATGATGATGATGATGGATGAAGTCGGACAGACACCATCATGATGACATCATCAGACGGTAATGAGCGAGCTCGTCATTGTTCATGTTTAATAAAGTTCCTCCAGGTGTGTTTATTAATCTGGAAAAGTCACCGCTGTGATAAAGTTTGGTTTTCATTTCAGCGCCACTCGGTCCATCTTCGGTTAGGCGGCCATGTTTCTGACTTTAAAGCCCACGAGCTGAATAAAAAGATGCTGCCTCTTGCCTTTTTCCTCTGGGAGGTTTTTTATTCTTTTTATTCTTATTATTTATTTAAGTGTACAGAAAAGTCTGTGTGGGGATCAGCGTGTTCTGGGGACAGTCCCAGTTTTTAACGACAGTAAAAGTTTCTGTGATTCATATTTTGTCGAATATGTTTTCAAATTTACGAGAAACCAACAAAAAGCTGGATGTGAAACTCAGCTGGATCAAGTCTTGGATGTAAAGTTATGCTCAGGTCAGTTGAGACCAGAACTCATCTTAGCCTAATTAGCTTCTGTTATTTGTCTGTTGCTGTTTGTTAGCACCCCCCCCCCCCCCCCCATAAGAGGACGGGATTGGCTCCTTGGCTTTGTGACGTAATAATCTGTGACACACTGAATGTGTCGTCACTTCGCTACGTCGGACATCAGAAGCTGAAGTTGGAAAAGAAATGGAGAAGTGATTTCTTAAAACACACACAGACACTTTTTCACTTCACCAGCCGTCACGGCGGGGAGCCGATGAGTCATCACTGTAGCTTTTATACAGGCGGTGCATCAGTCACCCTCTCCTGATGGGAGCAGATGGCGCGTGGTGGCTCAACGAGTGTGGAGAAGTCTGTGTGTGTGTGTGTGTGTGTGTGTGTGTGTTTGTGTGTGTTTGTGTCAGGGATGGGGGGGGCATAGAAGGGAGTGCTTGCCAAAGAACCAGCTGTGCAGTAGGTGAAACTATAGAAGAAGAAGAAGAAGAGGAGGAAGTGTGGGAGGGGGGAAGGGGGGGGCGGGGGATGGTGGTGGTGGGGGGGTATCTGTTGAGGCAAGCTGAAAACAGGACGGCGAAGGGCATCAGTTCACTGTGTGACCCAGGTGTCACGGCATCAGAGGGGGAGGAGGGAACTGTTTATGGTGGGATTAGTGATGAGCTGGTGTGTGTCTGTGTGTGTGTGTGTGTGTGTGTGTGTGTGTGTGTGTGTGTGATACAGCCGGATCCTGGACAGTGACGGATGAACTGACTGGACTTCATACTTGATTACAACTTAAAGCATCATAATTATTTATCATGAAGCATCCAGTCTGAACCTCTTTCAGGCTCTTTGACAGTCATAGTGTTTTGTTGTGAGTCTTTTGTGAGTCTGTTGTGAGCTGTTGGTCTGTTGTATCCTGGGGGTTCACTTCCTCTGTGATGTGTTGATGATATCAAAGTGATAACACAATCCCAGAGCCGAAGTGGCGGGGCTGATGTATTTTTACTCATCCATTCCCGGTGAGCTGATAATATCAGTGATGCTAAGAGGAAAATAGAGCCCGTCCCTGGAAACCTGAGAACTGAGGCAGTTTGTAGAAGTAACGTCAACCTTCAGACTACTGAACAAAACAATGACATGAAATTCAAATTCAGATTTCTATGTTGACTCTGAATCTGACGGGATTAGTTGAGATAAATGTGTTGGTGTGTGTGCGAGTGTGTTTCAGCCTTCAACAGGAATAAAACGAAACTCCTCTGAAGTGGAAAAAAAGTCTGTGACAAATGTCACTTCTGCTGTTGCTCCTCTGAAATTGATCAGAGGTCATCGATTTATCGGCAGACTTCAGACGGACAGTTTGCTTTCAGCAGGAGGTCGAATCGATTTCTGTCCAAACTGAGTTGGACGTCTTATTCCAGTAACAGTCCAACAATCCAGCTGCTCCGCACAAAGGCTGCTAAGACACAGAGCTGTGTGTGTTACAAGTGTGCGCACACAGCGCTCACACAGGGAGCCCATTTCCAAATGTCAAGTGTTCGTGAAATAAATGTCAGCTAACTCAGGGATGAGAAATCAAATGGCTCCTCAGCGTCGGCCGCAGACGATGCAACGCGAATAAGAAACCCGCCGAGCCGACAGAGAGGAAAAGGAAAAGTATTCACCTCATCAATTTCTCCAATTCCAACATATCTGAAGGACGAGGAGCTATAAATCCAGGACACACGTAGCTCCAGCAGACGGAGAGCGGGAGTCCCTGAAAGCATCCTGAGGACGATCTGAGACGACAAGCCTCGCTCATCATGTCAGCACCTTCAGGGGGAGAACACACGTCTGTGGTTTCAGTTATCCCGAGAATTTCTGCCTTTGTTCGGTTTTCAGTCGGAGAGTCTGAATCGATGGAGTGTCAGAGCAGCTTGACATCAACAAAGAAAAAACTTGGAGATTTAAAAAATAAGTGAAAACTAAAAGCTGAGATGAAACACGTTTCCTGGACACGCTCTGTGATAAACAGGCGTTTTCTGAGTTAGTGAATCAAACGAGAAGTAGAGGCAGCTTCCCATAGACTTCAATGCAGCCTGAATTCTTCCTCCAGCCAGTGGTGTCGCCCCCTGATGGTCACGTCGGCATGCATTTTTACAGACAGTCTACGTTGCGTCCTTCCGGTACAGCCCGCAGGAGCTCGTCCTGACTTCGCCATAGCAACAGGAGCGTGGTTGTCATGGCTACAATAATAAAATGCAAACTCCAGAAACAGTGGGCTCGGTTTTGGTTACCATGGTAACAGTAATGATTTGGTTTGATTCGAGGAAAAGATGTAGATTCTTTTTCAATGTTAGAAAGTCTCTGTCGTTGTGGTGACAGTAACAACAACAACAACAACAACAACAACAACAAACAAGATAAATTCTGAGTTCAGCTGGGAATCGAACGCAGCTCTCCTGTGTCACATTCCTCCTGACGTGAATTTTGTCGCTCTATAAACTACGACGTCACGCTGATCAGCTGACCTGCGACCTGTGGCCTCATTTCTTCTGTGTGGACTGAATACAATAAATTTAGAATTAGTAAACTTTATTTTTTTACGTCATGTTTTTACGGTGAAGTGTTAAAAACAAAGCCCTTTTTTTATGTATCAACAGACTCTTCTTTGAACATTGATCATTCATGGATCCATAAATTTACTTTCAGACTCTGTTTCTGTGGGGTTCGTTGAAAATGTGTTACTGTTAGTGGTCTTTGTCTTTGTGGAGCAGGTTGCCTCTGTGTCTCCACTGAAAACTGCCCTAACTGCCCCATTTTCAGTCTGTTCCCACCACGGTGGTGACTCCTGTGTGTGTGTGTGTGTGTGTGTGTCAGTGCAGCAGCTGGACGGCAGCTCGACTCTGCCCTCTAAGGTGAGGAATGGTTACTGTGGGTCTGTTTCTCAGTCTGGACGCCTGAGGCCTGATGGGTCTCCTCTTCATCTCTTCTGTCACTGGCTAAACGTCACGTCTCTCACTTCAAGTCCACCTCAGAGGATAAGAGATCTGATAATGTTCAATTTAACAAGCTCTAAACTGTAATCATCAAAATTTCAAACCAAAGGAACTCATCTCTTCGGTTAAATGACATTTTTTAGATGAACTCATGAGTGTGGTGATATGAAAATGATTTATAAAACAGAATAAAGCATTCACACATTTAAACATAAAAATATGTGAGTTAAGGTTGAAAGAAGTTTTAAATGTAATTATTCTGGTTATTTTTAAGCAATAATAAAAAAAAACCTTCATCTGTTCTGGTTTTATTTGATTTCCATTATAATTCATGATAAGCTGAATATGACACCTGACGTTTGGCTCCAGGAGCGTTCTTCAACAATAGGCTGACTCATTAATGAGAATAAGAAGCAGTGATGTCATCACCTGGTCTGAGTCAGACCACACCCACCTGCTTCCTGTTCACCTTGGAGCAGGGGGTGTGGTCTGATCACTCAGAGTCACAGTACTGGTGCTGCAGGTCAAGTCCAGACAGGAGCTTCGTCTGACGTCTCTAAAAATCAGAAACTGAAGCTCGACCTCCTCACACACAGTCTTACTCCTCATTATGATTTCACCTTCAAGCGCTGAGAGGAAATATTAAAGGTTTAGTCTGATGGTGTCAAAAGAGTTTCAGTCTGAAATGAATGAATGTGGAAAACTGAAACCAAAGTTCAGGTCTGACCACGAGGACCAGCTGGACTCACCTGGACTTACACCTCAGCTCTGCCTTAGAGCTTCCTGTGTACACATAGAAAGGTTTGAAAACATACTGAGCAGAACTCTGGGATCAGCGACCCGTCCATCAGCCCCCTCCCCCCCCCCCAGGTTCACAGAGGATGTGCTGTTTGTCGGATGGCGAGCCTGTTTCAGGAGGTTAACCTCCTTTTCATGGCGGTTGCAGCTCAGTGCGGGCGTCTGCCGTCCACCCACGCAGCTCTTTGAAGGCTCTCCGCAGCACTTTTCACCTCCACCTCTGGGCGCCGTGTGAAAGTGTGTGTGTTTGTGGAGAGGATTGTGTAATTGGCTGCATCGTGTGTGCGCTCACTGCGGAACACACACTCATCCGTTCCCTTTTATGTGACGGATGTTTCAGACTGAGAGCGAAGCAGAGTTATCCTGAGCGACGATGAGCTCTCAGAGTCAGAGGAAACATTTCCTTTCATCAGAACTGCTGGGCCGATAATATGATGCACATTGAAGGCCGCTGAACTCAGTTAAAGGTCTCTGATTGAAAAAAAAAATATTCAGAAAGCTCTTCGCTCCTTTCTCCCCTCAGTTCAGAGGAAATCTCACGTTTGACAAAGAATCGGTTTGAATGTGGAATCGATGTTGAACCCAGAAACAGTTTGGTTTTTCTATTTTACACCAAGAGACATTAAACCTGGACTCAGAGTCTGTAGAGTCCTTAATAACGTCCCTCCTCCTCCTCAGTAAATGTTTTCCTGATCAGTTTATGGTCTCAGTCTCTAGTTTACAGTCTTCAACACAACATGATGTTCATTTTTTGAAATGAAGCTCCATTTAGAGGGAGTCAGAGCAGAAATCAGCGGCAGTAGGTCGACGTTTTTCTTGTCCTCAGTTCTTCACTGGGGATTTCCTGTCCAGCGTTTTATTTTAACCGTCTTTTCTGAACCTGATCGATCCATGTCCTTTATCTGGAGGCGAAGGAACGCCGGCCACCACGGGGGCACTTCTTCATCAGACGGGTGACGTCAGAGGGTTAAAAACATCCACCTGTTATGATCTGACTCCTCATCACACCTTTGCTGTTCGTCTTCCTCTCAGTCTCTCCCCAGCTTTGCTGCCTCTCTCACTGCAGATAAAATAAAAACATAAAAAGCCTGAAAAATAACTAAAAAAGAAGAGAAAGGGTTCTCGCTCAGTATGATTCTGTTCTTTGAGGTTTGGGCCTCAAAGAACTTTCCTTCCCAACTGAAGTTGGGATGGAAAGTCAGACACTTTGAAACCAACAGCTTCCTCCCCAGGCGCTTTCTCCGCTGCTGACTGACTGTTGGCGGTTTTGATCCACGAATGGAGTCCAACTTCTTCTGTTCACAGATTCCACTCATCAGCATGTAAACTGGTTCTGACTTACCGCACCACATCGTCCTGGAGCAGCCAGACAATCTGCGGCCGGCAGCGAGCTAAAGAGAAAACCGTGACGGCCTCCACGTGTCATTGACTCCAACTGTTCGCTGATTACGCTTCAGTCAATACGGAGCCGAGGAGCAAACTGAACACAAATAACGACGAATATCAACCAGCAGTTCTCCTCTCAGTGAGTCAACAGAGTCTCAGCTGGACTCTGAAAACCAAAACTCTGTGTTCTGACTAAATAATTGAAAGATATTGATACTTAAAACAAATAAACAAAAACTCTAAAAACCACCTCGAGCCAAACGCAACAGACTCTACCTCTCATCAACACATCAGTCTCAGCTTTATTTAACCTGGTTTATTGGTTTGTGCTTTTTGCATCATTTTTATTATTTTCCTTCCCGGCAATTAAATTTTTGAGAAAGTAAAAGGGCTGATCCTTTGCTGGCTCATCTTGCAGTCAACAACGTGTAGCCGCTGCGTAAAAAGGACACACAATCACAACAATTCTCAGTATAATGTTGAAAACAAACTTTAGGTTTTTTTTGAACGATGTCAGCATTACTTTAAAGACAACACGCCCCCCCACTGCAGATCCACGTCTGTCGGACTGCACAGCTGGAACACAGGGACGTCCCCGCATTAGAGTAATTGCAAAAACAGGATCTTTTCTCAGTGTGTGTGTGTGTTTTTGTGCGTCGGTCAGGGGTGCCGCTAGCTGCTGTCAGTCATCTGACTTTACTCGACGTTTGGCCGGCCATCTGTGCAGTCAAAGCCTTTAATCGCCCCTAAGTCCATTGGACTCAACCAGCAAACGTCCTTAAGAGCTTAAAAGGCACACACATTAACACATCAGCTCCCAGAGATATTTTTAAGTTGTCAGGTTGTGGATAATTACCGTCTGTCGGAGCATTTTTGGTCTCACTGCTGATCCTGATGGCGGTGTATTCTCCTGTGCCGTCATTAGTAAAGCTGCAGGCCCAAATATTTTCTTTATTAGCCGTAGAACAATCCACAGCGGTGCTAACAAGATTACATACATCAGGACCGCGTGCATATTTAGCACTGCAGGCATTCTGGCCTCAGACTTCTGCTCTGGGTTTCACGTTTACGTTTTTAATATTATATTCCTCCGGTTTACAGATGTCTGGCCTCCAACCTAAAACAGCCACATTTTATTTCTACTGCTTCAAACCTTAAACTCATAAAGTTCAGCACCGATGTCTTTTATTTGAGCGTCAGTTAAAGTCTCTGGATCAGTCCTGTATGTTTCTGAGTTTATTGTGTTGACAGAATAAAGACAATCAGATATTTAGAGCTGATTTTTCATCATTAATGAGCAGAACTCCTGATCAGATAAAGATAGAAACTTCAGATCAGCTCCAGAACAACACAAACACATGAGAGGAACTTTTCTTTGGAAAAGAAGGAAACATTCAGAGTGTTTTTTTAATTAGTTCTTGTTTTCTGAGCTTCTCTCTGAACGGAGTCAGATATTTCATTAGCTCGGGTCGAGCTGAGTTTTTAAAATAAAAATCACATCTTTATGAGGAAGAACACAACGTTCAGCCTAAATGTGGCACATCCGGGGTTTGTTGTCAGTTTGTGTGATTGTGTAACTTTACGAAGGTATTTAAACATGAATGCATCATTCAGGCTCCCGATAATAATAATAATAATAATAGTAAAATAATAATAATAATAATACCCCCCGTTCCCCTCCAAACTGCCCCCCCGTCTGTTGAAGGGGGGGCAGTTTGGAGCTCACACTTCCGTGTTTGTCCGTCAGGTACCGTAAAGCAGGAAGGACTGTGGTAAAGCCCCCCCCGCCCCTCTTCCTGCTGCTGCTCCACCTCCAGGTTCGATCACCGGCTCGTCAGGAGCGTCTCCGGGAAAAGTCTCCCGTCAGCCGGTCAAACGCTTTCCCCGGAGCCGTTAGCTTCCTGCGGCTAGTTCCGCCCCTGGTAGTGTGTCAGTCCGGGAAGGGGTGGAAGAAAGGTGTGGGGGGGGGGGTCACAGCTCTACCCGCCGTTTGTTTACATGTTTGTTGTTGTTTTTTTTTTGTTTGTTTGTTGACTGCACCTCTCCGGGGATCGGTGGAGTGAACTCCCGGACAGCCGGTCCGTCGTCATTCCGCTGCCCGCTGAGGTGAAGCTACATGGCGGCTAACTAACGGCCGACCGCCCGGTGCTTCGGAGGAACTGCGGGACATTTAGCACCACAATGCCAGCCGGTAGGATCGGTTTGTGTGTGTGTGTGTGTGTGTGTGTGTGTCTGTTTATGTGTGTGTTCGACAGTGTGTTTGTAACGTGTTAAAGTGTTCAAACACAACACCTGTGTGTGTGTTCGTGTTGCGTTCACTGTCACAGTTTGGAGCTAATTATAGCAGCGCAGAAGCGCAGTGCTGCCTTCAAGGTCCCTGCCTGTGTGTGGTATTCGGAAGCTCCTGCTGCGGAGTTTGGTTTAACTGATTAAACTGATTAATCTGTCAATAAATTTCTGGTTATGACTGCTGATGTAAACCCTCAAATTTAGAATTTGAGCTAAATCAAACATTTAACACTTATTTGTACTGAATTAACGGTGAATGAACTGAAATCAAGCAGATTTAACTCTCTGTTATAAAGATGAAAGTCTTTCCTCTGAAGAATCTGAAGGTCACGTTGATAAAACAATCTGGTGAACCTAATTGTTGATTTCTTCCCGAACTGCTGAAAGCTGTTTCAGATAAAACTTTGGTTAAAGTTTCTCCTCAGAGCTGCTCCTCCAGAAAACTCAGAGGTAGACCACGTGCTGCGTTCACTGTCGTGGTGCAGACAGGGTTGGAAAGAGGCAGGTGCAGTTTGCTCCAGTAGCTGAAGAGGAAACGACACGAACGGGGTTGTAAACATAAACAGCTTAGAGCTCGGCTGTAAAATATTAAGCTTGTGATCAAAAAGTTTACTGCCGTCACCTTGATTCTCTGCCCTTCATGCAGCGCAGCCAAGCAGAACCAATCCTCCACCTCTCCTTCCTCCTCCTCCTCACCCTCCTCTTCCTCTGCTCCTCTTACTTCACTGTGCGGTTACATAAATGGAAATATCTCATTTTCGTGTATCTCGACCTTGAGCTCCGTCCTGTTCCCACTCAGTCAGACTTTGATTTGACAAGTTGATTGCTGCGTTTAAGGACACCTGTGGAGCGGCAGACTGTGTTCTGTCTGTCAATCCTTTTTCATTTCTTTGCTGTGACTGTTGATCTCCTTCATGCACTGCGGCTCAGATGGCATTCAGTTAATCTTCAACATGCACACGGCCTTGAACGCAGCTTCACCTTGGAAAAACACTTTTTTTTGTTTGTTTGTTTGTCTTTTCCTGGTGCATCATGGAACTCGGGGACATGTGTCCCAGAGCGGGACAGGATGAGGTCAGCAGAGGAGTCAGGGAGCCTCGGAGGGGGTTTTGATAAATGGGTCAGCTGTTTCTCTCCCACGTTGTTCGCTGCATCAGGTGGATTTCAGATGAGTTCGTATCTGAGAGAATAAAACGTGTTACACTTATTTTTCATCTAATAGCTTTCAATGTGAATTATTATCTTTTATATATGTAATTTCTGATGACTTGACCTGATTATGAAACAGAGCACACGAGGGCAAACAGCAACATGCTCCCAAATATACTTAAGTCTGGGAGTGAAGAAGGAAGTAGGTCTCGCAATGTATGATGTACAAAAAGTGACTTTAACATAAATAAATAAATTGTAGTAATGCCAAAATTTAGCTATTTAAGCATTTTTATCCTCTACATTCATTTATTTCTACACCTAAGTATTTATTTCCTAATTTCTACACGTATCTCTGTATTTCTGTGTCTGTGTTAAATACGTGGCCTGATCTCAGTCTGATGCAACACCAAATCTCCACCCGACCAAAACAATACAGTCACTATGAGCTGAGTCTGTCAAGGGGCAGAAGTGTGACTCCCCTTTTATGGAAAAAGTATGCAGTTAAGAAGCCTGCTGATTTGTTGCTGAAAAAGTCATTAAATGTGGCGTCTAAGTTGCTGAGCTCCTCTGTGCCTGTTCAGGTGGAGCAGGATCATCCAGTCCAGCTTTAGACCGAGGCTTCAACAACATACAGAGATAAATGAATACATTTACAGAATCATTTTTCTGATATTGTAGCTGCATTTCACTGTGAATGTTAAGTTTCAAAGCTTCAGGTGGAGTGAGTTTAAAGTTTTCATCTTTTTAGGGGGGATTATTAATTCATTGAATGTAAAACATGTATTGACGATCAAGTCTGCTGCCTCAGCTGTCCCTGTTATCTTCGTCATCCCTCCGTCCTGACTCAACCCTTTTTATTTTGACCAGCTGTTGGAGGGTGTGTTTGTGTGTCTGTGTGTGAGTGTGAGTGATTGTTTCTATTTTGGTGAAGTTGGACTTGTTGCTCTGTTTTCTTCTCCTCCAGCTGTTTACTAGTTACAAATAGCTCCAGCTGGCTGCTGAGTACAGTCGTATGAGACACCAAATGTCCCTCAGCAGATGCCCTGCTTGTGTTGTGTTGTGTTGTGTTGTTGGAGGAGGTGATGTGTCTGCAGGTTTGTGCTTGGGCAGCCTGCAGACTTAGTGGTTGTTCTATAACTCCTCCTGGTGATGAACATCAGCTGTAAAGTGATGCCTTCAACAGTGACTCCTGATTGGCTGGCAGGGTGTGTGTAGGTGTGTGTGTAGTGTTAAACTTCCTATCAGGTTGCGTTGTTCGTTTAAATTCCCACTTGTGAACATTACAGTGGGTGGCGGGTTGTTCAATTTTTTCATTCATTCAAATCAGCTCTAGAAAAATCTGAACGTGTCTGCAACTTTCTTCGATGAACCTCTCTGTCTCTGGTTTTCAGAAAATGGACAGATCTGCATCATTATTCTGCGTGGTCATTGTGTGTGTGTGTGTGTGTGTGTGCGCTCTCAGTCCTCGGGCTGTTGTGGTCTAGAGGGCCTCATTATCCTCAATTAAAGCGTGTTTCCCATCTCAATTAAGTCATTATGTAGGACAGACGGTCCGTCCCTGCCGTCCCTCACAGACTCTGCCGCTCCTGCAGACACACTGAAGTCTGTCAGCTCGCCGTTACATGTGCAGAGATAAATGGAGGGATGCATGCTGGGAAATAATCCTTTGATTGCTAGAGGAGAAGAACCCTCCATGCTGAAGGTGGACTGTCCCGGACCGGTTTCCACCCAGTCTGCGGATCTATGTGGGCTGTCCCCGGCCTCCCACCAGGACCTCCAGGCCTCTCTGGTGTGTCTGGCTGCTTGTGAAGAAAATTTTTGGTCAGCACAGATTTCAGTCTTCGGTGTGTTTGACTGTAATCAGCAGCACAGGACACTGATGCTTTTAACTGATTTCTATTAAATGGACCTTCCTGAGTTCCTGTGACGTCTGGCCTTCGTTGGCTCTGGATCTGCTTTATGCTTCCACTCCTTAAATGTGTCTCAGTGGAGCTTCCTGCGTGTTCAGACGTTCGATGCTGTGTCCGATGAGGATGCCGTCGCTAGGCAGGCGTCCGCGGTCCCCGGCGGGCTGTTGCGTGTTTGGGATGCAGAAAGAATCAAAGTCCATCAAACCCAGCGGGCCCTGCGTTGTTTGAAAGCTCCACCAGCTCATTGTGTGTGTGTGTGTGTGTGGTTGGTTCCTCCCTCAGTGGTTGGCTATGATTTGTCTGTGTTGTGGAAGACAGTTTGTTCTGCAAAGAAGGATTTGGCCTAAATATAACTTCAAAGGAGACGTGCCTCCCTCTGTTTCCTCCGCCGGTCGGGTCCCTGCAGAAAAGGAATTTTTTATCTCTTTCTGCTTGTTTGTTGCTCGACGCGATGCTTCTCTGCAGTTTGTGAAGATTTTTGTTATTATTATGCTTATTATTTTTGCAGCCTGGTGTCTGCTCTGATGCCGGTGTGTCTGTGTTGTAGGTACAGAGACGTTGAGGCTGCAGCAGGACGACACGAGCAGCATGAGAAACAGTTTACTGAGCTTTACTGCAGTCGACTGTTTCATCGGCACGGTGTGCTTTCACTCCGTCTCAAATATTTTCCTGTAAATCACTTTTATGAGTAAGTGAATAAAATTCAAGGACTAATATTCTTCATGTTTATGCTGCTTTTTGGTCTTATATCAAATATTGAGTATATGGCCATAAGTACCTGGACACCTCTCAAACCGTTCCCTCCCTTGTTGTGTTAAAATCACATTGAAGGCAGAGGACGGAATCAAACAATGATAATGTGAGCTGTTCGCCTCAGCGCTGTTTCACCTGGATGTCTGTGAGTTAGTTATCAAACTGAGATCGTCAAAAAAGCCTCTGAGACTGGATACGATTGAATTCAGTGTGGAATTTCAGTGCATCTTTTCATCCATGTTTGAAAGGAGTCCTGGCCTGAACATTTATCTGATGTTATTCTCATAACGCCACCTTTAATGCAACAGAGAGTTTGGTTTAGATCGACTTGACATTGTGATAATCATAAATTATCATAAATCTACTCTCTATAGCGGGAAGGTGGGAAATATGTCACACGGTTGTCATCTGGTCTCCATCAGCTTTAATTCATTTATTGTTGCTATTTTATGCCATTGCACATTTTTAAAGGAGAAGGTCAAAACTTGTTCTGTGTAATTTATTGTAACAGCAGAAATGTCATTTTAATTCCAGGCCAACCAATATGGAATAAAATCTGTCCCTGTAGATGAGACACAACATTCATCTGATTTAAAGGCCGACCTTTGCTGAGCACTTACAGGATCTTGTGTTAAGTTGGAAATAAATATCAGCCGTTTCTCGTGTTCTTGATGTATCTGAGCGAATCATGTAATTGTGTCCAGAGCACACGCCACCAACACAGCAGCCGTCTAGACGCTCGCTGTTCGATCCCTCCGGCTCTGCAGTCTGTCCCTCTTTGTGAGACGTTGCCTGTCGTTCACTCAGAAATGAAGTTTTTATCTTTTCTTCAGTGTCGCAGTGATCCAATTATGGAGCTCTGTACGTTCATGTCTACACTGAAAACAGGAGCTTCTAATGGCTAATTTGGCTGCTTATCAAAGTGCCAGTTTTCCAAAGTAAAAGTCTCAGACCAGCTACGTTTGCCAGAATTTCATTTAATGAAACATTTTGATCAAAAAGCACACAAAGTAAAGCAGAAGGAAAAAGTGTGCCTAAATTAGGGATGGGACATTTCTCAGGATTATACTGAGCCAAAAAAATTGTGTTCACTATAAATGAATACAAAATACGTGTAATATTTCCTGTAAATCCATTCATAAGAACTGAATTACTGAAGGAGTGAGATGAATACTGTTCTGATTATGAAGATTTATGAAATGATGATTGATTATAATTGATGATGAAGTTGTATATATCGGCCCGTTGATGCTTGGATTTAGATGAGGAAATATTGTTTTTATTCTTCTTTTTAACGTTGCCATGGGACTTTTGATGTAATGTGTAAAAAAACAGACATGAAATCAGAGCCGTTTGTGTTCGTCTGGATAGTTTTCAGCTCAGATTGTCTCTAAAATTAGCGTCTGAGCTGTCTGGCTAGTGTGTGGTATGATGGTATCTGCTGCAGCCATCTGTTAGACACACACACACACACACACACACACACACACACAGAAACATGAGCTATAGTTGTGTGGTCACTCACTAAAATAAAACATTCTCCCTGATGAGAAGAAATGAATTCTGAAAACAAACGTGTTTAAGTCGGGACGGTGCAAAATGTCCTCACTTACCAAAATAAAGGTACAGAATCTGTCTCCCACTTTGGTTGAAAACAGATGCTGGTCCTCAAATGCATAGAAATACAAACACACACATCCACACACATGGTTTAAAAAAAAAAAAACCAAACAAAACACATCCTTACTGAGTTACACAAACACCAAAGCCAACACAACACAACACAATCTGCATAATTACACTCCAATCAGGATGATTAAAACGGCTTCGATCCAACACACACGCACACACACACACACACACACACACACACACTGGAGGAATGACGTGTGTGTTTAAGTGGTTTGGAAGGTTTTATCCATTTGGACCAGACTCCTGCAGCTCTCAGCAGATCTGATGCTGATGCTGGTGCTGATGCTGCTGCTGGCGGCGGTGGCGGCGAGGGGAATCACAAACACTGCAAGGTCAGAGATGAGAGTCAGTTGGGGGGGGGGGAAGAGCCTGAGCAGAAACGGGGAGAGAGAGAGAGAGAGAGAGAGAGAGAGAGAGAGAGACACTGAGGTCCACCTGGCAGGTTGTCCTCCGCTTCCCCTCTAACAAGATGGATTCAGAGAGCAACGAGTCGGGTACGGAGCTATTTTGTAATTTCGATCTGTAGTGTTTGTGTGTGTGTGTGTGTGTGTGTGACAGTGACAGAGTAATGGAGGCTAACAGAGTCAAGCTCCTTGTTTCTGTGTGAGCCTGCATGGCGGCGGCGGCGGTAGCCATTGATGTGCTCTGTCTGTATTATGAAGCCACACTCACCCCAACCGTCCAATCAGCCGCCTGCCTCTGCCTGACTGATTCAGCCGGAGACCAATCGGAGTGAGGACGCAGGTTTCATGTTTTCATAGCAACTGAGGGATGGACCACGATGTGTTTCCTGTTATTGGGGGGGGGGGTGTTTCTGAATGAACAATCTCTTTGTTTCATTCAGTCACATCAGAAAACGTGTTTTTAAGGATAAAATATTTGAATAGACAGATGAAAGCCAGTTTTCTGTCTTTCTCTCTGCAGCTAATTATATTAAATTAATGTGACTAACAGCATCAGCACTGATTATTATTAACAGGCATAACTTTGCACATTTATGTTCGAATGAATGAGAATCTGTCTCGGGTCACTGTCCTGTTGACTTTAAATCCGGATTACGGCGGACTGTCTGACCTCTGTGATCCAAGTTCACCACAGGTCGACCTCCGAGCACGTGTGTAGTTGCGTGCTTGTCGGTGTGTGTAGTTGTGTGGGTGTTTCGTGTTCGCCCTTGAGCCTCGGGCTGGCAGATGTTTGATTGGCGGCGACGCTGAAACTCCAGAGGTCGCAAGTTCTCTTTCATGCTCAGTTAAGTCCTTCCTCACTCTGAGACACACACACACACACACATGTTTGTACTATTGCGTTCCTGTGGACCTTTGCTCACGTGTCTGTCCGCCAATGAAACATCAAAACCTGAATTCAACCAGATTCGACTCCTTCAAACAATCAGAGGACGGCTTGTCATTTCCATTTTGTCTGTTTGGTCCTCTTTCTCTTGATTTTTTTTAAACTCTAGATAAACATTAGTTGTGGTAGAGGTTAATAGTAGTTCAGGAAATCGGACGCTTCCTGCCAAAGAGGCGGCAATAAAAGAGAATTCTCTGAAATTTCTCGATGTGTTTTAGTCTGTTTTGACCGAAGGGATTCGGTCTCTCTCCTGTCTCCACCGCTGAAGTCTGAAACCTCTCAGCCAGAAAATGAAATCAGATTTTTGCTTGATGTGCAGAACTCCCCTCCCTCTCCACCTTCCTCCTTCCTCTTCCTCTTCCTCTTCTTGTTCTTCATCTTCTGCTTCTTCTTCTTCTCCTGCTGTGCGTTGTGCTTTAACGTCTCCCGACGTTTTGCTGACATGGAGATTTGATTTGCAGGTTTTTATCACAGCCGACACTGAGGAAGGTCGCTGTCATTTCCTGTTTTCTGATTTGATTTGAGTGACCGGTTTGTTTATCTGAACTTTTTCTCATAAAGCTGACTTCTCAGACACGTCCGTCACTGGGCGTCGGTTTTGGGGGGTTTTAATGCCAAGCAAAGTAAAGTAGTAAAAGATGTGAAAAGAAGTCAGAGTGACTTGAAGTATATTGGAAAATGTCCCTACTTCTTACTCTGTTAGCGCAGTAAAAATGTGTCCTCATTATTCATTTGTCTCTCAGGGGTTCTTGTTGTTTTCACAGATGAATTCGAATAGTTTGATGCATCAGGACTGGAAATAGTCAGCAGCGACTGAAAATGAATCATAAGGTGAAACGCTGATGCGCTCAGATAAATCTGAGGTCAAATTTATCTTTTCGTTGTGTTACTTTCTCGGTTTTTCTCCCCCGGCCCTGGAGTAAAGCATTTAGAGGCCTGATGTTCTCAAATTTCCAGATGAAGTTGCGGTAAACTGAGAACAGAGTTCTTGGAATCTCTGGATGAATTGACAGCCCACCAGCTGAACATGATCAATTTAACCGAGTCTGTGGCAGATCAAGGAGGCCTGATTGCTGATACAGATTCATTTGGAGGCAGTCACGCTTAATTGGATTTGCTGAAGCTTTAAAGACGTAGGGCCGGGCTTTAAGAGGGTGGTTCTGATTCAAAAGGCTCTCGGCTCATAAGCCTCCCAGATCCGAGACCACAGGCTCCATCACCGGGGCCCAAATGATTCTCCTGCCTGATTACTGATTTTGGTGTTGGATCTGACACTTCTTTAGTGCCTCCCAGCTGCTTGATGGAGCCGTTAAATTCCAGCACAAACATACCTGATTGTATTTAATAAGCTATTGATCAGGTATCGATTGAGCGTGTCGAGATCCAGCAAAGCCGAGATAAACGGTTGGAGTTATCCCACTAAAATTTGATCACTGAGCCCTTTCTGTGCAGACACCATAATTTTTTTTTATCATTTACTACATTTATTTATCGTGCATTATATAATGAGAATGTGTGTTGTTATGGATTTTGAGCAGGTGTCTGTTGCTTCTGCAATTTGGAAATTAATTAAAACGGTAGTGCTTTTGTCTGCTAGTTAAAGTGTCTTAAACTGAATGACTGTCGGGCCACATTAAGACTTTTCCACTTTTCCTTACTTTGGGTATCAGGAGACTTTGCTAGCTAAGCCTCTGACTGAGACACTCCGATTGGCTGTGACATCACCCAGCGGAACCAATAGGAGCGTCCGACGTAGAGACTACCAAAGATGGAGGATGAGAATGGACGGATAAATACACAGAAGGAGTCAGAGAGTCAGACTGATCCAGATCTGATCAGTTTATCACTAAAGTCAGATCAGCTGATTCAGTTTAAGGAGGAAAAAACAGCATCTCTCTGACTGAAACCATCGTGGAGTACTAACGCTGTAAAGATGACGTGGTTTTTTGAAGCGTCTGTGTTTGCCCAAGTTCAAACTGACTTGTTTGTCTTTACTTGCTGGTTTTCCGGAGTTGCTGTGGAAGCTGCTCTGCCTCGTTGTCGCACTGCTGCGCCGAGCAGATGTGTTTTTTCAGCACAAGTAAACTGGAGTGGTGTTGCGTAAACAGCGCCATATGCCCGTCGGTACTGTAGGTCTCTTCCTGCAATGACTTTTGGCTCTCAGACTGTCTGTCAGAGGAGAGCCGCTCCAAAGTCGACCCAGGAGATCCGCTCATGTGTCCGAACACCAGATGGTTATTTTAAGTTGAAAGTTAGTTTTTGTTGAGGAGATGCTCTCCGTTTCTCTGCTGTTACAGTGAAGATCAGATCAGATCCGGCTGCTGCTGCCTTTTTTAAAGTTAAAAAGCAGCACATGTGGAACCACATCCAGGATTTAGATGATGGAAACTACAAAGCAGCACCATTCAGTGGATTTCTCCAGGTGGTTTATTTTGATAGGCGGCGAATCAGGTTCCAAACCTAAACATGTAGTGATGAAGAGAGAGCGAGGCGCTGCCCCAAACTCTGACACTTCCTGCCGGAGGCTGAATTCTGGTTTGCACAAGAGACTGTAATTAGCAGAGGTGGAGAATCAAACGGCTGATAATCGTTTACTTTGTGTGCGTTATCAGCGTCCCGTCAGACACAATAACTGGATCTGTGGATCTTTGCTGCTCTTCATGCTCCAATTATCTTCCCCTCAGAGCCGGGAAGCTTTCTCATCAGGTCGGTGTCGCCGGAGGCCGCACATACAGGATGAGATCCGGCGCCCCCTGTTGAAGCACAGTTACCCCTCCACCCCGAGAACAGATTAATACTTTAATACTGCAGGGGGATTAGATGTTCAGGTGTCTGGTCTCGTGGCTTTTATCTTTCCATTCATTCACTCTCATGTTTCGCTGAGAACACAGACCTTCTTCTCTTCTCCACTTCATCACTACTTTTATTTTGAGTTTCTGGAGGTTTTATTTATAATCCTTGTCTGGAAAAAAAAAATAATAATAATAATAATTCGAAAACATTTCTTTTTTATTTATCTCTTATTTTCTAAATTGAATTTATCTTATTGGAAGTACCGAACTTAACGTGCAAATCTTAATCTTGTGGATTAAATTTAGTTCTTTTAAAGAAAAACATCAGTTTCTTTTCATAATTAACGTTAGATTCAGTTCAGTTTTTCCAAATGAAATGAAGACGCTGCTGAATGAAGAATTTTTCACCTTGTCAACATCCAGAAGATGTCAGCCACCAGTTAGAAGCTAACAAAGACTTACACAAAGAAAAGATGCTTACGACACTAACTGTCCTCATACGTCATTCGTTCAGGTCTCACGAGACCCCTGATCTGAATGTATCTTTTGTTTTTGAGGATTTTCTCAAATCTTTGAGTTATCTTGGGACGTGACGGAGGGTTCGACTTATTTGTATCTAAAAGTAAAAGCAAAAGCTCTTCAGCAGGTGGATTTAAACTGTAGTGAAGCCGGGAGCCAGCAGATCATTAGGTTGTATTTGAAGTGATACATACAGACAGAAAACTAAAACACAGTACGTCCTTAATCTGAGAGTATCTTTGGTGTCCCCGTTTGGACCAGAGTGGAAGACGTCCTGTGAAGCGTTGGAAGCGATTTAAGTGCTCAAACTGCAGAAGGTTGTTGAGCTCTGAGGATTTATGAGAGATGTTCAGCTCCCGTCGTCGATAAAAGGCTTAGACAGGTAATTGTGCCTCGGCGCTGATTTCGTATCGCCTCCCTCCACCAGCTGGTGCTTCTATGAGCCCCACCTCTGGGTTTGAAGTCGGTTCGGAGGGGCTCAGAGTTTCACCATAAAACTCTCTAATCTGTAGTTTTTATAGCTGCTGGTCCAGACGGTGGCTGTAGACACCGGACTGGATCTGAAACGCTCCATGGTCCACGTCCTCGTCTCAGAAATTCATCGTCTGGATGTGGAGGGACCTGGATGGAGGTTGGATGGAGGTTGGATGGAGGTTGGATGGAGGTTGGATGGAGGTGGATGGAGGTTGGATGGAGGTGAATGGAGGATGGATGGAGTTTGGATGGAGGTTGGATGGAGGTGGATGGAGGATGGATGGAGGTGGATGGAGGTAGATGGAGGTGAATGGAGGTGGATGGAAGTGAATGGAGGATGGATGGAGGATGGATGGAGGTAGATGGAGGTAGATGGAGGTGAATGGAGGTGGATGGAGGATGGATGGAGGTTGGATGGAGGATGGATGGAGGATGGATGGAGGATGGATGGAGGATAGATGGAGGATGGATGGAGGTGGATGGAGGATGGATGGAGGTAGATGGAGGTTGGATGGACTATAGATGGAGGTTGGATGGAGGATAGATGGAAGTTGGATGGAGGATGGATGGAGGTTGGATGGAGGTTGGATGGAGGTGGATGGAGGTAGATGGAGGTGAATGGAGGTGGATGGAGGATAGATGGAGGATGGATGGAGGATGGATGGAGGTTGGATGGAGGATAGATGGAGGTTGGATGGAGTATAGATGGAGGTTGGATGAAGGATGGATGGAGGATGGATGGAGGTTGGATGGAGAACAGAGTTTGTATTCGGCCCGTTTGTCACCTTCTTGGCTCACTGGCCTCCTTCCGTTCTTCCATCCTCGCTTCCTTTCCTTTCTCATTATTTCTTTTCCTTCCAGGCCTTTTGCACTTTGTCCCTTTCATCCTTCCTCCACCTATCCAACCCCCAACCCCCCATCTCCACCCTTTTTTTTTCACGCCCTTTCTTTCACCACCTCCTCCTCTTTCCGTCTCTGTTTTCATGCCTAATGGGCTCCCTTTAGTCTTCCTGTTTCTCTCTTCTCCCTGGCTTCCTCCTCCCTTTGGTTGATTTCTTCCTGGCGGTGGCTGTTATGTACTCAGAGATGGATGGGCCAGCGCTGCAGTCAACCCCCCCACCCCCCCGCCCCCCCTCTGCTTTTGATGGATCTCCCGGCTCCTCTGTTGGAGCCCTCCTTCAAGCCGCTCGGCTGATGAAACGGCCAGCTGGAGAGAAGGAGGCGTCTGTTTTAATGTGTTCCTAAAGGCCCAAATGTAGCTGGAAGTTCTCCGGGAATCCCCGTTGATATGGCGGAACATCCAAAGACAGATGAATCTCATGGAGCGGACTCAACAAGCTGCTGGAAGCGTTAAAGTTTTGTTCAGTCGGTTTTGCTGTTTTTGTTGGATTTAAATCTCGGATCATGAAGAAAACTACTCCTTCTCGTTCTCGCCCACTGCTTTATGTTTCTCCTGCCCCCTGAAGGAAACGTGAAACCTGTGATTTCTTCTGATTCCGTTTCCATTTCCTGCCTTTGTCTGCCCTCCATGAATATTTAAATGAGTAGTACTGAGCTCCCGCCGCCTCCGCAGCAAACCCAGCTATCTACAGTTGGATCATAATTCAATTGGAACGTAACACATTTATCACAAAGCACAGAGTGCTTTCTGGTCGCCGGTTAAATGTTTATGAGGCGGCGCCACAGGGAAGGTGAATGTGCTCAAGACGACGATATCTGATGTCCTCTAATCCAACTGAAATCTCTCTACTGTATGAATTATGGGAAGTGTCATGGAATAACCTCCATCTGAGGCTCAAAGTGAAACCGATTATAATAACAGACGGCACCAAATCGACTGCAGTCTGAATGGAGCACAATAGTGAAGTCAACTTGAGAAACCAGACGCTTGAGGATCAGATTAACCTGTTGACTGAAGTGACACTTCACTTTCTGATTCCCCTGCTGGATAAGGAGCGACTGAGCTGAGTTCAGGTGGAGGATGAGGAGCTTTGTAATGTTTATAAAAATGACAGTTTATTAACTAGAAAACAAAATGCATGACCTCAGATAAAAGACGAGAAGCAATTAAAAAAGACCGACTGTGTTTATTTCCTTCGTAATGTTCCTCACGGCAGGGAACTTCAGATAAACTGTAAGAAAAAAAAAAAGATTAAACTCTTTTCTATCATCCAGCTCTTTAGTTAAAGGGAGAGTTTCTGATCTTCAGTCGGCAGATTCAGACAACCTTTGAATTTGGAACCACTTTTTCTCAGTTGTGAGTAAGAATACAGTAGTTAGTGCACAGAAGTTTAAGGTTTAGATTAGCCGACAGTTTGTATGAAAAACAACCTTCTCTTCATTCACAGCACCAACAAAACGATGACTTTGAGTGTCTGAATGGACGATCAGTGCTGCACTTTTCTCTTGTGTGTGTAACGGGCATTTTCAGATCCTACGAAAAGGATCCAGAGAGGTAAGTTTATTGAAATGAGTCTGAGGGAAACTAGATGGTCACTCGTCAAGACCAAAGTCACACAACCTTCATGGTAAATGATCTGGATGGCTTCGTCCCCGTCCACAAAGTTTGGAGAAAATCAGATCAGCGGTTTTGGCAGATTAAATTTTATTGGTAGCAATGAAAGCGAAAGGGAAGCAGGGAGCAACACTGTGTATCCTTCACGGCTCTGAGACGGGATGCATCACTTCCTGTTGTCAGGCGTCCTTGGCCCCGGCTGGTGTTGGTCAGCTGGATTACAGGCAGCTGCTTCATGCCTCAAGTGTGAATGTGAAGTGGATTAGATTAGAGGGGAGCAGATGAATGCTCAGTTAGTGTTCAGCAGCCGCTGTTGTAAAGCGTTTGTTCCTTTAAACTCCGTCCACGCCTCCTCTTGGCGAGCCCGAGACGTAAAACAGACCTTGATGAGTTTGTGTCTTGCTGAGAAACCTCAGAAAGATCCAGCTGGAGCCGGCCGGAGCTACGGGCCGCAGAGTACAGAAACAGGCTTTTACGCAGCATAAATTTAGCTCTCCGTCTGGCCGGGCCGAGGCAGAACAACAGGGAGGCCGTAAATGTTATGGGTCATCGTGGCTTCAAGTTTCAAAAGCAGGACAAGCTGATTCAAGTCAATGAGCTCAACAGACATTTTAAAAGCATTTTTTTTGAATAATCTTTAAAGTCGCATCAGGAGCAAAACATCAGAGCTCAGTTCTTCACTTTGACTTTTCTTATGTTAAAGGATGATTCCTGTAATTTGCCAAAATTATTGAAAATATGTGAGAGAGAGCAGATTCATAGTGTTGCTTTTTTTATTTAGTTTCCTTTGTGTGCACCGAAGGAGGTTTATGTAATAAAACACAGCACCTATGATGCTGTTGGGCTGTAGGTCCTCATCAGGACTCATCAAGTACCAAAATCAGGTACTAAACAGGTACAGTAGTCTCAGTGAGCTCAGTCATGACTGGAGAAATTTAGGGAAATAAATCTTTTCGTTTTCTTATCACCATAAAACTTACCTGAATGTCTCGTGTGTCTTCATCTTCAGACAACGTCGTCAAGCTCTGCCTTCAGAATCTCGAACCCTCGCTGGGCTGCGTTAACACTCGAAAACTCGAGCTGAACGAGGGGACGCTGCGTGTGATGGAGAAGTTGTCAGGCCACAGTTCGACAAGCGTGGCGTGAGAGCGGCGTCGCAGCTTTCATCTGCTCGTCAAAGGCCAGGGAATTAATCAGGAGGGCTGAGGGCGCTCTTTAATTTCCTAGATTACGCTCCTCAAAGACGGTTCAGGTGCAGATTAAAGCTCACAGTGTGACTGAAAGCCAGATTTGTGTGTGTGTGTGTGTGTGTGTGTGTGTGTGTGTGTGTGTGTGTGTGTGTGTGTGTGTGTGTGTGTGTATTCTTGCCACCAGGAGACAGAAAGATCAGTTTTGCTTTTGTTAAAATGGACCTTCGGTCTGTTTGATTTTAATGACGTCTGCAGGATTGATGTGGCAGCCAATGAAACTTGTCTATAAGGAAATCTAATAGATCGCTACCTGAAGTGGGAGTACGGAAGTCTAATTTTCTTATGTCCGAAAAAGGTGTAACATTAAAACTCAGTGACACTTTGAGGAGGTTTTCTTAAATTTGCAGCAAACGTTCAGTTGGACGTGAAGATGAACTGAAGTGTCTGTTGTTAGTCTCTCTCTGGTTCCTTTGACCCAGGTCAATCTGGTGTGGCCCTTTAAAACTGGTTGTTCAAGAGTCTTGGTTTCACTGATGGGAGTTGGGTTTCTTTGGTTTAGAGACCAGATCTGATGATCCTTTGTGTGTCTGTCTGTGTTATTTTTGTTGTGTAATATTACTCATTTATTTTGGCGTGAGTGGAAAATGGGCAGATCAGTCAGAACATTATGACCACCTGATCTGCACCTCTGAAGCCGATCTGTAGGATCTGCACCAATACCTTGCCAACAGATCCTTTACAGCCTGGAAGCGGTGAGGTGGAGTCTCCGTGGATCTGGACTGGACTGACATCTGTGTAGATTGTGACCCTGATTGGTGAGGATGAAGTCCAAGTTGAACTGAGGCCAGTGCTGTGTGTTCTGGGTTTATGTTGTTTACTGTTGTGAGTCCAGGAGGTGTGTTCAGGTGTTTCGTTCTTCGGGATAAATGACCGTTTTGAGCCCAAGAAACTTCGAGGTCCGTGTAGTTCCAGGTTTTGTCCTCGTCTGTGAGCTGGATCACATTCTCCTCTGAACACAGAGGCCGGTAACCCGAGCCGCCCAGTGGCGTCTCATCTTCTGTGTCAGAATGAATCCCAGGCGCCGACAGACAAGCAGCCCAAACCCACGTCCCATTGGCTGAGTCCGCAGCCCATCAAGGAGATGATGTTTCTAAAGTACCTGAGGCAGGAGGAGTCTGGGATGGTCTCACCTGCTCAGGCACCCTGGACTTAAAACAGTCTGCAGAACCAGATTTTAAGAGTCCACGTCTGATGGCGTGTGACTTCTGAAGACCAGTTCAGAGAGAATACAAGTGAGTCCAGTCATGCCGTCTTTCTGTGTTTACCTGCGACGGAGGATCTTGAGGAGATACAGGCAAGTTCCTCCAACTGAAGCTGATGAAACCTTCAACTACGGCCGAGCCTCAAACCGACGAGGTCTGCTGAGCTCGGGTAGGTCCGACTGAGACTTTTGACTTTTTAATTAGCAGGCTAGACCAGGTTATTCAAATGAAATGAAATAAAATAAAGAAGAAAAATCCATTAAAGTTCCAGATCATTGCAGGTTTAAGGCTCTTCAGGATGGGCTTCACTGTTCAACCAGCAAGTCCAGGTCCACTTTTATAGTCGATACTTCGACTCAAAGACCTCGAAGGTCAAAGGTGATGCGACCACAAACACTTTTTAGCAATAACTTGAGACTCCTCACAGCGTCGGGCAACCTTGGCTCTTTTGAGTTGTGTGTGTTGGTTTCTTGGTTGTTTTCCTCTCGGCCTGTTAATTTGGTGTTTGGAGTGTTTCGAGGTGGTCTGAGTCTCCTTTGTGGGGTGTTGAGTAAAGATTATGTTAGTGCCCAGGTGCTGGTCAGGCCAGAGCTCCTTGATGAAAAATCTTTACCGAACGTTCAAGCGGGATGAAAACGGTTGTTAGGGAGCCATTTAAATCCACTTCACAGAGAAACACTGAATATAAGATTAAACAGTTTTTCTGTGAGTCTCGTTGTGGTCCGTAAATAGAACATGCTTAGAAAATAGAAACACATTTCCAAAGAAATTGCCACACGTGCAGGAGAAGGTGTTTGTGCGGGCGTCTGTGGTTGCATTAATTTCTCCCGGCCTTTGTGTTTGGTTGCAGCAGGATGATGGATTTGATCCTCTGTAATGACCTCTTCTCAGCCAGCTGAATTGGTTGTGTTGGGCTGTAATTTATCAGTCCGTGTGATCGCCACCATCTCTCCATCGAAGGGCCTCTCTGTGTTGTGATTATGCAGCTGTCTCTGCAGATCCATAGCTGGACGTTCAAATTGATGCATCACCTCTACGACGGTATTGAAGCCCTGATACTCTTAGCTAGAATGGATTTTAATGTAATTTGGAGCTGCTGTCATTCATTTTCTGCCACTGGAGCTGCTACACAAACAAAGATATTGATGCAGGCTCCATGTGGTCACCTCGGGAAGGGAAGAAATACATTTTTACAAAACTCTGTATTATTACTGTTATTACCGACATATTTGACCGGGGCAGGAACTAATAATAGCATAATTATAGCTGTAGAGAAGGTGATGAGTGGTGTTGATGGCTTTTCGTTTCTCGGTTTAAAACGTTTCTAATGAAAAATTAACTTTACAGCAGAAATAAACAAGTTCATAGCCTGATACAAAAAGAGTTTTGGTCCCTGTAGCTAGTTTTAATTAAAATAACTGAGGGAGTTTAGCTCTGCAGATCAGGAAGTGTTAGCAACTTCTAGCTTTCTTGTATCTGGAATCAAACCTGTGATCATCTCCCATTCTTCTCGATGCCATGTGGAAGCAAACTCACCTCCAGGTAGGAAGAGGTGTTTTCTCATAACTGCGCACTCACGCACATTTAAACCAAACTCCTACTGAGGCCCGTTCATATCCACCAGTGTCTGTGGAGGAGCTAATCAGAGGCAGAGTAATGAGGCTGCAGCTCTGTCCTCAGGCCGATCCATCTGCTGTCCCTGAACGCACCATGCAGGAGGAGCTGCAGCCTCCCAGGTGTTTCCACTTCATCTACACACACACACACACACACACACAGTGACTCTCTGAGAGCCCAGCATGTGTGTGTTTACATGTCTGTATCATCACCTTCTCACCTGTGAAGGTGTTCACGTCTAAATAACGAGGATCGTTTCCATTTATCTAAAAATAGAAGAATCCACCGTGTAATCTGCAGCACACCGGAGGAAGTCCTGCAGACATAAACTCTGTACTTCAGCAGATTGGCCGTATTTTTTCTGCCAAAGTCCACCACTGTAGGACGGCGGCATTTTCAGCAAACGTGCATCTGGACAGTCGACAAGTCAAACCCCCCAAAACAAACTAAACCAGCTGACTTCCTCTGTGCAGAAACGCAAAAAATATATAAACTAGTTGATATGATAGATATAAGGCAGAGTTTATCAAACAGCTTCAGACCAAAGATTGAACCACTAAAATAAAGCTCCAAAACCAGGACCAGGACCACTCTTTGCTGTTTCCTTTGACAATTTGTTTGGACTGAAACGGCAAATGTTTAGAAGCCTTTTGTCTTTTGAGTGTCAGCGTTCCCAAACCTGCAGCAGGTGATGATGGTGACGTCCGTGTTGTTTTCCTGTAAAGTGACGCCGTGTCGTCATCCACTCAGCTCAGATCTCAGTCACTTCCTGTGTGACAGATCCTCTGACCTCTTCGCTTTCAGAGCTGGATTCCATTAGACCGGCTCAGCTCCGCTCCTTCGGTGTAATTTCAGAATCTGTAATGAGCACTTTCTGCGGTGACGTGCCTGACTGAGGTTGATTAATCTGCAGACTCCTGGGGGATGCTGTTAAACTCTGCTGAGGGTGACCTAAGGTTTCCTGTGAGGGTTCTGCATTAGGTGAATGGACCTGGCTAAACAGTCTGAGCAGGGGCTCATGGGAAATACGCTCCGCCACCAAACTAAAGTTAATTTCCTAAGTCTGAGCAGGTGAAGGTGACTCTCACAGGTAATGATGATAGATGGTAAAGGGAAGCCTGCTCAGCATGTTGTAAATCTGTAATAGTGTTGAAGCACTCTGCGTTAAATGATGAACCTCCACAAACTCTAGAAACTGCAGGCATTTCTTTGTAAGAATTATCTGTAAATCTTTATTTAAAACTCTCTGCATTCAAAACAATCTTGTTGGTCCAAACAACAAGGGCCACGTCAACCCTTCAAAATAAACCGCTGAAGACGTTTAAATACGGAGCTTGTTGATTTATTTATTTTTTCTAATTTTCTGGATATCGTTTACTAAAAATCTCCTTCATTCAACCAAAGTAATCATTAATACATTTTTAATCAGATTGACTGTTTTACATCAGTTGTTGTATTATTGTCATTTTTCTTCTAACCTTGAACCCGAACGTCCGTCGTGTTTTTATGAATTCTTGACCAATATATAATAATCAATTTCCTTCCTTTGAGGCCTCTGATGCTAAACGTCTCTCCTCATTGATCACCTGTCAGAGGACCTGCACGCCTCCCTGGCCTTTCATTTGTGGTCTGCTGCTCCTCTCAGGCACAAAAACGCTGACATTTTATCGAAGACGCCGCTCTGACGGTCACGCTCATTGATCGGGAGGGAACATTCCGCTGATGTGGGGGAATCTGAGGGGTTTTTTACAGACTGTGAATGTGCATGAAGTTCTTTCACCCCAAAACAGAAAAACCTCTGAGGAAAATGATAATGTAGCAAAGAACTGCCTCATAAATGAGGACATGTATTGGGAGGGAATGATTTCTGTGTTCAAGTCAGGTTCTTTTTTTGAAGGTTTTTAGCTCCAATATGCTCCAACACAAACCTTCAACCCCCCTTTTTCCATCACAACGTGAAACCATAACTACATTCATTAGCTGCTGCCAAAGAACCCTGAATGTGCTCCTGAAAGTTTGAGAGTGCAATTTTAACTTTTTGTGTGTTGTGAATTTCATCCTGGAGGGTTTTCAGCAGCTCACAGTCGGTCTGTGTGGTGTGTTGCAGGAGTGTGCGGCTGCTGTGGGCCCCTGAGGCCGAGGTACAAACGCCTGGTGGACAACATCTTCCCAGAGGACCCCAAAGTGAGTAACTGCATTAAAGTCAACGTGCTGTGTTTGGTTTAAGTTTATTTACTCCTCCACATCCGGCCTCCTGAGAAGAGAAAGGAGGACACCAGATTAGAGAAGCAACAGAGCAAAGAGTGAAACCAGGTCACACGTTCTTACCAGGATGAAGTTTAGGCCTCAGAATAGAGCTCTAAAGTCTCAGCCGGTGAAACTTCCTGACGTGCTGGTTTGGGCTGATCTTCAGACTTCTGGTCAGTGTTTCTTGCTGCTGTTAACAGGCTGCTTGTAAAAGTCCAACGACAACACAGTAAAACACACAATGAAAGATTTGATTCATCGCTGGCAGCAACATGTCGCCTGAACATCAGTCACACTTGAAGAACCTTCAGGGACCACAGCAGAACCTGGTCCTGGTCCTGGTCCTGGTCCTGCTCTGTGTCTCCAGTGTTGGACAGTGTGACAGACAATCAGAGCAGAGTGTTGATCTGTTTGGCTGCTGGTTATTATAACAGTGTTGAGATTAACCCGGCGACACCTTGACCTCCACATCACGGAAAATAATTGGACGAGCACGGAGCTGCGTGAAAAAAGCTTCAGACATTCATAAATTGTGTTGTTAAAAAATGTGACACGGCCTTGATAACTGGGCGGCAGCCCGTTATTATGGCCCCGTTTAATTCCTCCGTCCTTGTTAATTAAACCCCTAAATGGGGTTTGTTCCGGAGCGGGGTCGTCCAGTCCTGCCCTGCGTCTTCTGGTGGTGCATCGGAGTGCAGTGGGAAATGGAAACGCTCAACAGGTTGAGTCCTTGTCAGATAATAATCAGTGGAAACGCTGAACTCCCTCCACTTTAAGATCTGTTGGACACAACGATGAGAGCAAGAGTAGTTTGTTTTTTTCATTACGAGGAAAAGTAGGAGTTCCTTGTTGATTGGCGTATTTTTTAGGAATGGTAATCATGTGCAGTTAGAGCTTCTGATATTTCAGAGCAGTCATCACCAAAAGAATCTCTCATCTTAGAGCTCCATTTGTTAAAGTGGAACCATTGAATTCATCTTTATCTGTATCTTTAGTTTATGTTTTAAAGTTAAATCATCAAACTTGTTAAAATGTTTTGACAGAATATTCTCCCAGATGAATATTGGTGTGTGTTTCTGTGTGTTTCATCTCCAGGATGGCCTCAGTAAATCCGACATGGAGAAGCTGACCTTCTACGCTGTGTCAGCTCCGGAGAAGCTGGACAGGATTGGAGCTTACTTAGCTGAGAGGCTGAGCCGGGATGTTGTGCGACATCGCTACGGGTACACGATCTTTATTTTTTGACCATTTTGTGCCTTATTGTGTAAAGACAGGAAATAAAGAAGTTCACAGAAGTTACTACCTCGGAGAGGAAAGTGTGATTTTAGAGCTGGTGGAACAAATAAAACCTCACACAGCTGCAGCTGAACTCTTCCGTGAGATAAAATAAAAAAACACACAAATAGGATCAGCAGAATCTGCTCTGATAAAATGTCTCGTAAGAAGTCAGGACAGAAAACGAGGACTCTCAGAGCAACCAGGAAGTTTTAGCAACTAAACATTCCACGTTCATCTAAAACTCAAATAATAATCAGTGACGTTAATGATCAGCTGTGTTTAATTAAGTTCAGCAGGCAGACATGATTTAACCCGGTCACCACTAATGTGGTTTTTACAGTGATGTCAGAGAATTTTCTGAATAAAAGCATCCTGTTCTGCACAGAGAAACGTGAACATTACTGATCAGGGGGCGGTCGGCCTCTCCGTGAACACTGGTGTTAATGAAGCTGACTGCAGCGTGTCCTGACGAGCAGCCGGGGAAGCTCAGTAGTCGGCAAATTTAGTCAACAGCAGCTAACCGTTGCTAATTTAGTGAGTCAGAGTAACACAGTGCTCTTGTTGGTGAAATTATGTACTTTTGTTTTCTTTTGTTATGATAGATAACTAAGCAGGTAAATAGCACATTGCATCTTTTAGGAGTCTGACCTTTGACCTCTCTAAGCTTCGTATGTCCACATGCGAACGAAAAAGCGCCCTGACGCAGCATGGCTTGTCCTCAGGTACGTGGTGATCGCCATGGAGGCCCTGGACCAGCTGCTGATGGCCTGTCACTCCCAGAGCATCAAACCCTTCGTGGAGAGCTTCCTGCACATGGTGGCCAAGCTGCTGGAGTCCAGAGAGCCGGACCTGCAGGTCCTGGGAACCAATTCGGTAAGACGGCGTGGTGGGGAGGTCTGAAGGTGGTCATCCGTGCACGTCTGGATTAATCTCACCCAGCTGTTACATCCTCACACATCAGCAACGCCCTGCATTTCTGTCAGTTGAGTTAGTTTGCGATGGATGGTAAAACTTCAGCTTTAGATTTTGTTAATGACGTTAACATAAAGCTGCAATACGTACGGCACACACACACACACACACACACACACACACACACAACTAGCAGACCACCAAACACATCACTCAGCTGCAGCTCAGCTTGATGTTGACAGTTAAATTACCCAATTTAACTTCTACACTGTCGGTGGAAACGGCCCTCATATACACTAATTATTATAAGCCCCAAAGACCTGCCAGTAAATGTCAGCCCCCATTTCTCATTTCACGTCTGCTGAAGGTGAACCCAAAGTTTTCCTCCCTGTCTGCACCTCCTGCTCTCAGCCTGTTGTCTTTTCCATTGTCGACGGCTCATCTGAGCAGGAAATTGAGCTGAGCTTGGCTTAGATGCAAAAGCTTTTGCATTATTAATGTGTGGTATTTAGAGTCTGACAGAGGAGGAGGGTGGATGCAGAGACAGGTAGAGTTTGGATGTTTAAGAGTGGCGGGGGGGGCGGCGTGACTGTGTTAATTAAATCTTCCTCATGGCGCCAGTTTAATGTTTTATGTCTGAGTTCGGTTTTGGTGGCAGAGTTGAAAGAATGTTTGTTTGAGACGTCGTAATAACAACAGGATGTGGGCGGAGCCTCAGCCGTGACCAAGCTGGGTCTTATTTCTGAAGCTTTGTCGGTCATCACACGGAATGAAGGCTGTGTATCTTGGTTGCAATTTAAATTTGTGATTGGATGCCTGCTCCTGAAATGCATCTTGGGAGTTGTAGGATTTAAGGATTGAACCATCACAGCTCTTCATCTTTTGTACTGCAGATTCAACCAGGAAAGTTTGACGCTGTTGAAAATCTTCTGATGGATCTGATATCAGACCCGTCCAGCTGGGTTGGTTGTTCCAAACAGACAACTCTGCCTGTTTTCGTTCCGACCTCTTTGTGTTTCTCTTCTGTTTTCACCTTCATGCCTTCGCTGTCTCCAAAAGTATCAGCCAACTGACTCCAACAGGAGAAAGCGGCAGCCTGTGACAGCCAGAAGGTCCTGGACCTCATCAGTCAGCCGTCAGACACGTTCATACGCCGGCTGTTTGGATCTTATTCAAGCCAAACCTGTACTCATGTTTCTGTCCAATCTGCTGCCTGTTGTTCTCCTCTTCAAGCTCCCTGATCAGATTTATGTTCAGTTCCTGGGTAATAAAAACCTCTTGGTTAGTGTTCCGGGTTTAAAGAGCTTGGAACAAAAACAACTTGGAAACCAGATTACTCTCATTTCCTTTTATGTGTCCCATGATGCTTCTGAAATGGTTTTTCCTGTCAGACGTGCTCCGACTGTCTCCTGGAAGGTTCCGTCTGTTCAGGTCTCGCCTTACTCAGTCTGGTCTGGGCTTTTTAACCTGTACGGATGGTCCAGGATGCAGCAGCCTGTCTACTCTTCGATCAGACCCAACAGACCACCTGTCTCACTGCTACTCATGGACGTGCACGGACTGCACATGTTCACCTGAATCAGGTTCATCTGCAGGAAGAGAAGAAGACATCTGGATCTGAACCGCCTTCCTGACCTCAGTCAAGGAGGCTTATCCTACTCAACTGTTTCAGTCCAGATGTTTCTGGTCTGGTGTTGCTTCATGGAGGAAGTCTGTCAGAGCAAGAAGATCTTAAAGAATCAACTCTTCAGAGAACACTTAATGCCCAAACTATTCAAACTAAGTCTCACTATAGTCCACTTTAGTGTCTGAATCCTTCAGGTGTGGTCCTTCACAGATGCTGTAGATCACAAAAGTTCTGATCTGAAGAGAAGTTTTGCTTGATGTTTTAGAGCCCCTGTGACTCAGCATGAGGAGTTTCAGGCATGAAATGATGAAAGTGGTCAAAGTTTTTAACGCTGTGGAAGAGACTTCATTCAAATCAGACCGCTGTTCGATCCATTTTCATAAGTAAAAGGTCCTGATGGGTGCAGCTTTGACGACTCCACTTCACGCCACCTTCCCTCCCTGCAGAGGAAGGAGGTTTGTGATGAGTGTTCGGCTCAGACAGGAAACAAACCCACCCATCAGACCGTTAATGGGCCTGACAGCTCTTCATCATCACCTGAGTCAGAACTCAGGAGGGATTCTGGCAGTTCACTTCCTGTGTTCTCCTGACAAACCTTCACTCGCTGATGAAGAGGAAGTTCAGTATGGGGGGGAGATATAGACACCTCAGATAATGTGTGTGCTGCTACATATATTTATATATCTATCACCCATTGGACATATTTGTAACTAATTGCTTTCTTTCCTTTTTCTTCTATTTGTTTTACAGTTTTTTGAGCCGATCCGTTCAGTTTTATATCATTTAATGAAGAGAAATCCTTTAAAAGGACGACTTTTTAATATACTTGATGTTGGTGCTTTCACAGAATTAATATAGAACCTCGACCCGATTTATATTTTATAAAAAATAAGTTGACAAGGAAATCTGATTTAATCCAATATGGGACCTTTTCTTTTATCCATCTGCATTCTCTCTCTTTTTTCTTCATTGTTATATTTTTGTTTAGAGACGCCGACACTTGCCGCTCACGTCTGGCCACCGTAAAGAATTTCCTGTTCAGACCTAGAGAAAATGAATAAAAGATAAAATGGATTCTAATCATTGCATCAGTTCAAATAATTCATCATGTTAATTGGATACAGATAATTGGGCACGTGGCAGATGGTTAAAATAAAAAGGTTCTCTGTGCTTTAGCTCTGAAGTGTGTTGGATAATAACCAATTCAGCCGAAGGGAAACTCTGCTGATCACTGCGTGAATGAATTCATTCATTAGTACTTAAATATGTACAGATTAGTAAAACCAGTCCATTTCACAGGACTTTTTCTTTTTTTAATCCCGCTCTTTTAGAATTGCCCGAGGGAAACACGACTAACGGTGCTGGTGTTTGTCTCACCCTCTCGTTTCTTCATTGTGGAAAATCTAAATTCTTTGTGCCGCGAGGCGTCATTGAAGCAAGGAAGCCTGTCGCTTTTTGATTGGCCTTATTTACACCATGAAGCCTGAGTTCCAGCCAGAACGAGGCCCCAATCTTCTCCATGTGAAAAGGTCCAACTGGGGAAAATGGAAATGGTTCAAATTGTCTTAAGTGTCTTCTGAAGAATGAAAACTTTCTTTCATTCTATTATATTAACTTAATGTGATGTAATTTAACTCCCTCACATATTTACAGCCTGTAGTTTCTCATTAGAACAGATCTGTTTGGTGGACTGAGGAGGACTCTGGTTTTTACTGTATAATTCATCATTGAACCAAACTCTCAATGAAAAATTCTTCCATTTTGAGATGCAGGATTTTTGATTTTGATTTTCGCAATTTGGCTGAAGGGAAACCAACGTGCTGCTCTCCAGCTGCTGGTTCGCCTCCTCCCGTCTGAGAGCTCAGCGACCGGAGGAGAGGACATCACCTGGCTTCTGTCACCGACGCCAAACTGCACAGACGATTTGTAGCAGTGGACAATGATAGGGTGGCGGAAACGCTCCTCGAACGCCGCAGAGGACAATCCACGCTCGTCTGGAGGGAGGAAATTACAGGCTGGACGGAAAGAGGGGGGGGTCGTTCTTTGGTGGTTGTTATTATCATCCCCTCCAGCACGAAACAAGGGCACGAAACGGGACGCAGCGTTCTGTATGTCATTGTGTTAAAGGTGGCACTCGGGTTTAATGTGTTTTTGTCCCCCCATTGTTGAGAGGTTGCACAATCAGCAGTCAGAGTTTTTGATTAGGAGTAGTTGGACTTGAATCTGTGAGCGTTTGAAAAGCGAATTAATTTCTCTTTTACGGTTGTCAGGCTGAATAATTATCTAATATTTGAATCCCATTCGTTTTTTATCTTTTAATGAGTTCTAAATAGAAGACAGAAAAATTTTCCAACGAGAAAACTTTGATTTGAGTCAAAATCTCATATTTTCATCTTTGGATTTCTTCGTCCACACTGATGATGTTAAAGTGGGACAAGCACCAAACTTGGACCAATAATAAAGGTTAACCTTCCTGTCTTCCCTCCAGTTCGTGAAGTTTGCCAACATCGAGGAAGACACGCCGTCCTATCATCGACGCTACGACTTCTTCGTTTCTCAGTTCAGCGCCATGTGCCACTCCACTCATGAAGATCCTGAGACAAGAAACAGGTAAAAAAAAAAAAAAATTAAGTCTTCAAAATCTGGTCATTTTAAAAGCAGCCTGATATTTTACTGATAACTCTACATTTGAGGTCCCCCTTACTTTTCTTTGTGCTCACACATTGTTTAACTGTGCTCGTCAGCTCCGCCACCAGTTCTTCACAACTCAGGGAACTAGATTGATCGATCATTGGTAGCTCCTGATTGGCTCTCTTCGTTTGGAGGAAGAAGCTGCTTCTGTTAAAGCTCAGTCCAACCTCGTCTTTTAGAGCAGCCATGAATCCTGTCGACAGCTCGTCCTCTTCTTCCTCTGGGTCTTTACAGCGGTGTGCGTTTTTCCTGTTTGTGTGTGTTTGTTGAGGTCTGAGCATATTTGTTGATGAAAATACACAATTATTTATTGTCTGTGTTTGTGCAGTGGTGGTAGTGGTGGTGGTGAGCGCCGGGGGATGCTGGGATTGATACCTCGCCGCCGCCATCCTGTAAACAGTACGACTTTTCAGTCCGCTCCCCTATTGCATTAATGGTTTCGCTGTCGTCTTGCTGAAGGTGGAGACAAATTCCCAAATAGAATTTCTGTGGTGGTTATTGGCTGAGGCCTGAGGCGAGGTCACCTGACTGCTCCTCAGATTGTTGCTCAGACGATCGTCCCCGTCAGAAACGCAGAGGGAAGCCAGAAGTAGGAAACAGAGGGACTTCCTGGGTTCTGATTGGTCCAGAGACATGTCGAGACAGTTCGCTGCTAAATTACATGAATAAAAACAGTGACACTGATAAATAATTTATCATGATTCTTGTATGCAGTAATATGTCACCGTTCCTGCTGTAGCACTGTTAACATGAACAGGAGCAGAAATTCATGCTGAATTGTATTAATATGTTAACGTGCAAACATTTAGAGCAGCAGATGAAGCAGCGGTGTGTTAACGTCCTCAGTTTCTAAACATCCAGTCCTGGATTTGTCCCGGACAGGATCCGAGTGGCGGGAATCAAAGGCCTGCAGGGCGTGGTGAGGAAGACGGTGAACGACGAGCTGCAGGCCATCATCTGGGAGCCTCAGCACATGGACAAGCTGATCCCATCCATGCTGTTCAACATGCAGGACAGTGAAGACCTGGACAGGTAGAGCGTGCACACACACACACACACAAAGTCTTTGTGACTCATTTCCATTGTGACTTCTTATTCTCCTCGAACCAATCTGGTGGAGGCGTGAAGGAATGCTCTGCGGCAGATATTTGATTTCCAGAGGTGTTGTTTGTGCGGAGGTGACCTTGTTTAATGCATCGAACCTCAACACGCAATATTTCCCCTTCAATCAATTATGCATGCAGTGCCGGAGCTTTCCTCTCCAGGCAATCACAAAAGTAAACTACTTCTCTCGTGACATCAAACTTTTCTCTCCACCTTGGAGAATCCGGGTCATTGGGCCAACACGCAGTGGCTCTGGTTTCCCAGAATTCACCGTTTGGAGTCTGTTCAATCTGAGTACAAATCTCCAAACCAACGGCGACTGACTCTCCTGAAGTTTGATGCATTTTCCTCTTCCTTGTTTTGACTTTGTGCCTCTTTAACTGCAGAGCGAGAAGAATCCGGATCTGAACTAAATCCTGCTCAGGATCTTTCGTTAAATCGCTGTGAATCTGAGCCTCGGCTGAAGGAATATAAACCTTCGCCTGAACTAGAGCCTGGGAATTACCGAACTCTCCGGCTCGCCTCGGGCCTCAGAACTCATTATATTCACTCAATCCTCAAATCCAGGCCCGTATTCCAGGTGAAGGAGGAAATCCCGGTGATGTGTCACAGTGAGTTCTCGGCATCTCCTCATCCCCTCCTGGCTCTGAGAGCGCTGTGCTGAGGGAGGGAAGATAAATGAGGCCGGACAGGAAGCTTAGTACGGGTCCCTGCAGCTCGTTCTGTAGAAGAAGAAAAATATAGTCCTCTGGATAAAAACCGCTGCATCATAAATATACTAACAGAACTACAAATCACTTGCTAACGTCTCATTTACACTCCGGTCCTGCCTCCACCTTTCTGTGTTGCAAATAGGAAGGTCAGAAAAACTCCCACAACAGACTTTTGTGTAGACTCACAATGTGTCATCATAGAGAAACCTGAACTGCTGCAGCCGCAACACGAACCAAATCCAAATCCAAGTCCAAGTCCTCCAGTGACAACAACCATGTGGTCGCAGAGAGAGCCAATAACGGCTCTGATCGGTCCATCGGAGACCTGCAGGTCTTTTCCGGCAACATATGCGTTGACTGTTCACACTGGAAACGGCAGCAAAAAGAGAAGCAGAGAGGAAATCCAGAGAACAGGAAGCTGTTAAAAACTCATCAGGAAAAATGTTTACTAAGCTAATAAATCAAGTGAGAAGAAGGAGCGTTTTTCCATAGACTTCAATACAGTCTGACTTCTTTTTAAGACCAGTGGATGCAGGTTTAAGACTCTTCAGCATTCAGCCCACCAACAGATTGAAACATTAAGAGGGAATAAAAGCCCTCATTCATTTTTCCTCTCTTCTTCTCCACCTCCAACATTTTTTTTCTCTTCGCCATCTTTAATTTTTTTATCGCCTCCCGTTCCCCCCTCGCTCTCTCCGGGCCTCCCTCCTCCTGCTCCGTCTCCTTTGGATGGTTTCCATGTGAACAAAAAGCTATTTTTGGACCCAGTTTTTTTTTTTTTTTTTTTTACTTCCTCCTCCTGTTTGCTTTTCTCCACCTAAAGCCTCAGGAGCAGCGATGCCTCCCTTTCATCTCCTGCGGAGGAATTAGGGGGCTAGGATGTGATGCCTCTGTGTGATTACTTTGGAAACGCCGACAGGTGACGCTCCTTTAAAAAGAGACGTCATGTCTCTTTTTGACCACCGCCTAGATGGACACCTGACGGGAGTCCCATTCAGGCTGGTGGAGGTTGATGGTTCGATTCCCCAGCTCTGAGTGTCCTCGGGCAAGATGATGAACCGCCGTGTTGATTTAGATCAAACAAGTGTGAAAATATAAAATGATAATGCCAAATTTTCAAAAGTTTCATTCCGTAGTTCAGGATTCAAACCAAGGCATCGGTCCGTTGAGTAGATTTAAAATAGAATTCCTAATTTCCACTTTTTAAATTACAACCGTATCTTTCGCTTTAATCCCACAGCTCTGCTCTCTGCTTCCTCTCCGAACTCCAACCAAAGCCAATCTTCTATGATTTAAATGGAAATTCAGCTCCCATATAATCCATATATAATTACGCCGCATACGTTCTTCTCCCCTCAGGGAACGGCTCTGCCTTAATGGCAACATTGCACTTCTTTCTAATGGTCTTCCTGCAACTTAATGAGCCGAATCTTCTGTCAGATCTGAGACTGGAAACGTTCCTTTATGGAGGAGAAGCAGGAAGTGTGAGGTTAAACAGGAAGGAGGTGACTTTTAATGCTAAAATCTGACCAAAGCACAAATATTTTATTTATTTCACAATGAACAAAACCACGGAGCTGCAGAGCTGTATGATATTTATTGATTTGGTCTCCATAATTCCATTTTTACATTTGATATTTTTAGTGCACAGGTTTGTCCATATCCAATACTAAATACTAAAACCATCTGCTGAAGGAACTGAGGATGAGTTTATGAGTCTGCAGCATCACCCCAGCTGGATGTTTTTGAAAAGAGAGAGAGAAGCTTCAGCTCCCGATCATCAGAGCGAAGAGTCCAAAATCAGTAATCATGCAGCGCACATCACATTGTCCTGTCTGCTCACGCAGCCTCACACAGCTCCGTGTAATCACAGCAGGTGGAGGCGGACTGAAAACTACGGAAGCCTGAAAGTGCAGGAAGTACAAGAAGTCATTAGGAAAGTTCACTTTTCTGACACAGAAGGTGAAATTTACCCAACGGAAGGAAACTTCTTGTCTTCAGTACGTCTGGAGCTTCTACCATCATCCATCCATCCTACAGGGTCACGGAGGAGCTGGAGCCAATCCAAGCTCAGGTTGGACGATGGCGGGAACATCCTGGACAGATCACCGGTCCGTCATGTTCCCCCCCGTCAGTCATCCATCCATCGCCCAACAATTCAATAATATCTGCAGATTCAACTGACGAAAACATTCAGTCAATGACTCGATGATCGCAGATTGGAAACAGAAAACAGACTGAAAGTCTGAACGGGAAACGAGCCGTGACATCAAAGTGAGGAGGCAGAAGATGCTGGAAAGACGCCGCAGCGTTGGAGAGGCTGGTTGATCAGAAACCTTCTCCTCTCTGAAGGGAAGATAACACAAACATCCTGTGTGCGGCAGGAAGAGGCCAAACAAAATGTCCGTCAGCAGAGTCGGAGTTCATCAGTTTAATATTCTCACTCAGCGTTTGTTGCAGTGAGACTTCGTCCTCAGAGGGAGCTTCTGCTCCAGAGCACCACATGTGCTTTATTGTGTTTCATTGTGTCTTTTTTTTTTTTTTTCCCCCCACAAAAACACAAACACAATTTGCTTTGGCTGATGTTGTTTCCAAACAGCGCTGCGGTCATTTTGGCCCGTGGTGGCGTGTCGTGGGCTTTCTAATCGACCTTCTGTGGGAGCCGACAGGAAGCCGCGGTCAAAGCCGCTTAATTGTGTTAATTGCTTCTCAGGAGGGCGGACGTGGGCGGCGTGCAGAACAACCAGAGGTGGTTCACTATTAAGGGTCTGCTGATGTTGTTTGGCTGCAATCAAACACACACACACACACACACACAATGTGTTTGACCCACAACTTTAAGCTCCTGTTTTCAATTGAATTATTCATTCACATTTGTTTGTTTATATATTTTTATTCTATAAATGTTCTCTGTTTTCTTCTTCCTTTAACTTTACGAGGATTTTATTTTTATCTTAACAGTTTTTTTATTATTGTTATTTTATCTTTGTCATTCTTTTAAAGATATATTATTTACCTATTTATTTATGAGATTGTTGACAGTATTTCCTCACTTCATGTTGTTGTTGACACGGACATCTTCCTGATCGAACAGTTTCAGTCTTCAGATTATTAAAATACATATTTTTTAGTTTTTCTGTCACTCATCAGATGAACAAAAAAAACCAAAAACCTAATTTACATCCTTCACTACGTTTGCTGTGTGTAATATATTAAAGGACGCCGGCCCGCCTGCTATTACAGAGAGATTTTCATTTTTGTCTCATTTTCCTGCTTTAACAAGCAATAAGCACTTAATTTCCCTGAACTGCCTGCGGGGGCTGCTTTTAATTGCGTTGTTTCTCTCCTGAGATCTGACTGCCCACAGTCCGTCTGTGACGGGGGGGGGCTGCTGATTTACAGTCGTATTATTTTACCAATGCACCTCACATGAAGGGGGGGTGATCTTCAATGCTCAGAGAAACCTGAGGATGTCCTCAGTGTTTCCTTCAGCTGCAGGTCCAGACCTCCTGAACCTGATACTGGTCTTTGGTCCCAGTTTTGATTGACATACTCCTGGATGACCCCCCCCAGGTTTGATTTTAAATCCAAATCTGGACCAGATCAGTTTTGTGCTTTTGAGGTTTAGTCTTCACCTCCGTTAGAGTTCTCCAGTTATTTAGATGCTTTTTTTTTTTTTTTTTTTCCTGACACTTGATATGAGATGTAACATCTGGATGGTCTTCCTCTCTCCGGCAGGGCGGGGCACCCCAGCACGCCATCAGGGGCGGGTCCAGAGGGCGAGGAAAACCCGGCGGCACTGGCCGAGAGCTGCTTCAGGGAGCTGCTGGGCCGGGCGGCCTACGGAAACATGAACAACGCCGTGCGACCGATTTTAGTGTGAGTCCCTGAAGGAGCTTTGACCCGTCCAACTCTGTCCGACTCATCTTAGCTCAGAAAATATTAACGACCTTATTAGTTCAGTTTATTGCTTCAATAACACAAGTTACCAAGAGATGTAACTCACTGCTGACTTTGTGTCCAGAGTTGGTGCTTTAAAACTGGACCTCGTCCTGTCTGGACCTGATTTATAGCCGATAAATTATTGAGAATTGTAACGATGAGGGGAGGACTGCTGGGGGGGAATACAAATGATATGTGATCATTATTTAAATTTCAGTCGTTTCAACAATATTAGTTCAACACTTTTAAACCACGTTAACACTTTTTCTGTTTCATCCCTTTGGGTTTGGCATTTTTAAAAATGATGATGAGACTTTATTATGCAGCCGTATCTCCGTTTCACTTTCTATGAAAAGGAGCGATGCCACGTTTAGTTTTTTTTTTTTTTTTTTTTATCAAGACAGTGTGAGCAAAGATCAGAAACTCAGCAGGGTTCAGATTCAAAACCTGCTTCATTACATGTTGGAGTCATGACACTGACAGCAGGAGTGAGCACAGTAAATAAACCAGTCGCACAATCTCATCTCTGACACACATAGATAAACACACACACACACACACCTCACCACAGTCTGGGCACACAGAGGAAATTAAACGGGCTCTTATCACGCCGGCGGCTGCCGTGCGAATGCGGCACGTTGTCGCCACCCAGTGACCGTGGAGGCCTCCTGGGATTTGAACCTTCCTGTCACTGCTCCCATTGGCCGGCGCTGCCTCGCCACTCAGCACGGCTCACAGAAATTGGACAGCAGTTAAGCGAAAGGCAGAGCCCCGCTGAGATTTACCCCCCCCCCCCGGTCTGTTTCTGCCCTTCAGGACCAAAGAGTTACTTTGATGCTGCTCAGACGGGGGGGTCGTACTCAGTGACAGGACAGACATCCAGATAAAATATATCAGCATGCTAACTTTAGCCTTATCCGACACTTTATCACGACCTACAGACGAAGGTGTCTGCATTTATTTTATTTAATGTTTCTGTTCTGTTCTTTGATTTGTTGGAAAATTATTTTCAAATTTTACTTTACCTTCACTTTGTTTTATATGAACATCAGACTTATATGGTCTCCAGTTTAGGTTCCCTAAAGCAGACTCTTCAATTTTATTTTCATTCTCATCAAGAGAAAGCAAAAGAAAGAAAAACATCCCAACCTCAATGACACAGACTTTCAGTCTTCCCTGAAAATTCCCCGGAGTTCAGATTGTGGCAGAACCTCCGGCAGCTCTGAGATGAAGCGGTCGGTTCTGGTTCAACGTGTCAGCTATCCCTCGGGCTACGACAGTTTCACGCTGCTTGTGTTTTAATTGATGGTCATTTAGACTCACAATCCTTCTGCTGCTGCTAATGAATTCTCCGGAGATTTCCCCCCGAAGGCCTGGAAGCTCTGACTGATGGGAGAAAACACAGAGGTCTTCTTTATGTAAATGTGACCGATTGTGCGTCTTTGCTGTTACTGAGCTGGATTTATTGTGTGCGAGTCTGTGGATGTGAAGTTTTCCTGTTGCTGTGAGTCAGAACGACAAAGTTGAGCTGTGCCAACAGTAACCGACTGCTGCCGGCAAATTCAATCAGCCAGCGAGCCTCTTAATGCCGCCATTAACATTTAATTACACAACGTTACAGTGACTGTTTTATATCTGTGGGGCCTCTTCAACGACAATGCTGCGGTTAATCACCTCCCTTCTCTCCTCTAAATTTACCTCAGTTGGTTTCGTTGGTGTCTTTTCTCCCTCTGAGCTTCGTCTGTTGTTCGTTCTGGTCTCCGTCCTGCCATCAGACATCAGACATCAGACCTTCGCTCTAATTTTACACCCTAAAAGACAGACAACATGTAGCAGAGGAGCAGGTTTGGGCCAGATTTAGGTCCTCAGACTTGTTTCCTGCTTCAACATGAACTTCAGGACTGAATGTTCACCTGCTGCCTGGTAGACCCCGCCCACTGACGGGCGTCCATGGTAACCAGACCGCCCCTTCACCTTTTTACCGATCATGACGTGACGTCTGTCTCTCATTCAGCGGCTCATCTGCTCTGATGCTGAATTTATTCAGCGGATGAAAGTGTGAAGCGCTCAGATTCAGAAGAGCTCCTTCAGAAACCTGGAGCTGTCTGTCAGCTGTCAATTCCTCTCCTGCAGGAGGAGGAAGAGGAGGGGAGGGCGTCTTCAGACTATAAATAGCAGGGATTGGAGTTAAAATGGGGGGTTGGGGGTCGTATTGACGTCATTTTGGTGATTTGTCCTCACACAACTGGATTCCCATCGTCTTTATCGCTGCCATCTGCTTCTTCCTTTCTCCTCCCTCTCTGTTGTCTCAGATTTTATATCAGTCTGTGTGACCTGACTCATCCTCCTCCTGTTGGAACTGTTAGAAGTCCATCTCAAGAACATCTCGCTGGATGGAAGACGAACCTTGCCGCTCAGCGTCGGGCTTTAACGCTCAGAACTTAAACTGAGCGTTAAACTTGATGGAACACCTTCAGGGGTAAAACGGAGAGCTCACAGGAAACCTGAATATTCCAGTTTCCTTTTCATTTAGACCAAATGTGACGTGATAATGACAGTCAACGTCTTTAAGAAGTCTCCGTCTCCACGTGCAGCTGCTGAAATAGCCAGAAATCAGCTTCATCTATCAGATTCAGCCTGTACTAAAATATGTGAGGTCACGATGACCTCCACATCACATGATGCTGAAATGAAAAACCAAAATGCACACGGCAGATGTCGAGTGTGTCAGAAACGGGTGGCAGAATTTCACATTTAAAACACAAATATAAAGTTAGCAACACGCATCACGAATCTCTTTCATGACTCGTTGGTCGTATTAAACATAAAGTGCATTAATGTACCAGCTTTGGGATCCATTCCTCATGTAAACATTAGTATTTGTCAGTGAAACAGCCGTTGAGAGGAATAAATTACAGCTGTACTTCTGAGACACTCATTTATATTCATGGAAGTTTGAAGAGAGACCAAGATGCTCCCGGGGGGGCGTGGCTTTATTCCCAGGACACCATCAGTCAACGATATCTTCACGAGGACAGTAACCTTTGACCTTGAGCTGTTCCCACCAGAGAATCCAGATGCTCCAGATGATGGCTGATGCTCTGAATGCTGGATGAGCTGCTTCTTTAAATGACTGTTTGGATCCCGTTGCTTTGAAAATCTCAATATGCTGGTTAGACTTTGAACGCTGTTGCAGCTGGATGACGACCTGTTTCCTGTTTCACACGGAGACGAGTGTGAATCTGTCCTCCTCCATCTGCCACTCTTCTCTTCTCCGCCCACCTTCGCCCTCGTGTGCATCTCCCCTCCGTAGCCTCAGCTCAGAGTTGGAGTTTGAATTCGGGGGCGTGTTGTCCCCTTTTTTGACCTTAACGCTGAAATCAGCGGTGGGACGTCTGATCCTCCTCTTCGTTATCTAATTATATCGGCTTATCTCTGGCTGACAGAGTGCAGGCAGCTCTTTAAGCAGTTCCACGGTGTGATTATGGCTCAGAGGATATATGATAAATCCATAATGATGTGAAACATGGTTCTGTTTAGAGCTTCTTAATCTGACCGTATCAAACCTGGATTCTGCAGGTCAGCCAAACTGTGTTCATGAAAATAACACACACACTCAAAGGTGCTTTATTTAACTTTATTTTTAAAGGTTGGTGTCCATGAGAAGATATTTGTGGTGAAATCTGGAGACCTGAGAACAATAAAAAGGACGATGTGTGTCCAAACCTTAATGTTGAGGCTGATGAAGCTGTGATATTAATGAACTCCTCTTCTTCTCCTCAGTCACCTGGATAATCACCACCTGTGGGACCCCAATGAGTTCGCCGTTTCCTGTTTCAAAATCATCATGTACTCCATCCAGGTAGAGCGCGCACACACACACACACACACACACACACTCTTATGATATAGATATTTCTAATTTATGTAAAAATTTCACTAATGGGATGTAAATTGTTGGTATTTATTTGATATTTAATGGATTCAAATGGAAAAACAAGTTCAGGCACTTTGAGTGCTTTTAATAATGAAGCCAAATTATCTTTCATTGTCAGAGAAACACATTTTCTGAGCAACACAAAGTCACAGAGAGCAGCACTGACTGCTGGGTCAATCATTACTGCTGTCGCTCACACGTCTGCTCGCTCTCTCTCCCTCCATACGTTGTACGACACTGGGGTGCTGCCGCCGATGAAACACAATCAATGTTGCTTTTGTGTTGGCTGTTGTGTGTGTGAGTGTCGGGCAGAGTTCAAGTCTGTGTGTCTTTGATCGGAGCAAAACAAACACAGCTCAGGTTCGTCCTGCGGAGACAAAGATCAGCTCCTGGAAACTGGTTCAAAACATCATCAGGATTTGTCACGACCTGGTTTGTAAAGGCAGCCCGTTTACAATCAGATATTTAGAACGAGCAGAACTCCTGATCAGATAAAGACAGAAACTTCAGATCAGCTCCAGAACAACCCAAACACATGAGAGGAACTTTTCTTTGGTTCTTCTGCTTTACACAGTTTGTGTGGATCTTTGTCTTCTCCAGGCTCAGCACTCTCACCACGTCATCCAGCAGGTCCTGAACCACCTGGACACCCACAACAAGAACACGCCGCGGGTCAGAGCCGGCATCGTCCAGGTCCTCCTGGAGACGGTGGCCATCGCCGCCAAAGGCTCAGTAGGTGAGTGCGTTCTCCTGCAGCACCAGACGGAACATCTGTCCTCAGAAGATGAATCAATCTCATTTTCTCAGTTTACCATCGATGTGAAATCACTTTTGGAGCCAAAAAAAGTAAACGGCGGTAGTGAAGTAGTGAAACTGGAAGCCGTAGTCTGTATTTGATGCCTGTGATCTGTGTTTTCCGCCTCTGCCTGTGGAAAATTAAGGAATGATTCAAGAGTCCAAACGAAGTGACGCGTTCACCTTTGAGAGCGAGTACACGTGTCCTCCCAACCTGTGGCTCGGTACAGTATGACCCTGCGGTTGGATGTGTAGAGCAGTTCCTCCAGTCGCCGACCCACACGCCTAAAAACCCGGTGGACACCCGGCATTAACGAGCATGCTGGGTAATCGCAGCAGAAATCCAATGTGTTGTTAATGCCCGGTCCGTCCACGTCTTCCTGTTTTCATGTGAACGGACACTGAGCGAGCAGAAACGCAGAAACACACCTGTCTGTTACGGCAGCCCTGCAGGGACATAAAGGGTTTCACACCAACAGTCGCTTTAAAGCGATACGTTTCAGTTCTTCCAGGCTTGTCTCACTTTTTCAGCTTCCTTTAGAAGCGTCTGACTATAAAAACATCGACTTCGATGCCAAATCTGGATTCCTGAACTTCTGCAGGGTTTCTGTCTCTCTCCTCGTTCAGTGACGGAGTTTTAACCTTCAGCTGTCAGTCGTGGGAAGTTGTGGTTGTGTAGCTGTGTGTTGGCGTTGTGAAGTAGCTCAGTCCTGCTGTGTAACTGGACCTCAGTAGATCCCTCCTTCGTCGCCATGGTTACTATAATCCATCGCCATAGCTTGGTTTGTCTCAGAAAACAAAAGTCATTCCCTCAGCGTGAGACGGTCTTTGTTGTCATGGTTACAGAGCTCTCTCCTTTTTGACATCACAAAGTTCCAGAAGTCCTGACGGCTGGTTTTAGACCTTTGCTCCTTCACTGGATTAATGTAGAACCTGGACCTGATTTAGAATCAGAGACCACATGGAGGTCTACCTTTAGACATTTAGACCTTTATTATGTCATATGATTGAATTGTCTCAATGTAAAAATCACATCATAGGAGGAGGAGCACTTTTTTAAACATGAGTTCCTTCATTGGGAAATAAACGGTCGAGTCTGGATGTTTTCAGAGGTTAGATGAGACAATTGTTCAAAAACTTTTCTCCTAAATAAAAAAAGATCATTTTAATCAGCAGCTTTGTGTGTCGTTGCTGCTTCAGTCGTTGTGTTTGGCTGCAGGTCCGACAGTGCTGGAGGTTTTCAACACTCTGCTCAAACACCTGAGGATGAGCGTGGACTTCGAGCTGGCCGAGTCCTCCAGGAGGAACTCCGGCACCAGTGTCTCTTCGGGCCGTGTCAAAGAGAGCGAAGAGCGGATCGTCCAGAACGCCATCATCCAGACCATCGGTACGGCTGTAGTTTACTTACAGACGGTGACTGGTCTCTGATCTCCATGTCTGATCTCGTCTCCTCCTGTCAGGCTTCTTCGGTGGAAACCTGCCAGACTACCAACGAGCTGAAGTCATGATGTTCATCATGGGCAAAGTGCCAGTTTACGGGACCCCCTGCCACACCTTGGACACCGTCAAGATCGGGTGAGTCACAGATTCATTATCCGGTGACCTCGGGGTTCCCACATGCTGCTGCAGCCAATCAGGTCGCAGCTCCTGCTCCTGAGTGAGGAGACGGGTTAGCCAAGCGTCAACTGTTCGCGAGCTGTTTTGAAGCCTGTAGGTTGTGTTTCAGCCTTGACGTCAGTTCATCAGCTTCTCTGGAGCTTTCAGTCGCCCTCTCTGATCTTCCTCAGCAGATGGAGCTGCGTTGATGGGAAACATGAAGGCCTTTACTCTGATTTAGACGAGTGTGGACTCACATGTCTGTCTGTCAGCTGCCTCTAGTTTGGAATTTGTCTGTCGGCCATCTTGGTTCTTTGAAACCATATTTGCAGAAGGTGGATCTGACCGGCTCTGTGCTCTGTCCTGATTGGATGGTGCTGTCTGTCAATGTGAAACAGAAATAGAAACTCTCTTCAGTACAAACTATCTGTAAAAGTGTGCTGAGGGAAAACTGGCAGATCGGCCAGCGGCGTCTTCGTGTCAGTCTGCATAACAGAGAGCAGACTCAAGCGGTGTGAGTCTTTAAGTTCACTGCTGCTGCACCACAACGTCTTCAGCTTCTGCTCAGCCAGTCAAACCGTTACAGCAGCCTCACTGCTCAGTGACCTGGAAGCTAACGAAGCGCACCTGGAGCATCAACAAAGACCTTTCAGGACAGCAGGGCGTCTCATCGCTGAAGGTTAAAGGAGCTATTTGAAGGTTTTTGTCCAGCTGGTGTTACTCAACAGTTAAACTGAGAGCTTGACACGCCTCCTCTGTTAGTTAGTTAGTTAGTTAGTTAGTTAGTTAGCATGCTAACTTCAGTTAGAGAACGCTTTGGACATAAAGGACTGGACTTTGATGCTGCTAATGCTACTATTTAGCCATAGCAAAAAGTTGCACATAGGTCCTTTAAATAATCACTTCACCTTCACTTCTGTCAAATGTTTTTTTTTTAATGGAAGTTAAAAACTAAAGTCCTTCAACATGTTCTGGTTCTGCGGTCCTACACCGTTAGCACCAGGATCCAGAACACCTGGACTGATGCACATGGACCAGATCTGACTCGGTATCAGGTGAAAACTGTGGATAAATAACCGATATGTGACTTTATATAAACAGTGTAGGAGGCATGGTAACACAACACAGTGCTGCGAGCGCGCACACATGCACATTCTGCCTCTGATCCAAAGTGAATTGTGTCTTAATCTATCCTCACTTGACCTGGTGGACGCCCTGCGGTGAATCCAGCTCGCGGGTCGCTCAGACGGCGGCTGGTCTTCTTCAGAAAAGAAAAACAAGATAATCCCTCCGGCCTCGAGGGTGCAGGAACAGATAATCCCAAATCAAACGAACACCCTCCTCCTCTTCCTCCTTCTCACAGACCAACAGGCTTTCCCTCATGCCCCTGCATTGCCCGTGAGCAGAGATTTGACGCTGCACTTTAAACCGTCATCATTCCCGACCTGCTGCATTTTTCATCAAAGGAGCCTGTTTTAAATTCTCCATTGTTTTATTTTTAAGCCTCGATATCCATCAGAATGTTTGTACTTTCAGTCGGTGTCGTTTTCGGGCTCGTCTTTTAGCCATCTTCGACTGTTTTCTGAGTGATCTGATGGAAACAGAGTTTGGATGGTGGATCTAACCTTCAGACCACGTGGCCTTCTTCAGTCTGTATCTGTACTGACGTGTTGTTTCCTCTGCTCTCAGGCATCAGGGCACCAAGAGGATCCAGGCCATGCTGCTCAGCTCGCTCATCATGGTGAGTCGTCTAAATCTAAATCTAAAAGTTTCTAAATCTTTGGTTACCAAACTGCGTGCCGGGGCCCCAAACATGGGCCGCAAAGATGGTGCACGTGGGTCAACAAATGATCGGCACAAATGGAACCAACACAAACAGACGGCCGGAGTTTCCTCAGCACAAAGTTATGATATTCAATTAATAATCAGACGAACAGCTTTTTGTTGCTCTCAGTGTGAACTGTCTGAAGTGGCCTCCTTCATCATCGGCCTCGCTCAGTGGCAGCAACACGCCCGGCGCCCTCGTGCACGCTCACTCTCTCTCACCTCCCTCCTCCTCGCCACCACCTGGAGCAGCTGGAGGAGAGGTGAAAGGTCAAAATATTTATACCAGCATGGGGCTGAGGAGGTTTAATGAAACATGAAACTTATGGGAAAAGGAGCAAAGGTTTAGTACGTAATTCAATTATTAACAATGTCCCATTGATCTGCTCTGGTAGTTCTCAGACTTGAGGGCATTTTATAAAATGGAGGCTGTGAGCAGCAAATTCACCCAGACAGGAAACAAAGAGTTTTATTTTGAAAGGGAGGAAAGTCATGAAGTATGTGTTTTTTAATCTGGACGTTTAAAAAGCTCTTTAAGAACGTCCAAACAAAAATGATGAGTATTAATACGTATATTTGTGTTGAGAAAGGACACACAAACACACACACAGACTCTCCCTGTTCCCTCTGATCATAAATCATATCAGAGTCATGTACGAGGGAAAAGGTCAACATTCTGACACGTCCAGCTGCTTGTGAATGTGGCCGTTAAGCTTCGATGACCCGCTTTGTTCATTAATCACATCACGCTGTGCTAACTCGGCTCACATCTGCCCCCCCCCCCCCCCCCCACAGGTAACCTCCGGCTTCAAGTCTAAGTCCATGGCGGCTGCGTTGCCTCCCCCCTTCCTGGACCCGCTCTTCTCCATCTCCCTGATGGAGGACAGCGAGCTGAGGCAGCTGGTGCTCGAGATTCTGCACAACATCCTCGATCGCCACGACAACCGCGCCAAGCTACGTGGCATCAGGTACCTCAGCGCGCCAGGTAACCTGTGCATGTGGGTGGGCGGCTCTGTGACACCGGTTTGGTTTCTCTCTGTTTCAGAATCATTCCCAACGTCGCAGCCTTGAAGATCAAGAGGGAGAAGATCTCCAAGCAGGACGTGGCCTTCATGAAGAAGGTAGACAGTCCAGTTGTGTTGACAGAATAAAGACCATCAGATATTTGGAGCTGATTCTTCATCATGAATGAGCAGAACTGATCAGATAAAGATAGAAACTTCAGATCAGCTCTAGAACAACACAAACACATGAGAGGAACTTTCTGAGTTCAACTTTTCTTCATCAGCTCAAAGATCCAACTGTGATTAAAGACCTGGATGTTTATTTCTGTTGCGTTTTTAATGTTTAATCATCAAACACTTTGATGAAGAATAATCAGCTCAGTTTATTTACTAAAACTTGTCTGTGGATCAGATCGACCGTTTGCTGAAATAACGTTTCATCTTAAAGTGTCTCAGGAGAAATGTTAGCGTAGCCGCTAACCTGCTGAAAGGTCACTGCCCAGCGGTTATTAAAGATTCTGTTCTCTTCCTGTCGGACCTCCAGCACGGTCAGCAGCTGTACCGTCACATCTACCTGGGCTGTAAGGAGGAGGACAACGTCCACAAGAACTTCGAGCTGCTCTTCACCACTTTGGCCATTCTGACCATCGAGCTGGCCAACGAAGAGGTCGCCATCGACCTCATCCGCCTCGCCGTCGCTCTGCAGGTAAAATGAAACGGAACAGAAACCAACACTAAAGGGTTCGTTTTCACACAGAGAGAAGATATTTAGAAATGCCTCTCTGGGCACGACAGAACCGTCCTGACCGATCGCCCACTGAGTGGGAAGTCTGAGTCCCGACATCTTCAGCAAATAAATGTCAGAAGTTCAATTTCCCCCCGAGCTCCAGTTCAAGCACCCTCCATGTTTGGAGGGTGTGTTCACCCTGTCAAGTGTCATATTTGTGTCAACGTCCGTGTTGGAGTGTTTAATGTCATCAGGCTGGATCAGGTCCAGTCAAACCTCCTGAAGAAGACACACACACACCAGCTGCCTGTTTGTGTATCACGCTGAGATCTTATCATCTAAATGTCACAGCAGTGTAGACGAGAAACCAAAACACAAACACGCACACCTTTGTAGTCGCTGCTTATGGACCTTCAGCCCTCTGGAGTCTGTCAGATTAAGATCTGAGGCCCAGAGAGCGTCAGATATTCAGAGACATGTTCAGATTCTTCACACAGACACACAAACACACACACATAATCAAACACAAGTTTGTACAGTTTGCCTGAAGATTTCCTCGGGGGGTGTGTGGTTGGATTGTGTTTTCAAAAGGCCGTCGTCCTGGTAGTGACGTTTATTTTCCTGAACTTCCTTTTGGTTCATGGGATTGGAAATAAAATCTGATTAGCGGTAAACTGTCTGTTTTCTTTGTCATAAACGGTGTTTAAAAATGAATCTGGAGCTACAAATGTCTTTGGAGGCACTAGAATAAAATTCAAGCTTAGAAAATAAACATTAAAAACATTCAGATTTACAATTAATCAAATTCTTTTTGTGTACATTTTTAAAATAAACCTGAAGTTTATTATTAAACTCACAGAATTCACCACCATCCCGGATTATAGCTCCGGTGCTTCTTTGGTGCTTGATGTTAATTAAAAGTTGTGGAAATAACAAAAAAAGACATTTAAGTCAAATTGATGGAATGACAAAATGAAGCCTCCTGTTTTCGTTTGGTATGTGATGTTTAAATAAAAATCGTCCCGGTCTGTGCAGGAAATGGTTCTGGCCAATGAGGAGAACATGCCGATGTTTATCCGCTGTGGCATCATGGCGCTGGTGGCGGCGTACCTCAACTTCCTGAGCCAAATGATCGCCAACCCTCCGTTCTGTCAGCACGTCAGCAAGGTGACGTCACCCGTCTGTCTTTAAAGAAAGAATTGTGTCTGTAACTTGTTGTGAGTTTGTCGACTTGCAGACGATTTCGTTGTTTTGTTTGGTAAAATCAGTAAAATGGATCAAAGTGAATAACAGATGATGTTTCCAGGTTATCGAGCTGAGGAACATGGACGCTCCTCACCTCCTCCCAGAGCACATCTTCAGAGACAAGTGTCCGTAAGTGTCCACTAAAGAATGCACTCTCCCTTTAACGTCCTTTGTCCCAAAGGACTTAAACTGAATATCAGGCTGTCCCTCGCTCCTTAAACTGGAGACTCATGTGTGACGCTGACTTCAGACTCAGCAGATTCGTTTTAAATCAGTTGCAGAAAATAATGGACTTCCATACAAACCGTCAAACAGAAGATTCTCAGTTAAATGATGCAGGTGACAGTGAATCACATCCTTTCTCCTCAATAAAATCAGAAACATCGTTCATGTCAGACGATTTAATTTCTGCAATCTTTTCTCTTTAAAACTGAACAAGTTCTGATAAAAAAAAAAAAAAAAACCTTCATCAGAGTAAGAATCTGGAAAAAAGCATCACAGGTTCAGAATCTGCATCAGATCTGTTTTTTTTTTTTTTCATTAGGGATTTAATTTGCACGTTTTCTCCGAGCTTTCAGAGCTTCCATACATGAGACCTGTTAGTCATACTCCAATCATCACCGTCTGTTTCTTCCTCAGACTCTCTAAACTCCGTGTTGTATAATAGATCCAAATGTCAGTTTGTAATTTGTCTTTTAACATCCATAAAAGCTGTTCCTCCCTCCGCTGTCGTTCTTCCTCTGCCTCTGAAAATCCAGAGGTGACTGTGCTGCCTGCTGACGGCAGATCTACGTCTTAAATTTGAGGAAAAGGATGAAAATGTTGAGGATGTTTCCAATGTTCTGCTGATCGCTTCAGTCTCTTTATCAACATGGTTTCTGGTGTCGTCTTTAAACCAAATATGGTGCAGCTAAACCAAAATCAGCCGTTTTACATGACTGACTCAGACCCGTCCCCGTTCTTCCTCCCAGACTCCCAGATTCTCTGGACAAGGACGACAGACTTCTTTACTTCCAGACGTCCGACATGGCCGAGTGTTTGGCAGGACCGGGATACAACGCTGAGAGGCTCTCTGTCCCCTACGTTCCCCAGGTCACAGGTAGGAAAAGACCAACATCACGACATCAGACCGATCAGGGTCTCCATGCTGACCCCAGTCCACCCGCAAAACCTCCTACAGTGGACACGTGGTGTCTCTAAACGGGGGGAGGTCCGGATCCCAAAGCTCAGATCAGGGCAGGTGGTCTTAATGTTGTGGCTGATGGGAATACATCCCGAGTCAGACTGAAGGATCTAACGTGGATCTTGTTGTGCTGTTTGTGTTTTTGAGGAATCAAGAATCAGTCAAATCACTGAACTGTTGTCAGATCAGCTTTGGACCTCCGTGAAGTGAGAAGACATTGTCTCATTAATGAACTTCTGCTTGTGTTTTCTCCACCTCAGTGCTTTACACAGTAGGAAAAATCCTCCACAGGTGCAAGCAGACGTCCAGAGGTAACGGGCCAGAGTAGCTGTTCTGTTTCTGTAGCTGGGTTCACTCTGCAGACAGACAAGGTTCGATGTTCCCACAGACTGCAGCAGCGCTCTTTAAAAGATGTTTGTAACATGGAGGAGCAGTAAGATGTCCACGTGTCCCCGTCACGACACTCTGTCTCCGTCCACGGTGGGATTAAATCCGTATTAAACCTTTTTGGCTCTCAGCGTCTGTCTGATCTGAAGCCGTTAGATGGCTGCTCCAGAACACACCTTGTTATCTGAAGAGGGAATTGACCCCACAACCCCGGCAGCTTAGATGTGCCACAGGAGCCGCTGTAGATTCATAGTTGTAGCTCGTTGGCGACTCTTGTTTATTTTGTGTAGCTGCTTGCGTTACTCATGATTGTAACTGTTCTGCTTGCATTGCATCCGGACGCTGACGGTGAGTATGTGAACGACCAGTCGCTCCGTCCTCTGTAGGTTAATGTTGTGCTACTTTGTGTTTGTTGTCGTGCACCGTGTTGATGTAAGCCCTGATTTATTTATTAAGTGTGTGTGGAGGGTTGGATTTTAGTTCAGCAGGTCTAAAGATGACCTTTATGTGTTCGCGGCTGACGTCTCTGTTTGGATTTGAAATCTGGAGCAGCTTCTGTTTTATGCATCAGGACATCAGAGTGATGTGAGACTGTCTCTGTGGTCCTGCAGATGAAGACCGTCTCAGCAGGAGGAAGAGCTTTGTGGACACCATCTCCCTCCAGGTGGACATCGTGCCCAACAGTCTGCCAGACAAGGTGCGTCTCCCCTTCCTCTAACCACACCAGTCTTCGAAGGTCATAATGTACGCGGATGATGTCGTCACTTCATCGGCGTTCCGTTGTTTTGTTTTGTTTCAGTCTCAGCTGGCTGAGGAGATCACTTTCGAGACCCTGAAGAAAGCCATCGGTGAGACCAAAGAAAAGACACAACTTTTATTTTCAACTTCAAGTCGTCCCCCCGACTGTTCGAATAAATGGAATGTGTGTGTGTGTTCAGATACGACCGGACTGGAGGAGCAGGAGAGGGAGAAGAGGCGTCAGGTGATGGAGAAGTTCCAGAAAGCTCCGTTTGAGGAGATCGCCGCTCACTGCGAGTCCAAGGTAAAAAAAAAAATGGAGAAAAAACTGGAATGAAATGTGACTGAGATGATCATAATATTATTTTATTTGGTTTCCTCAGGCGAACATGTTGCACGACCGGCTGGCACAAATCTTCGAACTTACAATTCGGTGAGTTTTTGGTCGAGGGGGGTTTAAGGAGGTGACTGCTACGTTCATGACATCACAAAGTCCCAGAAGTCCTGACTGTGAACATTTCTCTGAGGACTGAGACCTCTGAGACTTTAGCTGCTGGATTTATGTAGAACCTGGACCTGATTTAGAATCAGAGACCACATGGAGGTCTACCTTCAGACCTTCAGACCTTAAAACTTTAAACCTTCAGACCTTCAGACCTTTAAACCTTAAACCTTTAAACCTTCAGACCTTCAGACCTTCAGACCTTTAAACCTTTAAACCTTCAGACCTTCAGACCTTTAAACCTTTAAACCTTCAGACCTTCAGACCTTTAAACCTTGAAACCTTCAGACCTTCAGACCTTTAAACCTTTAAACGTTCAGACCTTCAGACCTTTAAACCTTTAAACGTTCAGACCTTCAGACCTTCAGACCTTCAGACCTTTAAACCTTCAGACCTTCAGACCTTCAGACCATATTGGACCTTTAATCAAACCAACAAAGATTTTTTCCTGAGAAGAGCTAAAATCTACTGAAATAACCAGGATCTTAAAGGATAAACTCAGATTCATGTTCTGCTTTTACTTTTGTCGTACCTTAACACTCCTGTAACCCCTGTTACCCCTCTCTCAACTTTACCCCCCTCCACTCCTCACTTGTGACCCCCACCTTCCAGGCCTCCACCCAGCCCGTCCGGAGTTGTTTCCATCTCAACAGGACACACCCAGCACCAGTCGGTCCCGGTCTATGAGATGAAGTTTCCGGACCTGTGTGTCTACTGAGCATCAAAGTCAAACACACACAAACACACACACACAAAACCTAAAATGCTTGAAAATAAACACAATCACTATTTAGTATTCCAGGTTCCTGTTCAGATCAGCACAATGTCCAGTCCCATATCAGGTCTTAAACCAGATCCACCAGCTCGAAATCAACTAGCTTGCTTCACTTCATTTTCTGACTCTGAAAACGAAACACAACCGAAGTTACAAAGTACAACAACTACAACAAGAACAACAAACCTGCTCGCACTTTTAGAGTTCAGAGATTTGACGTCACCCCGTGTACATACGCTCCTAGTCTGAGATGAACTTCCTGAAGAGGCGGCCCTAACCCTCTGACAGGTATCTGTTCTGTCCATCTGTAGGCGTCAGTGTCACTAATGAGTAGAAACCTCCAGTATATTAACCGTCAGCTATAGAAACTCACCAGCCGGTAAGACGCACATTAGTTTTAGGCTCATTGCTGCATGGCCGCTCCGTCTAGTCTTCTCTCTTCAGTCTTTGCTAATTTAACGACGAGCCGCTAAAAGTCTCCCTGGGAGGACACGAGGCGGTGTGATGGACACAGAGACTCTGAGGACAGATGTCGGGTAGAAAGTCCGGCTTCGGTCTGTGTTTCTTCTCTCAGAAGGTTTATCTGTCGTTTTCTTCAACGACACAGAGCTCCAAATCTGAAGACTCGGGAACGATGACTTGGTTCTTGGTGGATCAGGTTTTTTTCGAAGAGGCCGCGTTGAACAAATATCAGAAGTTCTTCCTTAAAACTGAGCCGGTGAGACGAGCGTTGAGCTCGAGGTTCTGCGTGAGTTGATGGTTTGGACTGTAAATAGAACGATCGGCCGTTTTCTTACATATTTGAAATGAACTTAGGAAAACTTGGACTGATTTGGTTCGTCATCGTTCACGTCCAACAGATCCGAACGAACAAACGTGCAGCATGTGGAGACTCACTTCCTGCTCGTCTTAGTCAGATATCTGGATTTCCCCGAGGCGGCCCAACACGGTTGTTATTTGGGGATGTAGGAGGACGACAGACGGCTCAGTGAGGTGTCCAAATGTGCCGTCTGGTGGAGAAGAAGTTTGTGACCTGAGTTAGATTTCGTCCTGGCTCTTGGACTGCTCTCCTCACAGCATTGAATAAAACCAAAACACGTCCTGTTGCCAAAGATCTGAGCCAGAGGTCCCGGCAGCAGACGAACCCCCCTCGCTGCCTGTGTCGTCAGTCGAGCTGTGAAGCAGCGAGGCCGCCGTTTGTTTCCTGAAGCGGCAGCTGTGATCTGTAATAAGTGATAGTTATCGGTGTTTTCTCAGTGCAGCTGGAGACGGAGACCTGCCGGCTTCGGTTCAGACCGAGCAGCTCGTGTCAGATGGAGAAATAAGAATCAGAAGAAAGTGAGAGAAGGTTTTTTTTTTTTGTTTGAGGTTGTTTTGTATGTTTCGAGTTGTCGAGCTCAGTTTGTGTGGCGGAACTGAAAAGATGGCCGCTCACCACATGGTGGTCAACCAGAGGCCGTTCTGTCTGCCAGCTGATTGGCAGCTCTCACCTGACGGCAGTAAATTTAGATGTAGATGGAGGATCCGAGTCTTTGTGTCGATCCGGTCTAGATGTGATTTTATAGCCTGTGACGTTCTGCGTGTGGCTGTTGATTTTATTTTGATGAAACCAGCCAATGGGAGGATGAGCTGAACAGAAATGGTGGTGGAGGAGCGATCCTGCTAACGTCTTAGCTTTAAACGCAAACGCTCATAAATGTCATAAATGTACTGTAACTGCATGATATCTTAAAATCGAGTGGCCGACGGCTGAGGGCGGCAGCGGCATGCTGGGAGTTTATCCATCTAAACAAATACTGTTGTGGTTGGGAGGAAAATGAGGTTTCACAGGCGAGCAGTTTGGTTTAGATGTGGCTTCTTCTTCTGAATGTGTCATTTTAGCAGTATATCATATATTTTTGTACATTTTAAGCCTCATATATCGTCATATTGTTGCCTGGTAGAGATTTACAGACCGGGAGGTTTATTCCTGTCGTTGACCTTCATGGAATCAGCTGATTTCTTAAAATAATGAGTCTTTTTTGTTGTTTAGCATGAAGACGACGGTTCAGGGTTTCAATGGGATTGTGCAGCGGAGGAGAAATCTCATTTATGACAATATTACTTGAGTTTTTTATTGTAGAATGAATCATATCATTCAAAATGTGATAAGGGTCATGAGTATTCTATCTAGAGTCAGATTATGTCAGTTATTTTTACATTATACAGAGGAAGTAAATGCAATCTGCTAATTTGAGCAACTAGATTTTTCTTTTCTCAAGAAGTTGCAGCTTTGGTTCAGTCTGTTGTTTCGGATCGCAGCACCAACAGCCACTTCACCAGCATTAATAACAAGTGCAGGCTGCTTCCACCTTAAATTTGGACTCACCAGCACTCAGTCGCCCTTTAAGTCCTTTTCAGAAGCCTGAGCTGTTTTCATCACATCATCAGAGCTGCGACTCTGTGATTTCAATGATGTGCTGCTTTTTAATGGTGCCAATTATTTGCCAAAGCTTCAGGTTGTTTTGATTTTAAGGGTCCCAAATTATCATTTCTGCAGTCTTCTTTTTGTCAGCGTTGATATCTGGATGGAGACATTTCTGCCTTTATATCCTGTGGACCTTTAAACTTTCACATTTTTATGTTGCATTCAACATGATCTATGAAATCTGAAGTATTTCCCCCGTTCAGATAGACGTTGAAGAGATGACTGTGGATCCTGGATGTGAATCCTGAGCTGCAACTTCTTGTGAGTGTTGACTGATGCTTAAATTCAACCAAATGATCTCAGAAGCTCCGGCTGGACGTTTGTAGAGCGCAGCAGCGGCTGTTTAAACATGATAAAATGAAAAGTTACATCTGACTTTGCACTTTGATGGCCGTGTACTTTGTCCTATAGCAAACCAGAGCAGCACAGTTAGTGTTTGGTACAAAATGGATGATTTGAGGTTTTTAATTGTCAATTTGTGAAATGTTGTATTCATGAATACGTTTGTGTGAAACTGTCCAAACGTCCGTCTGGATCAGTGAAGTTCTGAAGTTCAGATCAGTAAACGGGGTTAGCTGCTTTACTCCCACCGTGAACTTCTCCAGACGGACGTTTGTGCAGAAAAACAACAAGAACAACAAAAAACAGAGCTTCTGATGATGTTTCTTATTTTATGTTGTTTGTATTTTTGTGCCAGTTTTAGAGGTAAAAGTCGTCACGTGCGTTCAGCCGTCACGGTGACAGACATGACTTAAACCACTAGGCGGCGCTGAGGCTCAGCTCTTTATTACAAAACGTATTTAATAGTAAATCGTGCGTTGAGATCGATGTTCAAAATAAAATGTTTCTATCAAACGTGGTGAGCTGTTTTTATTTTGGAAATCTGAAAATCAACATTTTGATTCTTATTGTTTCGTTAAATTAAAACTGCACAATACGTTCTAGTTTTCCTCTTCCTCCTCTCCTCCCCCCTCCTTTTCCTCTTCCTCTTCCTCCTCTTCTTCATTCCCCCCGGCCCCCCCAGGTGGTCTCCCTGCTGGCCGTAGCCCTTCGTGGTTGTAGGTTTGAATCCCGAGTGTTGGCGGCTCTCTGCTCTCGTCACTTGAAGCAGGAGGAAGAGGACGTGACTCGTCCTGGTCATTCAGGTCGGAGCTTTCATCGCTGCAGACAGACAGGAAACAGGAAGAGAGTCCATGAAGACGACTGAATTCCTGGGACCTGATCAGGTCTTCTCTAAACGTCAGTTCCTGTCATCACGTGTGAAGCAGGTTTTGTTGAAACATGTTCAAACACATTTAAACAATCAGCAGGCATGAAATGTCTCTGATCTTCATCATCATCATCATCATCATCATCCTCTCTCTTTCTTTAACCGTCCACAACAGTCCAAAATAAAGTTTTGCGTGTTTGAACGCAGCCTGATGTCATGAAAGTTAGTTTTCCTCAGCTCACCTGTTGTGAACGTGGCGTGGAGGCGTGGTGACCTCATCACCTCCAGGTTCCTGCTCCTCGCTCTCCTCGCTGGATGGAGGGGAAAGCCGTGGTTTGGGGGGCCTGCTGGCCCGGCGGCAGGGCGGCGTGGGTCCACGGCACTGCTGTGGCGACAGGCTGTGGTTGAAGTGTGCCGCCGCCATGCACTCGGCCGTGGTTTTGTCACAGACGCACTGCAGTTTGTCGCAGACGGAGACGCCCTGACCTGAGGCAGAGGAGGGAAGAGTTAGTCCAGAAATCCCCCGGCCAGGCCCCTCCCCCTCTGAGGGTACAGGTGAACCTACGGTGGCCTGCAGGTGACATCCATCGTTAGAGGAAAAGGAAAAGCTCGGTCAGGTCTGTGACGCTCGACTCAAACATGGCCGACATCTGAAGGCAGATGATCCACGTGTCTTATCTCACATTCAGTTGGTTAAAAAAGGACACAAACGTTCCTGCTTCGGCCTCCATCGATTATATAAATGTTACATCTACAGCCTCTGAGAATGTCATCATATCTGAGGAGAACTCTGACTCACATCGTGGTTTCCCGCTCTCACAGGAGACGTGAGCGTTGAGCTTCCTGTCCGACCTGCAGCCCATCGAGCCGATCTGCTTCACGCAGCAGTGATGGAAGAAGCAGCACCTGATGAGGGAAGTCCAGGTTAGTGAAATAAAGCTCACTGATAAACTGAACCAGACTGGAGCGATTGACCATCAACACATCGTGACAGCCCCCGTCAGGCCTACGTTTCTAACTCCTCACCTGTCCAGCTGGTCCTGAGGTTGGCCGCCGGCCTCCTGTCCGCAGTAGCAGCCGTACATCTCGTACTCATGAGGGCAGCGCCCCGTCAGGCAGTGCAGCATCTCCCCCAGCGCCGGCAGCTCCCGCCTGATCTGACCATCACCGCCGTACAGACTGAAGGAGCGACTGCACTCTGTCAGGTGAGAACGGGGAGGCAGATTATAAAGCTGACATTTTAAAAATGACAGGAGTCATCGTGTCGGTACCTTTACTGTCGGGCTGCAGTTGCGAGTCGGTCAACCCGACAGACTCCAGCAGGGACCAGGCGAAGAACGGCACCGTCCTCTTCCGAGCCACGCTCCAGTCTGCAAAGACATCAGAGAAGGACTGAGGACCTTCAGGTCACTGCTGCTGGCCTGAGACCAGCAGAGAAAAGTGAAGCTCCATTTTCTCACTTTAACATTAACAGGAAGCTGCATGAAGACTTTGTGTGTTTGTGAGTTCATGTCGTCTGATGATCGAAGCCCAATTTGATTTGGTCCAAAACGTCTGTGACGTGGAAGGAAAGTTCAAATGTATCACACGCCATCATTCTCAGAACAAAATCCTAAAAACACAGATTATAACCGATGAGAATTATATAATAATGAAAGATTTAAAGAGCTTCCCCTTGAAGCCAGTTGGAGGCCTCCAGGTGGACGGGAGGACTTCCTGTGACATAATGTGATGTAACATTAGCGCTTTAGCTTGTAGCGTGTTGATGTGCTGTATCAGCTCTCCATCATCATGTTTCCTCCACTTGGCTTCCATGACCCTTTTAAAGTTAAACTCTGCAAGGCCCCGAGACAGCGGCCTCGTTTACTCTTTTCATTTGTCCTGAGAGTCAGTGAAGAAGAATGAGGCACCTGTTTCCTCCTGCGAGCTGTCGGCTGCTTCTTCTTCTGCACACGGAGGTTCGTCCGCCACGCCGACCTTTTCAGACTCAGCCGCAGACGTTTTGATCTCTGATTGAGGTTTGATGGATGTGGTTTGTCTTCCTCCTGTTGTCATGGCGACAATTATGATTGACGTTGACGATGATGGCGTTGTCGTTGTTGATGTTTCAGACGGTTCACCTGTAACAGAAAAGAGGAAAACACGATTAAAGGGTTCTGCTTCCTGGACCTTCCTAAACTGAGTCGCACTGAAATCATGTCCACCTTCAGACCGTCTGGACCTTTAAACCTTCAGACCTTCAGACCGTCTGGACCTTTAAACCTTCAGACCATCTGGATCTTTAGACCTTCAGACCGTCTGGACCTTTAAACCTTCAGACCTTCAGACTTTTAGACCTTCGGACCTTCAGACCGACTGGACCTTTAGACCTTTAAACCTTCAGACCGTCTGGACCTTTAAACCTTCAGACCTTCAGACCGACTGGACCTTTAAACCTTCAGACCTTCAGACCGTCTGGACCTTCAGACCTTCAGACCGTCTGGACCTTTAAACCTTCAGACCTTCAGACCGTCTGGACCTTTAAACCTTCAGACCTTCAGACCGTCTGGACCTTCAGACCTTCAGACCGTCTGGACCTTTAGACCTTCAGACCGTCTGGACCTTTAGACCTTCAGACTGTCTGGACCTTTAAACCTTCAGACCTTCAGACTGTCTGGACCTTTAGACCTTTAAACCTTCAGACCTTCAGACCGACTGGACCTTTAGACCTTTAACTTGTAGAACTTCCTTCTCCTGAGGAGCAGCGAGGTCCTCACGTTAATACATTTGATTAAAATGAAGACCTGAATGTGAAGGTGATGACTATAATAAGGTGCAGTGCAGCAGGTAATGACACAGATGGGCTGTTTCTACTGTGGCAGCAGGGATGTGACCTCAGATCTCAGTGTGTGTCAGGTTCCTCTGAGGGCCCCTCCGGCCCAGAAACTCACTCTATACAAACGAGGATTCAACTGCAGCTGAAAATAGTCCCCTCCAAACACTCTATATCATTTCCTCCCATTTGTTTGATTAAAGGCTACGGAGCTTCTACTTTTATATTTTCTTTATCTGTCTTTACTTTGTATAAGTTTAGTTTTTTAAAACTGAACTGGTGTTTATGAGAGAAGGTATTTTAACTAGCTCTATTGCTAACATTAGCATTAGCAGCTGTTTACTTCTCAGGATCAAGCTAACTGCTTCCTTATTTTGTCTCTATTCTGATGTTAGCATGCTAACTTTCTGACAGCGAGTCAACACAACCCCCAGTCCGTCCTGAGGAGGCGCCGTTGATCTGAGGATTCAAACCGGATGTCTTCATGTTGGATATGAGGCATTAGACACGTCAACAAAAACATGTTAACACAACTTCACCTTAAAACATTCAGATCAGAAACTGACCTGTCGGAGAAGGGGAGGACATGGATGCGGTCGGAGTCACCAATCCTGTTGTTGTTGTTGTTGTTGTTGTTGTGGTGTCTATGACTGAGGAAGAAGAATCACAATAAGCAGGTTTATGTTTCCAGATGTTTAGCAGCAGCTGTGACTCTCATTATCTTTTTTTTTTAGTTTTGAAGCTTTTATAACAGTTTTTAACTTTAACTGTTTTTACCATTTTTATTTTGAAATATAAACTATTCAATCTGTCCTTCCTTGGTGGGTTTTAATGTGAAACATCTGCACAGGAAGTAGATCAGAGTCAAAAAAAGACCAGCTGCTGAAATTCAAAGCAGATCAGGAGAGTGAAGAAAAATGAAGGTTTCTCTGACGACTCCGTGAGTCTGAGTGAAAACAGGAAGAACCAGACCAGGACCAGGACCTCGGTCTGTTGTAGGGACTCACCAGACTCATCTGAAGATCCCAGTTCCACATCATCATCCTCCTCTTCCTTTCTGCTGTCGTCTTCTTCTTCAGATGACTTTGTTTTGGTTGTCGTTCTTGTTATCGTCGGTGATGAAGTTGTGACGATGACTGAAGCTGTGAAGACGTCAGATATAATCATTAACGCCACTGAAACGTATCCATGGTTACCAACGAGCAGCAGTCTGAGTTTTACCCCTTTTTATTGGAGTCTAACTTTATTGGCCATCAGCTGTTGTTATTATTATTATTATTATTATTGGAGCACTAAAACAAAAAACTCATAAAAACACTTAATTTGAAAAAATGTTCCAAAACTGCAAACTTCCTGTTTGGTCTTGACGATGTGTACGATTGGCTAACGGTTAAAATAAAAATCACTAACTGCTCCTGTGTACGGAGCACGCCTCTGTTTGGCTCACCCGGGCTCAGTGCTGGTGGATTGTGGGTCGTCTGATCCTCGTTCACGTCTTTCTCGGTCACCGTCTCATTCAGGCCTGTGAAAAAGAGAACAGGAAGCGTGTGAGCCAAGTGAGTCATCGAGCAGCAGGACGGTCATTACGGGCCAATTACAAAAAAAGGGTTGGCAGAAAAGAGGAAACTAATTTACCTTTAGAGATGACACTCAGGTGTGTCGTCTCTTCCTCCTCTGCAGCGTCTTCGATTTCCTCGCCTGAAATGAGGCAGCAAACAAACAGAAAGACACAAAAAATACTTTGACATCAAATGAAGGATGTCTGCTCAAACTTTCCCTTCAATTCATCCAAAACTGTCACGAACAGTCGACATCTTTATCTGTGATGTCCAACGTTCTTCACATCCTCATTAACTCAGACTCAAACTCAGCTTTTGCTCTTTTAATTTTAAAAGCTCCATCTTTAATATTAACTGTCCGTATTTTAACGTGTTGTTGGTTCGGTGTAGTTTTACGTCTCCTCGTCTTTAAATCACCCAGCTGCTCCACCTGCGACCTGTGAGCTAATTAGAGACCGTACCTCCAGGCGTCTGCGGAGGGGGCGGGCCCGGTGGAAGGGAGGTGAGGTCGTTGACCGTGGCCCCGGTGTCGGTGTGGTTTTCCTCCCTGCTGGTCATTAGCAGGTCCATCTCTGAAGCACAGACACAATCAGAGGTGAAGTCAGAGCTGAAGGTTCTTCAGCTTCAGTTCACAGGTCTTGTTTTTATTTACCTGCTGAGGAGTTGAACAGCTGGAAGCTCACAGAGTCGTTTACTGCCAGGAGAACATCTGGAAAACAGAAGGACAAGGACGAGGATCTGGTTTTTACAGAAAGACTCCGACTGTTCGAATCCTTCAATAAACAGGTTTTTCTTTGGCAACTTGGAGACATCAGAAAAATAAAGGCAGGCAGAAAACTAGTCAGTTTCAGAGCCGTCACGCGGCGTCACGTGGATCTGGAGCAGGGCGGGAAACGCAGACACATCATGATCACCTGTTCGATTAGCAGCAGAGCAGGATGCCGCCTCGTGGCCTCGCTGCGTCACGTCGTATGAACTCTGACTTATGCACTCGATGGCCGTCCGGTCACATTCACAAAACGTCTGCTCACACCAGCCGGCATCACCTCAGAGAGAAAACACACAGACACACATCACATTTATGTATGGGGAATTAGCCTAGCTTAGCATAAAGACTGGAGACAGGGGGAAACAGCTAGCCTGGCTGTCCATGTTGGAGGAAGTGACCTCACCACAGCTGGTGTTTGCTGCGGGGCAGGTGAGGTTGTTGGGGGGCGGCGGCAGCATCCGCCTGCAGGGGGCGGCGTTCTGGTAGCACAGTCTGTGAGTCTGACAGCAGCTGCAGGAGAAGAAGAAGAAGAAACGACACACTTTGTTGCGCCTGATTGTGTTTGTGCACCACAGAATACGACAGAACAAACTCTTCCTCTGTCACACTGCACACACATCAAGGTTCTCAAAGTGGGTCTGCGGACCCCGAGGGGTCCTACAGCAAAAAGAGAATCACATCAAGTCGTCTCTTCTGATTGGCTGACGGATGGAAAAATACAGTGAAAAGGTACAAAAATATAACTTCATGGAGATGAGCCCTTCAAAATAAAACGCTGGATGAATGAGGTTGATGACAGATTAATGACCTTCCAGTTTTTCTGAACCTGCAGCTCCTGAATTCAGCGAAGTCACCGCGTCATACTTTAAATTTAAAGCTTCCTGCTGACTCGGACTCGGACTTACAGGTCCAGAGGATCCACCGGGTCTCCAGCTGCCTCGTATCTGCAGCAGCAGCCGTAATCCTCCAGGTCCCGAGGGCAAAGTCCCGTCGTGCAGCGGAGATCCAGAGCGAAATTCAGCAACGAGGGGAAATTATCAAAGACGGAGTTCAGCCAGGTGAAGCGCAGGCCCAGACAATCTGCATGAAGGGAGGGAAGAGCAGGTGAACACCTAAACCACATCAGTCCTTCAGAGGTGATCCTGCTGGAGAAGCAAACAGGGCAGAAAATGATTTGGGCCTCAGCTGTCAACATGCTGCTGTTAGGTTTCCAACAGAACCAGATCCTGAACCAGGTGAGCTACAACAGAAGATCTCACAGGAAGTCTGAGAGCAGGAGACGAGGTCCGGATGTCTGACCAACACTCAGATACCTGGCTGGACAAATAAAAGATTATGATCCGGCGCTGAAACGTAAAAAAAATGGGAAATTAAAATGTCTCATTGAGTTTCATGACAAAAACAGTCGAGCTGAAGAACGAATCACTCCGTCTCTTCGTTTAGGATTAAAAACAAAGTAAATCTATTTGATCGAACCACGACAATAATATTTATCTGAACACGTCGGTGAAGATTTTCCCGTCAGATCTCTGAACTTCCTGTAGAGGAAAAGGGTTCATTCCCAGCATGCTTCACTCAGGCGTCGACTGACTCATCATTTTCATCCTTACCGATCAGAAAATCTGCATTCTGGTCACCGGGCTCCGAGTTCAGGCAGAAGATGGAGCTGGAACAGAGAACTGGAGACAAACAGAGGCCTCCCTTAATCAGAGCCATCAGCAGATCGTCAAGAACCCTCCAACAAAACAAAACACAGATTTACTTTGTTCCCTGAAAGCTAATCCACCGATCAGATCTCTAGTTTAACCTTTTAGAGCCACATTCAGGTTCTTCTGTTTTCTTCTCTGAAGTTCCTCTCATGTGTTTGTGTTGTTCTAGAGCTGATCTGAAGTTTCTATCTTTATCTGATCCGGAGTTCTGCTCATTAATGATGAAAAATCAGCTCTAAATATCTGATTGTGGATCTTGTTCTCACCGTTTGGACCCGCAGACAGAATGAAGATCCAGATCAGAAGGATGACTCGTACCTGCAGTCGGAGGGAGAGAGACCTTCAGTCAGAACGTTTCCATCTTTCTTCACCTCATTATTGAGGGTGAAGCTGAATTTCATTCACTTCTTTGTTCATCACCACTTTGAGCCGTTAACACTGATAAATGAGCCAAATGACGACAGAGACTGTTAGAGCAGCGAGTGGAAAAACAGGATTGATCATTTACTTTGGACGTACCAGCAGCTGATTGGCTGTGACATCACCCACTGGAGCCAATAGGAGACCAAAGAGTTTAAATCACTCAGTTGTTGATCATTTATCTCAATCAGCTTTAACTTTGAGCAGACAAAACAGGGAACAAACCAGAAAAAGGAAGTCTCACCTTGGAGGTCGGTTCTAAAGCGGCAGCTGCAGACATTTTGGTTTCTTCATCGGATGAAGATGAAAAGAGTTCAAATCTGCCTCACGGTCACGGACCGAACACAGCAGAGAGGGAGAAGCCTTTAAAGGCTCAGCTCCACTTCCTGTGTTTATGAGTCCCACCTGAGGAGGGCGGGGTTGTGTGTGTGTGTGTGTGTGTGTGGTTCAGGTCTTAGTGGCTCCCAGGTGATACCTGAGCTGGATCTTATCTTGGCCTGGTTCCTGTGCAGGGACCTGGGGCTTTAACGGAGGTGGGGTCCTGACGGGGGACCCACAGACTGCTCTTTGTCCACTGGGGGCGGGGGCGGTGGATTTGTGACCCGCGGGGTTGACCTGGTCTTATCTGATCCTCTCCAGGATTTCTGATCAATGAAGCAGAGGAGCTGGGGCTTTAATAACAAAGGTTTGGGGGCTATTCTTTGGAGCAGGTGCATCTGTGGGGGCAGAAGTTTCAGATTAATTGGAGAAGCGGCTCGCTCAGTGAACAGCTGAGAACTTATTTTTTTTCTAACTAAACCTGAAAGTTCACTGAAACACACGATTCGTCCACATGACATCATCACCAGGACGCTTTTTTTTTTTTTTTTTTTTTAAAGCTGCAGAGTTTTAATTCTACTTTTCAAACAGGTGGAGAGAAGCTTTAACAGTGGACGTGCGGCGGTCATCTCCCAGGGCATGCTGGGAAAATCAGGACATGGTTTTTGGTCAGTTAACATAAAAGTAAGAATCAGTTTCTCAAGAAAAAAACACAACATCAGCATTTTACTTTTCAGGTTCCACCAACTTGTTTCTTTTATAAATAGTCCAGAAGAGCAGAGTTTGGTTAAATGGGCAGACTGAGAAGGACTCTGCTGTTTCAGTCACTTCCTGTAATGATGATGATGATGATGATGATGAAGCTGAATGGCTCCTTGTGTCTCTCTGGTCACAGTTTATTGCACATCTTTGCAAGGCATCTCTGTTTGAGACCTGTGGAGGGGGGGCGGGGGGGTTACAACCAGGAACTGACTCTGTGACAATAAGATTTCTAATATATCGCGGATAACTCAGAGCTGCAGTGATGTTTCAGCTTTATGTGGTTTCAAAATCGTCATTATTTCCATCGTGGACTGTCGGATGTGAATAACCCTAACAGGACCCTAACAGGACCCTAACAGGACCCTAACAGAACCCTAACAGGACCCTAACAGGACCCTAACAGAATCCTAACAGGACCCTAACAGAATCCTAACAGGACCCTAACAGGACCCTAACAGGACCCTAACAGAATCCTAACAGGACCCTAACAGAATCCTAACAGAACCCTAACAGAATCCTAACAGGACCCTAACAGGACCCTAACAGGACCCTAACAGAACCCTAACAGGACCCTAACAGAATCCTAACAGGACCCTAACAGGACCCTAACAGAATCCTAACAGAATCCTAACAGGACCCTAACAGGACCCTAACAGGACCCTAACAGAATCCTAACAGGACCCTAACAGGACCCTAACAGAACCCTAACAGGACCCTAACAGGACCCTAACAGAATCCTAACAGGACCCTAACAGAATCCTAACAGGACCCTAACAGAATCCTAACAGGACCCTAACAGGACCCTAACAGAATCCTAACAGGACCCTAACAGAATCCTAACAGAACCCTAACAGGACCCTAACAGAATCCTAACAGAACCCTAACAGAATCCTAACAGGACCCTAACAGGACCCTAACAGAACCCTAACAGAATCCTAACAGGACCCTAACAGGACCCTAACAGGACCCTAACAGGACCCTAACAGAACCCTAACAGGACCCTAACAGAATCCTAACAGGACCCTAACAGGACCCTAACAGAATCCTAACAGAATCCTAACAGGACCCTAACAGGACCCTAACAGAATCCTAACAGGACCCTAACAGGACCCTAACAGAACCCTAACAGGACCCTAACAGGACCCTAACAGAATCCTAACAGGACCCTAACAGAATCCTAACAGGACCCTAACAGGACCCTAACAGGACCCTAACAGAATCCTAACAGGACCCTAACAGAATCCTAACAGGACCCTAACAGGACCCTAACAGAATCCTAACAGAACCCTAACAGGACCCTAACAGGACCCTAACAGGACCCTAACAGGACCCTAACAGAATCCTAACAGAACCCTAACAGAACCCTAACAGGACCCTAACAGGACCCTAACCCTGGACGCAGGATGGACGGAGCTTCATGAGTGTGACGGAAAATGAAGAATGAGGGATCTAAAAATAAGAGCTGATATTTCAACACTTTTAGACCCACATTAAGTATTTTTTTTTCCATTTTGTGTTTTAGATGGATAAACACACAGGAGGAGGTGAGATGATTAAAAAAAGCCCAAACGTGAGGAACTTTCTGTTGAACTTTTAAGTTATTCTGGTTTACAGTTTTTACCAAGAAAATCAGGAAATATTCTGTTTTTTCTTGTTTTCTGAGCTCCTCTCTCCTTTTTCAGTGAACTGAGTCACAGATATAATGAGCTGATTCTGAATGTGGAGACATTTAAAAAAAAAAAAAAAAAAGAACTTTCGAAGGAAAAAACACAGAGAAGCTTCAATGTGGATCTAAAAGCGTTGATGTAAATCACTGACTTTTCTGGCTTTATGAAAGAAACGAGCCATCGTGTCAATTTCAAATCACACTTTGCTCGGGTCTAAAAATACCCAGGCCTAATGAGAGCTGGGGGGGGGGGGGGGCTGACATGGCAGCGTTTGAGTCGTGGCGTTCGGCGTGTCAGAAGCTGTGGGAGAGGCGACTCCCCCTGCGACCTCGTGAGCCCATTAGCTCGGAGGATTCATGGCGGCGGCTCTAATGAGCTCTGGTATCAGCTCTCAGCAACATGGCTGACATGCCCCCCCCCCCCCCAACGCAGGTGAAGGATGAAGTGTGCCGCCCAATTATCCTGGATTCTGCTTTTGGCGAGGTGTACCTAATAAAGTGGTTTCTCTCTGGCACGTTTTGACACGTGTGTGTTTTTAGTGGACTTCAGGAAGCCCTTCGATCTGTGAAACCTCCATGAAGCTGAGGAGGAGGATCGATGGAAGAACTTACTTCTGGAGAAGGAGACTCTGCGGACCCGCCGACACACCTCAGGCGTGTGCTCCTCGTACCAGAGGTGGCTGTCGTCGCAGTACCTGGAGGACGATCGGCTAATTAGCTCTCAGCTTCAAGACAAAGACGTATCAGGTCGGACTGGAGGGAAAAGATCGAGCTTTTCAAAGTGTTTAGGCCAAAAGGTCCGGGGGGCCCCCAGGGGCCTGTAATCTATTTAACTACATTCCATCCATGAGTAACACTCATCCGTCCATGTTGTGCGTCTGTCTTGTGTGAATACCTTTTTGTGTGCGTCCTGCGGTCGACGCGTCTGCACAAACACTGAGAGAAGAACTTGCAGAGCTCCAGGACGCAGGGCTGCAGCTTGTGAGCGCTGACCGTGGTCGTCGTCTTGGTGCTGCCAGACGCCGACTGGGCGCTCAGCTCCGGCCTCCTCCAGGGGCAGCCTCTCAACGGGGGAGGGGGGGAGAGAGAGAGAGAGAGAGAGAGAGAGAGAGAGCGAGCTCTCGTCAGCCGGTCATCCTGCTCACTGACTCCATTACAGCATTAATCAGCACATGCATCATAATTAACCTCCAGTTTCTGAGCCCCCCCGTCGGCTCCTCTCATTGATGCCTAAAGACGTGTCACGACTTAAATCCCCATTACAGGAGTCACTAATTAGAATGAATGTACCTTAAAAATCCAAATTCATGTGAATTTCAATCAGATTCTGCAGTTATTGGCTCACTTTGGGATCCAAACACAGCAGACAAAAAAAAACAAAAACAAAAAAACAGCTTCTCATTGTTCGTGGCAGAAATCGCCTCCTCCTTTTCATAACATTATGATGTCACAGTTATGCTGACCTTTGACCTCATGAAATGTCTAATTCTTTATTTTCAACATTTGAGTCAAACCAAAATCACTTTGACCACCAACGGTGACCTTAACCAACAAAAACCTAAAGTGCATTTTCACTCCTGTTTGTTTGAAGTTTATTCAAATCACTGCAGCTGCAGTTTTAGATGGAATGTCAACAAGAACAACGTTGTTGTGCTGCAACAGATAACTAAAATATAGTTCAGCAATAAAGGAGATTATTCTGTCTTCATTTTTCATTTCACTGTTGAAGATAAAATGCAAAAACTGCCTTTCCAAAATAATAGTAATATGATTTTTTTTTTTCTCCATTCAAACTGGCTGCTTTATAATTCCAACAAATAAATCCTTTCCCAAGATTCATTCTGAGCTGGTGATGAAAATAATATGCAGAGAACCGCTGCTGAAACTAAAATCCTCCAAAAAAAAAAAAAAATCAGATCACAGAATCCTCGATGCTGAAATCAGGTGTGGAGTTTAAGATTTTAGAAAGTTAGCAGGAGAACTTCTGCTGATCAGAGTTAAAGACAAAGAAAAGCTGGAGTCCGTTCCTTCGTCCTTCAGGAGCTCAGTGAAGCCGTCACAAGTATCTCCTGTTTTTATATCGTTAATTTAGATTTTACTTTTGTAACACAACATGAAACACACTGAGCTGCTGGTCGGTGCATCACATGAATGACTCAGGGACAGAGTGAACAGGACACCCTGTTTGTTACTAGGCAGAACACGGTGGGGGGGGCTGAGGTTCACACAGTGTGATGTTACTGCCACCTGCTGCTGCTGAGGACCGAAGACTGGAAGACAAAAAGGTTCGTAAACAAATGTTTCATCATGACAACATCTAAAATCTATTAGACGTCCATTTTGAAATCATTTGATTTAAAATCAGTCTAAATTAAAAAAAAAAAAAACAGCTGCAGCGCCAAAAAGAAGGCGGAGTTTCACTGTCAGTTCAATGAGGAACCATTCTGGATTTTAAAGGAGGAGAACACCTCCACCTGTTGGTGTGCATTCTATCTACCGACCACCAGGGGGTCAGCTGGTACTGAAGTCTATGGGAAAATGTCCCTCCTCCTTTATATTGAAGTCTATGGGAAAATGTCCCTCCTCCTCCCTTATATTAAAGTCTATGGGAAAATGTCCCTCCTCCTCCCTTACATTGAAGTCTATGGGAAAATGTCCCTCCTCCTCCTCAGTAAACGTTTTCCTGATCAGTTTATGGTCTCAGTCTCTAGTTTACAGTCTTCAACACAACATGATGTTCATTTTTTAAAGGATGCTGATTGGCTGTGAGCAGGATCAGGAACACTGAGGCTCCTCCCCTCAGCCTCAACCATTCCTGTTGCTTTGCTTCTCTCAGAAATATAAGATGTATGAGAGGGAATGTAACATCCAGTTTGTTTCCAGAATGGAGGCCTTTGGTGCTTTAGTGACACTTCATGTTTTAATTAAATCTATATTGTTGTTTTTTTCTGATATTATCACCATTTCATAAAACACTTTGATCTGAAGCAGAAGAAATGTGATTCTTAACCTGAACTGAGCTCTCTGTTGTATCGAAGAATGACTTTCCTCTCTGCTGCCTCTGTTTGTTTGTTTGTTTTTCTGCCTCTGTTTTCCGTTGCTGGTCAAATAAACAATGAATTTTAACCTTTGCAGCTTAAAACCATCAAAGCTTTCACATGAAGGGGGAGGGGCTGTGCCGGTGTTACCATGGTTACTATCTCAGCCCCTTGCAGGGTTTCCTCTCTCTTTCCCTCCCAACACACTCCTGTTGGTCTTCCTATAGCTGTGAGGACTCGCCTCTTGTCATCACCGCAGGCTCTCACACACACACACACACACTTTTCTGCAGCTCAAATCGAATCAGTCGTTGTCGTGCCCAGAAACGGCGTAATCACAGCGGTTTTCTGAGGCCGGGTCAGTCAGAGTCAGAATGCAGCATTATGGCGGCGGCTGCTCTGAGTCACAGCTCCAATTATCTGTCATCAACACCCAAACATGGCCTTTTTCCAGCACAATAATGACCCCCCCCCCTCAGGAAAAGGAGCTCAGACTGCTGGACCTGAACTTTACTCAAACTCGTCTCTGATACCAAAAGAAGTGAACGGTTAGTCTGTTTCAGGCTGCAGCACCAGAGAAGAGTCTGTTTATCGTTGATCAAACTCAGTAACTTCCAGTTGAGCTTTGATTTGTTTCTTCCCGACGACGCAGACAGCCGTCACACTGAATCCAGATCTGGTTCTGATCCCAGAACTCTTTACCTGGTCTTTCTGGTTCCGCAGACTTTCTGGGAGCTGTGGTGGTTCTCCAGCCCGTCGGAGAGAGTCTGGTCAGACCGGCTGATGACGTTGTGTGTCCGGTTGTTGTTCTCAGGTGTGGTGGCGTTGTGGTTGTTCCTGGGCCGGTGGTGACAGACAAGGAGGAGGGGGGACATGACGTTGTGACTGTTTTCAGGGCTGTTGACGTTCTATACGTTGTGTCTTCATGTGTTGGACGTTGACTTCTTGGCGTGTTGGTTGGAGGTTGTCTCACTGTTGGCGGAGGCCGAACGGCGGCGACCTCTGATGCTGCTGCAGCCGCTTCAACTGTCGCTGTCGGTGAAACTTAGAAACGGAAGAGACGACGAGAGGATGAAACCTTTAAACAGTAACGAACTCCTGAAGAATCTGAGCTGGTCTCCAGACAGTTTGTCAGATAGTTGGTTTGAAAACTGTGAAGACCGGCTGATGTTCAGAAGCTCCACACGTGAACGAGGCTCACCGTGTGAAGTCGAATGGACTCGGCCGGCGAACAGCCAGCTCATCCCAGATGGAGAGACGTGACTCAGATTCCATTCTGAGATTGGAAACATATTTGGAATCAACCAGGTGAATTAAACGAGCTTCGGTGTTTGGACGATGAAACCAGAAGCTGGTCAGCAACTCACCGACGGGCTGTCTGAAGGAGGAGACGTTTCCTGCTGGAGACACAAAAACATTTTATTCCTTCAACTTCTGAAATGGTGAAGTCGAGAAAAGAAAAAGGAGGAAAAGAGGGCGAAACACATTTTACAGTCAAAAACGGCCTGAGTGGAGTCAGAAAGTCCACCAAAACATCACGACCACCGACGGCTGAAGGTGAAGGTCCAGACCAGATCCAGGGAGGATCCACCTTACAACCTCCAGGACTTCAAGAATTTACTGCTGATGTTTTGGTCCAGGACCAACAGCTCAGCTTCAAAGGTCGGGCCCCCCAGGCTCAGGACCTCAGAGGACCAGAGGAGTCGGGCCCCCCAGGCTCAGGACCTCAGAGGACCAGAGGAGTCGGGCCCCCCAGGCTCAGGACCTCAGCGGTCCAGAGGAGTCGGGCCCCCCAGGCTCAGGACCTCAGAGGACCAGAGGAGTCCAGACCTCCAGGATCAGGGTCAGGTGGTCATGATGGTCTTCTGCTGCCACCTGGTGGCTGAATAATGTCAGTGAATCACAAACCTTCAGTTTTCCCTGAAATCTCACCACAAATCCCTTTAAATAAAAAAAAGCTTTTCACTTAGATGGAAAGAAACAGAAGAAACACTGAAACCACATCAGGTTAGTTTTTCCTGAGCTGCTCGTCTCGTGGAAACTGCTCAGATTTTTATCTCTGATGTTCAGCCCTCGATGTGTTTGAACAAACCTCTGTGTGGCCCCTCCATGATGGTCTGGTTGAAGAGAGGAGTGATGGATCCGACCTCCCAGAACTCCGGCAGCTCACGGCCTGAATACAACACACAGAGCGGCACAGTGAGCCTTCATCCTCATCCTCCTCCTCCTCCTCCTCACCTCCTCCTAGCTGTGAATTTGTGTTGGTTAAAAAAAAAAGAAAAAGTTGTGAGTCTTTTTGATTATTATTCTTCTTTTTGTTTGGATTGAAATGTTTTAAATTTTATTCCCAAAATGTCTGATGCAGAGGAGCCTCACTACACCAAAAACAGTTCATAAAAAGTCAGACTGTGTTGAAGTCTATGGGAAAATGTGCCAACTTTCTGTTTTCCTGTGAGCTGAACTCACCGATCTTTCCCGCCATCACACAGATGTAGATACAGTCGGAGTTGTTCCTCTGACTCACTGAAAACACAAAACACACTGTGACCATTTCAACACACAGCCTTCAGATATTTAAGGTTTGTCCTCAGACCTGATAATATGGAGGTGGATTTAAAGAGCTCGTGGAGATAACTGGTTGAGTTTCCAACCACGTCCAACAGAACGGCTGTAAAATCTGAAGAAATATTTAAAAGCATAAATAAAACGTTGAATGTTATTTTAAAATTAAAGTTTGAAACGGTCTCACCGGTTAAATCGTTGGTTTCATTGGTGACACAGTAACAGAATCTCCTCCTGAACAAACTGTTTTCAATACTTCTGATGCTGGAAACTGAAACAACAACAACAACACAAACAGATTGTGTGACCTGATGTAAACGCTGATTAATAAAAGAGTCTGATCTCATTTAAATCTGTCAGGATGCTGGAACAGAGAGAAGTGTGACATTAATATCTATTAATTCATTCACTTTAAAAGAACCGAGACAGTTTATTTCATTTTCAGCCGTTTATTTAGTTCTTATATTTATTGTTCTAAAGTTATTTCACTTAAAATGGACTGCTGTCATTTAACAGACCTTTGTTTTATTACTTTAGTTATAATTTTTTATTTTATTCACAAACTTGGAGGAGGAACATGAGATGTTTCCTTTTAGCAATAAAATGTCAACTGTCATTTTATAATGTCTTAAATGAGAACACTTTTTTTTCCTTTTTTTAAGTATAATGGAACTTTTAAGCCGGTGTCTTTATTTTTAACAGTTAAATACATTTTGGGGGACAGAAATGGATCCTTTTTGTTTTTTAATCTGCTGTCACTCGATGATACAGACAGTTCACAGATTCTCTTCATAAATCATCATCACTGAACTTTAAAATCTGGTCTCTCATGCAGGCGCTTACAGACCTGAACCACCAGATGGAGGCGCTGCCACAGTTATATTTATTACAGACTCATCTGAAGATGCTGACGGATGAATTGTCTCCACGCTGAAACTCATTGGTGAGCAGAACAGGAAGAGGAAGGAGTTTTTATTTACTGTTGTAGACCAGCAGGGTGAGTTTGTGAAGAGCCAGAGAGCTGTAGGACGTCACGCTGAGGACGGAGAAGAGCTGACGGGACCCTGAAGGAGCAGAGATCAGAGTTTGGTTCTTATCTGCATCAGGAACCTCAAACTATGAAGATTCAGATCCGTGTCTGACCTTTATGACCCCGACGGGGGAAAGAGTCCACTTCTCAATCTAATTTAATCTCCTACAAGCTTCCTTTATTATGAATTATTCCAAGAACTTTGTTTATTATTATTTAAACACCAAAAACAGTCAATTTTCCTGACTGACGAATCGAGACTGAACTTTAAGCCAAACATAAAAACAAATCCTCGTCTTTCAGATCTGTTTGTACGTGAACGTCATGAACCAGGTCAGCTCACTGCGGAGGAACAACCTCCAGCACAGACGCGTCTTCACTGCTGAGAAACAGATTTTCAAACAGCTAAATAAACGTTTATGTCCATTTTACTTTTCCTTTCAGTGCCACCCTGTTGAGCTGCTTAACAGATGTATGAAACTGAGGTTTGACCTGCAGGCGGTTTAATCACGACACACATGAAAGATTTACAGCTCAGGATTGATCCTCGCTTGAACGATATTATGACAACGTACCCGACTGGCTTGAATTTATTAAAGCATTGACCAGCGGAGTGAGGTCGATGGCGGCTGGATCGATGAGCTCTGCTGGGGATTCTGGGAAATAAAGGCAGACAGTAAAGTCAATGGAAGCTTATTCTGCTTTTAATCTTTGTTATGGAATTAGCTGCATCAGCAAAGTGTGGCGGGATAATTACAGGATGAAGGACGATGATGGAAAAGTGACAGTTATCCTGAGACACGAGCCCCCTGGGGGGGGGTTCACACTGAGGGTTCCTCTCATACACTGAGCCAATACTGGTGTTTAACAAAGATTCTCTTTCTTTATAAGAACGATTGGTTTGTTTCTTCAACCGTGAAAGAAACATGGTTGATTTCAACATGGAAAATATAAATCTGCCAAAGATTTCAGTTCTTCAAACCTCATCAGTAACATGAAACAAACAAACAAACAAAAAAAACAACAACACGTGTGCAGCATCTTTAAAAACAGGACAGAATGAGACGGATAAAAATAAAGTGAATAGTCATCATAAAAAAAAAAACATCTTTGTTTTGGTCTTTTTAAAGACGACGCTCAGTTTCTGGATGTCTGTTGTGTTGACGGATCAGCAGGTGAAGACTCACCTGTGGACTCCAGGACGTCCCTCCTGTGTCTGCTGTCCACCGTCTGTCTGCGTCTCAGCGCTGTGAGGACATGAAGGAGGACATCACACACAACTGTCCTGACTTGACTGTCAAAATAAGAGTCCCTGTGAGGATAACCGAGCTGTGTTCAGACTTACCGTGGCTGAGGAGGATGAGGAGTGAAAAACAGGAAATGCACATGATGAAGAAGAGGCGTAGATGACCTGAGGCCTTCTGGGAGCCCGCCATAGTCCAGCTAAAGTCCGACTCAAGTCCGGCTTAAGTCTGGCTCAAGTCTGGCAATAAATCAATCAATTAATTAAAAAAAACCCAACTAAAAACAAGAGAACAAAAATCAAAATAAAATTGTAACAAAAACCATAAAAGGCTAAAAGATAATAAATGTTTGGAAGATTAATTAATATAAATATGAATAAAAGAAAAATAATCTGAGTAAAAGTATGAGCTAAACTTTTTTATATAAATAAACAATAGACTCAAATAAAATTATTAAAAACCAAATTTAAATCAAAACAAAAATAATAAAACGCTGAAAATGAGATCAAAAATTAAAGTGTTAAAAAAAAAAAAAAATGTGAACAACAATTATTAAAAATAAAAAGTGTTAAAAAGAAAACAAGACAAAGATAACGATCAAAAATAAAAACAACATTTCAATGAAAAAGACCCCAAAAGTCAGTTTTGAGTTTTTTTAAACTTCCTGTCTGTCTCTGCGTTTTTTTGGTTCCGATTTTGGGTCAAATGAAAAAAAATCAGGATCAGACACAACGAGCTCCAAAAAGCAGCAGAAGGAACTTAAAAATGTTCTAATCAACAACATGCAGCTGAATTTTTCTTTTCTGTAGCTGATACATAATAAAAATCAGCTCAATTCAAACTGTCTAAATGTTAAAATGCTGATTAAATGGAGGCTGAGCAGCATTTCTCTTTCTCTCGAGATCTGATGGAGGTTTTTTTTTTTTTTTTTAACTTAAAATAGTCAACGAAACAGATTTTAAATCATGACGTTCGTCCGACCAGAGCAAAGATTAATCAGAGATGTCTTCATATTAATGAGCTACAATGATCACAGTGATATTAATGTAAAATCTGATCATAGTTATTTTCTTTGTGATGATTTTTAATCCGCTGAGCTCACCTGCTCCTTCAGACCTCCTCAGACCTCCTCCAGCAGATCACACTCCTGCACACTGATAAGGATTAGACCAGGTCCCAGACCAGGTTTTGCCTCCTCTCTGAACAGCAGCAGCTGGCAGCAGCCCAAAAAAAACAAAAAACAAAACCTGCAGCAGGCTGGGCGCCGATCCCAGACCTGACCCACCAGACCCACTGCAAAAAATGTCCGACCAAAGGCCACAAACACCGACTGCAGCCAGTCTGCAGGTGTACCTTTACTTCTTTAGAGCAGAGGTCTCCAGCTCCGGTCCTGGAGAGCTGCTGTCCGACACACCTGATTCAAATGATCAGCTCGTCATCAGGCTCTGCTGAGCTCTGATAAGGAGCCACTCATTTGACTTGGACCGTGCGGACCTTTGACCTTTCTTTGAGGAATTGAATAAACTCAGAGGGGAGGACATTTTTTACAGTGTTGGTAAATGGCTGTAATAAGCCGCTGGAGTGTCATATGAGCCGTGGGGGGGCAGAGGGGTCTGGAAAAAGGAGTGAATGTGAGTCTTTAATTACACGGGATTGGTGGCCACTTCGGTCGGTTGGCAGTCACATTCAGGCACACAGCGGTAATTGGCAGAGCAGGAAACGGGGCTGCTGGGGGGCCTGGGAACAGCTGCCCCCCAGGAAAACACACCCAGACTTCTTCAGACTCATAATTATCACCAGAAAGAAACAGAAATGAGCTGAGGAGGCAAAGAATGACCCGTCGATCTACATTCTCCTGCTCATTAAACTGGACGTGGCAGAAAGAGGATTAACACGAGTTCTGCTCCTGAGTGAAAAAGCACAGAGGAAATATATTAAAAATAATAAGCGTATTTTTAGAAATATTATATAATATACTGTAAAAACAAGACAAGGAATCACTGCAAGAGGCCACTTTAGATCATGATAGTCAAAATCTAAGTATCAACCATCACAACACAGCTTCAGACAAAATCCACTCACACAATTTTCAGTTCAATACTTTATTATTAACTGGTGCAATTGAAAAGACAAAAAATAAAAAAATCAAGTAAGAATACATTTGCATATTATATCATCAGAACAAAATATTAAAAGTGGTCTACTACAGAATAGAAATGGCAAATTTATTTTATTTTTTCTGATGAATGAGAAAAATGATGCACAGCTCTGAAGGCCACTAGTGTAAAGTTGTCCAAACTTCCCTTAAATGAAGTTATTTGTTACCCCCCAACGAAAAAAAGCTGCTGTCACTTAACTGACGTGAAGCTGTCTGTAATATCTGTTTCAGCTGATCTGCTTTCTTTAAGTGTAACAGCTGGTCCTTCGTGTTTCTCCTCAAATCCGGCTGCAAAAAATAAAAAAAATATTGTCCTCCAAGAAGACTGAAGGTCAAATCATCTAAAAACAATCTGATTTCTGATGTTTTGCATTTTAAACAGCCGAAGAGAGACGAACATTTGATCCAGAAAAAAGTTCAATCTCATGAAAACACAATAACAAGATCATTTTGTTAATAACTGGAAGTCAAAGTGCGACGTAATTTTACTCCAAAGCAACGAATTAGTCAAACTAAACTGAACTAAAAACCTTCAAAGCAATACAAAATGATGGCTTTCATTTTAAAGTGTGTATTTAAAAGTAACGAGAAGAGCTTCAGCTGATCTCCATGTAAAGATCACGATCACGTGAACAAAGTGTGACTGGTTTGTGTGTTCCATGTGACGAGAAAGTAAAAGCTACTTTGTGGACTGAATTTCAGCGCAGCGGCAGGATTTGTGTGTCGGTTGTGTTTTTGTTTGGACCTTTTTCGTGGAAAACCAGATGATGTGATTTTCACACAGATACTACAGACAGCTGCGTTTTGACAGCGTTAGCAAGACAAGCGTGGCTAAAGTTTTGCTTTTAATTAAAAAAAAAAAAAAAAAAAAAAAGAACTGTAGAAGGCCAAGGCACAAATAATTTATAGCAATCAAAATGTCCATAAAATGAATGTGTGGATCAGTGCATTGCTTGGTCTGCACTGTCGCCATCTGGATAAAGTGCTCCTTTTCGTCAGAACCGACGTCGCACACACACACAGAACTAAATCACACAAACGAGGGCGGAGGGGGTGTGAGTGTTTGTTTGGATCAGACGGGAAGAGTTCAGATTAGAAGAAGCTGTTGACGTTTTTACATTTTGGAGCTGCTGCTGCGTTTCAAAGCTCCTTCTGGAGCGTCGACATTCCGAGAAAAAGAGTTCAACAGGAGGGAGTCACTAAAAACTGCTGGGACTAAACTAATTTAGAGTTAAACTGGAACACTAAGAACCAAAGACAGGAAACACCTTCTGTCTCCATTTACAACGAGTCCCATGAGAAAAAAGAAATATCCGGCTGTTTAAAACAGAAATGTAAATCAGTAGAACAGATTTAAAATGTCAACTGGAGCCTCAGTGGAAAAAAAAAACAGCAAAGTGCTGATTGTCAAATTAACAGTCAAAGGGAACATTATTTTGAAGGGTCGAACAGGAACATGTTTGTTCGGTATTCTAACCACGTGCAGCGTTTTGACTCAAACTCGATGTCACCAGACGGACTGTGGAAGGGCGGGAAACATTACATTCCTCCAGTGACATCATCAGCTGATTTTAAGCCCCTCCCACAAAGCTGCTCACCTGACCTGATTATCGGTCTGAATGTGGACTGTTGAAGGCTTGAGGGTCCACATCTGAGGGTCCATGTCCCTCCTCCTTTATACTGAAGTCTATGGGAAAATGTCCCTCCTCCTTTATACTGAAGTCTATGGGAAAATGTCCCTCCTCCTCCTTTATACTGAAGTCTATGGGAAAATGTCCCTCCTCCTCCTTTATATTGAAGTCTATGGGAAAATGTCCCTCCTCCTCCTCCTTTATATTGAAGTCTATGGGAAAATGTCCCTCCTCCTCCTTTATATTGAAGTCTATGGGAAAATGTCCCTCCTCCTCCTTTATATTGAAGTCTATGGGAAAATGTCCCTCCTCCTCCTCCTTTATATTGAAGTCTATGGGAAAATGTCCCTCCTCCTCCTCCTCAGTAAACGTTATCCTGATGAGTTTATGGTCTCAGTCTCTAGTTTACAGTCTTCAGTTCAACATGATGTTCATGTTGGTGCTTTCTAACCGTTTGGTCAAAACAAGATGGCTGACGCAGCTCAGACGCCAATGGTTGACGTGATGGCAGGTTGATGTTTGAGTTTGCTGTTGCTTGATGACCAAACTTGGGTTTTTAATATTTGCCTCCAACCTTTGGCAGCAGTTTCAAGACAACAACCAGCCACATGACAAATGGAAAGGAGGGAAATGTTTTTCTTTCAATTACAAAGAGAAACAAATTTTCTTCAGTTCGATGTGAACTAACGCAGCGACAGAGAAAACAAACTGATGTCAGAGTTTCAGTAAAATGAGCATCAGACCAAAAGCCAAAAATAGTTTCATTATAGAGAAACACAGCTATCCGAACCTTCTTTGACTTCTACAGGTGAAATTTCAAAATATATTCCTGTCATATAGTTTTTCCAGTTTGACACATATCTTTGTGCTCGTTTCTAACGAGGACGTCAACGGAGAAAATGTGCAAAACATAACAAAAACAGCACAAAGCCTTCAAAACCATCCAGTGTGATGTCTAAACATCTCACAAAATTATTTAATGCATAAAAACTCTCGTGGACATGAAATTGGATTTGATTTGAGATTTTCCGTCATGGTAAAAAGTGATGCTAGCAATCATATAAATTTTACAAATATTATTTTTAATGAGGAAATAATTGCATTTCCATCGAAAACAGATTAAATAAAGTTAGTTTATTTGGTTTTTATAAAATCATTGATTGGATGTTGAATCCTTAATGTGCTGTTATTGTGAATAATTTAAACTGACTTTTTATTCTTTGGATTCTGAGAATAATCATTCAGATTTAAATTGATTATAAATGAAAACTTTGAGAAATATTTCTACTTCATGTTTGCTAACATCACTTTTTTTGCAGTGTGTTTGTCACTTGGAAGACAATTTCTTCATCTGTTCCACAATTTACTAAATTAATAAAATTGCCTGCAAATTTGACAAGAAGTAAGAAGAGCATGATTTCTGGATGGAAGCAGCAACAAAAACACTGGAGTTCTTTCCGACATTAAGACGTTCAACTTCAAACGAAACCAGAAAACTGAGCAACTTCACTGTCGAATATATAAAAAAAAAGAAATTAAACAATTAAAATTTAAGATGATAAATAAATAAATATGTAAACGAGAGGTGAGACGTTACAACCTTTACATTTCTGTTGAGAGTGAATTCATGAATGTGCCAAAAGCATCACAAAGCTACAAAACAGTATTTTACAAAAGCAAGACTGCACCGTGTGCAAGTTCCAAAAAAGACAAAAGGAAACCGAGTTCACATTCATAAATCCTGCGGAGTGTGTTCGTTGTGTTGAGGGATGAAGTGGCACCGAAACACTAAATGCAGATTGACGAGGCGGCGCCATTCTCGACGATGTTTCTTGCTTCAGAGGCACAATGAATGAACGTTCACAGGGATATATCATCACGACGTGATCTTTACATCTATATGTGGCGACAACCGGTTAGTTTGTTTTAAAATATATAGTTGGATGGAGTTCGGTAGCAGAAGATGCTGTTAGTCATAAGAGTAATACAATTTGTTAAATATAGAAGAACAACGATATAAATAAGTAAATAAATGTTTGGTTCTCTTTGCTAATTTTACAGTCGGCTGCGTCCACACCAGGCGGTGACTGGATACCTTAGTTAGCAACGTTGGAGCACCAGGTGGGTGGAGTTAAACGGACCGTTTGACTCCACTGGTTGGAAAGAAAAATGTTGTTTCTTCTGGTTTCAAAAAACCAAGATGGCCACCAGAAAAATCTAATTTGGTGGTTCGTCAACAATGTGACCTTTAAATTCATATAACCAACATCCCAAAAAACATTTTTCCTCAATGTGCGATTTGACTGGTGAAGACACAAAAATGCTAATTTCTGATTGGCTGGCAGACTTTAAATAAATTCACCCACAACCCTGAAACGGTGGACAAAGTCAGTGCTGTAACAGGAAACTGACCCAAACTGACCCGAAAATGCACTTAATACAAAATAAAACAAACAAAAAAAACTAATTTAAAATGAGTTTTTGATAAACCAATGCATTGTGGGAACTCCCACAGCTTCCACCCTGCATTCATGTAATGTTGGAAACATTTTTAAAATGTTTTCAACTGGGAAAAAAATAAAATAAGCAGAAAAAAGAACTCTCCCCAAAATTTGGTTTTGGCCAACTCGAAGACGAAAGTTTGACTGACGGCTGGAAACTTTTGTTTCATGCTGTAAATATGAAGAGTTTGACTCCGTAGAGCGACTCGGACAGTCAGAAGATGAAATCCAGCTGCAGCCTGATGTGGACGCTCTCTCTGTAAAGCTCAGCGGACCCTGAAAGTGCGTCAACATGCTATAAGAGGAATAATTCATGTGTGTAAATATAGTTGGTTGTCAGAGATTACATTCAGTATCAGTGTTCTAAATCTAAAGTAGTAAATGCTGTTTCAGGCCTACAGTGAGCTGTGTGTGGTGCTCACCCTCGCGTTGTGTTGCCTTTTTCTTTTTGTGAGGAAAACCTGCAGCTGGTCGTTTCGGCCCTTCCAGCAGGCTTACATTCAAATCACTGAACGATTTGGCCGTTTGAGCGAGTTCAAAATATATTTAGATCGAAAATAGCATTTTTCTGTCACTATAAAGATATTTTTAGTCTTGAGGGTTTTTTCCTGCTGCTCTCATTTCTAAACATATTATAACTGACTGATTCTCCACTAAAAGCCTGACGTCTTCTAAATGTGTCATTGTGATAATCTGGTGATATTTAGAAAATTTTACGTCTACTGCTAATGCTCATCATCATCATCATCATATTTTCACCGGATTAGGATTTTCTGTCAGAAGATGATTTTTACATGTCAGACATAATCTGGTAAAATGTGTAAGATCCACAGACCTGGACTTGGACCGTCTCTAAACCTGGACCTGGACTCTGGGACTGACCATCAGGGGACGACTCCTCTGGCTGTAGAAAGAAGTCAGACTGTATTGAAGTCTATGGGAAATCGAGCAGGATGGGGCTAGCAGGTTAGCATGCTAATTTAAACACATTAAGTGTCACCGCTGAGGCTCTGTTGATTGGTTTGTTCATTTCCTAAACATTTAAAGTTAAATTCTAAGAAACCTCTCAGGATCACATTTGTGATCATTTACACATTTAAATTTTTCTATTTAATTGCAGAAATGTATGTTTTTATGTTATTTCAGATGTACTTGTTTTTATTTTTTCCAGTTTTTTCCCATAAAGCATTTAGCATTATTATAAAGTTCCATATGAGTACAGTTATTAGTTGTATTATTATGGTTAGTTTTAGAAGAAGGACTTTCAGCCTCTATTCTGCACTGATAATACAAAAGCATTTGACAATCAGGTGAAAATAACGCAGCTCAGTGTAAATTAAAGATGTACAGCTGGTTCATATCCCTGAATTCATGTGCCAACAAAGCAGCAGAGATTTAGTGTTTCAAATTCTGTCGAATTTTTTTTTTTTTTAAATGGAAAGTTTGTCGGCGTTAAGTGACATACAACTAAAGAGCACAGTGGTGTAAAAAAAAACAACAAAACAAAACAAAACAAAATGAAGGGATCAAATCGATCCACGAAGAATTTTACAGCACAACGTGAGGAAAGCAGAAACGGTGAAACACGACTGCCAGCAACTAACCAGTGTTTGTTACCCAAATCTCCTCTTTCTTTATCTCTCACACACACACACACACACACACACACTCATTGAACGGCGTACAAAACAAAGAGACAGGAGACTTTTGGTTCCAGTGTCGACCTCCGACCGTCACGCCTACAATGGTGCATTATCATGCAAACCATGCAAAAAACAATGAAAATGTATTCATATAAAAAAATAAGTGTTACAAAATGGCATAGCAAGTATATGAATCCATTCCATCTCTTTTTCCGTTTCCTGATATCCTGAACTTTGCAGTGTCTACACTAAGAATCGCATGCGTCACATGCAGTGCGGTTGGCTTTGCAGCGATAAAGCTTTTGGGTGTATATAGTACGTATATTAATGGTCTTTTTTATTTGAGCTAATTTTCGCGAAGAGTGCGCTGTACACAGTTTTACTTTACAAACGTCTGGTTTCCCTTTTTCTCTGGGCAGTTGTGATGCCATGGCTCTCTGTCTGGACGGCGGACCTTTCCGGCGACCTCGCAGCATCACGGCGGATTGGACCCGCCTTGTCTCTAAATGGTTCGGTCCACTGATGTGGCGTTGACCCAAACTGGTTTGGGTTTAGAGGCATGGGTTGGAATTAATGTCTAAACTCAGTGGTGGAAATCCGTGCAGTCACACGAACACCTCAGGGTGGCGTGTTCCACACAGCGTCGCCGAAGCCCTCCCCAGTAGAGGAGAGCGGCATGGGCCCCCCACTGGGTGTGAAAGGGTCCGTGTCCGTGTCCGTCTCCCCCTCCGCCAGGTAGCTCGGCCTGGGTCTCGTCCAGCTGGTGTCCCCGGTCGCCACCCTGGCCCCCATTGACAAGTCCTCCCCTTCCTCTCCCTCCCGCTCACCGGAGATGCTGAACCCGCTTGGCGAGCGTTCCAGCTCGTCGTGGTTAACCGACAGCATGGAGAGCGGCGAGTCGGCCCCCCGCCCCCCTGTGGTCCTGCCCAGCCCCGCTGACAAGTCCTGTAGGGAGCTGATGGGCAACACTGTGGGACGTTCGGTGTAGGTGGGGATGGCAGCTGACGGACGGTGCTGGTAGAGGTGTGGTGGCGGGGGTTGATCCAGAGGTACACAGCCCCCTCCTCCTCCTGACCCCGCCCCTTCCCCGCCTCCTCTTCCACCCCTGCTGTAAAATGTATCCACCTTGCTGACGGGCACCTGGTACGACATGTGCGGGAATGCCTCTGCGTAGTTGAAAAAGACCCGTCTTATCTCACCATTGCCCGCCGGGCCGCAGGTCTCCAGCGTCATGCGGGCGGCGCCGGCGGAGTCCACCTGCAGGTGCTCAGTGTGCTGGATGTGCATGTCCACCAGGAAGTCCAACTTCTTCTCCATGTCCTCGACCTGCAGACAAGAGACAACAGAAGGTGTTCACACAGCAGGATGAACGGGATCCTGTTGCAAGGTCGAAGACGTCAAAGACCTTCTGCAAAACGGCCGAAGATCTTTGATCTGCAAAAAATGAACCAGCAACTTTTTTAGTTTGGCATTGTGACTCGTTTATTTGGCTCATGTACAAATATTCTGCATGCGTTAATCTCAAAGGTTGCTCTCTAATTCTAATCCTCACCTGTCGCTCCACCCTGACAAATCTACCCATCATGCTTTGGTCCTCTGCATCGGGCATGGTGGTGGCTTTGGCTATAAAGGACTCTTGCCTGGAACAAAAGGACGATGAGTAGGAGTGGACAGGACAGACAAAGATTCACTGGAACAGGGACATTATTGAATCAGTTCAGACTGTTAGACCGTCTGATGAACTTTAGTACGGCTGGTTTTCCCTGGAACAGAGCGACGGTACCTTGGTGACTGATTGGACGGGTAGGTGAAAGGCGTTTTCTGAGTTTTCTTGTGTTTCGGCGTGAGGGGGGGTCCAGGGGCAAGAATCATGTCGATCCTAGAAGAAGGAGAAACAGCATGAGCTTGGCGGCTTCATTCAAACAGACACAGACCTGCTCTGAAAAGAGCTTTCTGACCTCGTCTGGAGGTATTTGATTCTGCAGAGCATGTCCAGGTGTCCAGCAGAGTACTGCTCGATCACGTCTTTGACATCATAAGGCCTCAGAGTTTCCTTAAAACGCTTCTTGTTCAAGAGGAACTGCATGATCCTGTAAGACAAACAGGTCGGAGTCACCAGTGACGTTCATGAAGGAACACAACATGACAGAGTCACATCCAAATAGGATATTTAGAGAAGAACTTTAAACTCCCGTCTTCTGCAGCTTCCTGTCACCAATTCACTGACTCCAAAACCAAAACCTAGTTTAATTCAAACACTGCAGTAGAAATATTTGTCTATCGTCTGTTTCTGATAGCTCTCCCTCTGTAGATACGTCCATCAGCCTTTCTTTGGGGAACCTGAGAGGCACCTGATTAAACATGTGAACCACCTAAAGGAGAAGTAGATCTTATGTCAGACTGGAAGACAAAGTCCAGTCAGCTTGGACACTGTTGATCTGTCAGATGTTTTTAAACAGGGAATCTTTTCGGGGATTTGGGGTTTACTGTCCTGCTCAGAAACTCTCCAACCCCGACTCTTCCCAGAATGCTGCTGCTCACACTTCAGTCTTTGGCAGGAAGTTTTGGGTCCTGAAACAGAACCCCCTCAGATCTGAGCCCCCCCATTCAGGGGCCCATTCAGCAGCAGCACGTTCACAGGGTTAATCACTCATCTCTTCGGCCCTCCTGTGTGAGATCTGCAGCTCTGTTGGCCTTCACATTATTGTCCAATCACATGCTTTCTGTTCCATGAAAAGATGTAACACGTATTCAGCCCTCCTGAGTAACCTGAAATAAAAGTTCCTTCTTTTTCCTTCCTGGGAAGTAAGAACGTCTATGATGGTTCCAGAATAAGTTGTTTAAAGTTGACCTCTCTGTTGTTAATAGAAAACACTATATGGACAAAAGTGTTGGACACATCACACCTACAGGAGCTTCAATGACGTCTCATTGATAATCCACTGGCATCAATATTTAGTGCTAGTTCATCCTAAAGGTGTTGGATGGGCTTCGGTTTGGGGCCAGCCAGGTTCTGTTGCTGTGGTTCCAAAATGGTTCCACTTTGTGATAATATAACTTTGTGTAGCTCTCACTTAAATATCACGAGGAGAAAATGTCACAACGATAACAGATTCAGTGAGCTCTTTGGAACGAGCCATTCATTCACCAAATGTTAACTGGACTAAATAAAAGACCTGAATTCAGTCATTAACAGGGTGACGTTAAACTTTTGTCCATATAGGAATTTTTCTTTATGTTGATTTGAATCAAACAATATTCAAAAATGTGGTTTCATGATGAGGCTGCATTGGGATTCAAACAGCTCTTGAAGCTCCTGACCTGACTGCCCTGATGACCAGTTTCAGCGTCGGGATCATCTCCTCCATGAGGATGTCTGGAGGGAAGCCCCGCTCCTCTAAGGCTGGATCAGCCAGAGCTCCGGCATCTGGCAGAGACACAACACCAGAGAACCAGACGTGAGAATCGTCTCACAACCTGGAGACATGCAAGAGACGAGAGCGCTGTTGGTGCTGTTAGCACCTTCAGAGCTCTGGCGGAGTGTGTAGGCCTTCATCCGGAAGGCGGTGCGGAAGCGTTCCCGGTTGCTGAAGCCTGCCGGTTTGGGCTCCTTGGAGGGACTTTCCTCGATGGACTCGGCGTTCCCTGTGAGCTTCTTCACCGTCCCGATGGACGGCCTGGCATTAGGAAGGCGAACGCGCTCAAGTAAACTCAGTTTCTGGCTGAAATGGGTGAGAAGAAAGAAGACATGAGGTCAAGTCACTTATCTTGATGTTCATCAGATTATATTTCACCTCAGATCTGGCTGTGATTCCAAATTTAGAAAAAGTCATACAGCCGGCACAATGTTGGTTAGTTTATTCAGAAAGTGTGTGTCCGAGGTCTCATGGAGGTCTGTAGCTCTGCTCGGGTCAAATTTACTGGTTTAACACAAGTTTAGCGCATTAGCATTAGTGAGACGTAAACCAGGTGGGAGCTGAAACATCCAACGAACGGCTGAAGGACATAAAGTTTGTGTCTGCGAGCACACTTTTTAGATTTCACCTGCACTTTTGCTCCTTTTTGAGCAATAACAGATTTTAAATCGGGAACGTCTCTGACTCTTCAACAAGAGTCTTCAGGCCCGGCTTCCTCGGGGCAACAATGCTGCTCTCCTGCAGAAGGACGCCTCAAAGAGCTGCGAGGAGATCGGTCTACTTTATTGTCCAACGCCTGATAACATTTGGCAGCACCAAAACAAGAGCTCCTGGGGTAATATAAGACCCCTGTGTGCCTTGGAAGAGGCCGAGAGAGGGAGGGGGGGTAACCGGAGCCGACAACTTGCCCTGACGAGGCCTCTGAAACGTGGAGCGTTCTCAGCGACTTCGCTCCCACAGCGGACACTCGATATGAGCCCCTGTGTTGTTGCCCCGGGGCAGAATAGGGGCGGCAGATTACGGCGCTGAGAGGCTGCAGAATAGGAAGCTTTAAAGGAAGAGAGAATCTCTTTCTGACGGATCCTCAGCAGAAGAAAGGCCAGAAAACGAGATGTGATTATCCCACAACAGCAAAAAAGACAAACGCTCTTCATCTTCCCAGGAAACACACACAGACACACACATTTTGGTTTATGGCGGTATGACGGGCGACATGTTCCTTCGTCACCATGAAAACACACTTTACACACCGCCCTGCTCCAAGAAACGCTTACTACAGCACAAAGTCTGTAGTAAGCGAACACGGTCAACACAACGCTCACAAACACAACTGTTGATCCAACACAATCCAGTAAAGTGAAATGGACCTGAAGTCGAACAAAAGTCCGATTTTCAGAAATCACTTTAAATCAAACACACACACACACAAAGGTGTAAACATGATGAAGACTTTTCTCTCAGCGTTGTGTTGAATAGGCCGCAGCAGTACTGAAGAACCCAGATAAAAGGCCTAATATCACACACACACACACAGACACACACAGTAAGTGGCTTATCGCCCTCTTGTTGGACATGGCAGCTCTGTTGTAGTTTCTGGCTGGCGTCCACCTCTTCGCTCAGAGCAACTAGATAATGTCAGACTGTTAATTTCCCAGCAGCTGAATCTCCAGGAGGCTGAACGCTCTCTGTTTTTTTTATTTTCCAGCTTTCGTTCGCTGTCTTTCCCTCCTTTGTTTCTTTTTTCCGTCGTCTTAACGTCTGATGGGTGAGAAACCAGAGACTCTGCTGCACTCTGTGTTGTTCTGATGCACTTTGTGTGTTGTTGTGTTGTTATTGTTGTCTCTGACACAGAGCAGACCCCGTCGCTCGGTGAGTTGGCTGACCTCCTTCCGCTCCATCGTCGTAGCAGCTCATGTTGAACATGGCGGCTCGGCGAAAGGTCAGGAGGCGTCAGAGCAGAACACCGCTGTTAATGAGCCTGAGACGACGCTTGTTCAGTAAATTCATCAATTAGCTGAGTAAACAAAACCTAGAATCCTTTTAATCCCTTTTTCTGATTTCCCTTGTAATGTTTAAAAATGTCTCCTCATATTCAGAATCAGCTGATTCTATCTGTGGCTCAATAAACTCTGTTCGCTGTAATGGAGCTCAGAAATCATTGATTTTTTTCTCATTTTCTAGATAAAGGAATAAAATTTGACCTTTCTGTAGCTTGGTAGCAGGAGACATGTGTATTCTGTATTTTTCCAGCTTTAAAAGCAGACGTGTCGGCAGATACGACACCGTGAAAGGGATCCAAGTCCTTCTGGAGATAAACACGTGCCGATCGTAGGAGAAATATGAACCTTAGGGTTCACCTCATTCAGACTTCCTTATCTGATGAAGATGAGAATCAGCCATTTGAGAAATCAAACCTCCCCAACAAGATTTTCTTCGACTTGTTTTGCGGTGGGGAGTCATTAATATCCCTCCACACAGCAGAGGCCCTAATTACTTGATCCAAACTGTCATTCATAATTGAAACAGAACTAATGGGCTGAGTTATGGTTTTTTTTAGGTTTCTAAAAAAGAGAGAAATCCCTCAGTCTAAATGTCATTACAGCAGCTGACGTGGAAGGAGCGGCCGCTTCATATCGCCATTCACATATTTACCACGGCCATTAGTCCGGAGATTTATTCCACCAAGAATTAATATCCAAGCTATTTTAAGCAGATGGAGCTTCATTAGTCTTTCCGGCATGTGGGGCTAATTAAAGCACCATCATGGGTCGTCTGTGATTTACAGGATGTGGGGGACGGTGACCTACCTCGCCATGGCCTCCAGGTGGTCCTTCCTGTGGGCGGGAGGGGAAGAGGGGGAGCCCAAAGTTAGAGATAAAACATGAGGAGGTGATAAGGCAGCTCCAGGTGTTAGCCAAGGCTCAGTCGGTAACAGACGCTGTCAACTCCCAGGACCCCTGAACTATTCATTCCTCACAAACGAGGTTTTCAAATTTTTCTATTTATCTTTATTTTTCCTCTAGTTTTTGATATTTTCTTGTTTCTGTGTTGTCTAATTTCATATTTAACCTTTGACCTTTTCTTAAAGTAAATAATCACTTTGTGACCCAATAAGTCTTTAAGAAAAACATCCGTATACCTAAAACGTTTATCAGAGAGAACATGGAATGATAATTTAAGTTTATGCATGTATGTAACATGTATTAAATACACAGTAACATCTGTAACATCTTTATCAGCTGTCATTGCCACCTTCCTGCAGCCAGTTTCCCAGATTCAGGTCAGGTTCAAGTAATAAAAGTGAACAAAAGTCATCGTGGCGTTCAGTAACTTACCTGAAGCAGGGAAGGGAGATGACTGTTTCATAAAATCTCCACGTGGCAATAAGGTCTTCCCTGATTGGATTGGTGGAATAATATCTCCAGGCAGACTTGAGTAACAGAGAGAATGATATCATGGTTAGAAACGGGCACTTTGGGGTTAAATGCACAATTCAATTACACATTAAGTGTTAATGGCCTCATTCCACCTGGATGAGCCCGGCGGCCGGAGATCTGCGCTTCTCAAAGTGCTTCTGTCTGTGCTGCTCCTGGACCTTCAGAGCCAGACCTGAACCCAGAATCCCCTGCACGCCACGAACACAGAGCTTAATGATGACACTAAAGGTCCACACGGCCCAAAGGTGGACGTTAATGTTCAGGAGATATACTCACTGCAGGCAAAGCGAAGAAGGACACTCCGATCAGAGCGAAGGTGCCAGCTAACAGTCTCCCAGCCCAGGTCTTTGGGGTTTTGTCCCCGTAACCGATGGTGGTCAGAGTGATCTGCAGAACAGACAAATCACAGTGAGTCTTCACTCTCACATTAACAGATTCAGCCCTGAGCTCTGAACCATCCTCGCTCTGCCGAGTCAGAGATTCAAAGGGTCGTCAACAATAAGCAGCCAACCGCCGGGCGTCTTGCTCAGGGTCACTTGAGGGGGGCAGATGTTTGCCATCACAGGATCTGAACTGAACTTGAACTGAGGGACGGTCTCTCTAATGAGGCAGCAGAGCCTCTCTAACCGGAGGCCATTCATTAGAGCAGCGAGGCGAGCCAACACCGGGCTCTTCTCAACACTTTTCTCCCTGATCTGTCCTCCAGACCGGATCGACCAACAGAATGTCAGGGCTGTCAGGAGCCGAGCGGAGCTATTTTAAAGCCCAAAAACTCTGCACGTCCCCAGCGGTACATGAAGGCAGCAGAATATTCACTGATAGAAGATGATAATTGGTTTTTGGCAGAACACCCGTATTTGGATGGAGGCCAGTCGTTCTCAGTTGATCATTTGGTCTGACACAATCTGCTCATCGAGCTTCAGCCAAAACTTTAAAGATGTCTCACTAATAAACTACAAACAGACACAAAGAAGCTAAAAAAATAATTGTTTTAAAAAGAGCATTAAACGAGTTTTCTGGTGACGATTAGGGATCGATTTGGATGAGACAGCAAAACAAAACCAAACAAGTCCGTATAAAGATCGTGGTAGTCTAAAAAAAAAAGTAAAAGTGGACTTAAAAGTGGAAATAATAAATGGTTAATATGTAGATATTTTCTGTTCACTGAATTAGCATCAGATTTAAGTATCAGCTCATCATGACGTTACTCTTTTATTTATGAGCTGCTGTTTTGAAGCCGCAATTAAAATGTCAACTGTCTTAGTTGTTTGAGCCCTGCCCCCTAACCCCTCCCCTCCTTCCTCTAAATGGAGCTTCATTTAAAAAATGAACATCATGTTGTATTGAAGACTGTAAACTAGAGACTGAGACCATAAACTCATCAGGAAAACGTTTACTGAGGAGGAGGAGGGACATTTTCCCATAGACTTCAGTATAAAAGAGGAGGAGGACATTTTCCATAGACTAAAGCCAGAGGAGTTGCCCCCTGGTGGACAGTAAATAGAATGAAGGTTTAAGACTCCAAGACGATCCTTATTCAGAAACACTAAGACTGCTGGGGCCAGCTGGAACTGGACTGGGTTCGGTTCGGACTCAGTTCTGGGACCGGACTCTGGCTTGCGGTCTTTCATCACGTGGCAGATCATTTATTTCCCTCAGAGGGAAGAAGACAGGAAGCTGCAGGTCGTACCAGCCCCCACCACAGAGCATCGGCGTAGGTGTCGAAGTCTTGTGGTTTGGGCTGAGCCGTGGGGTTCTCGTGGTTGGACACTTCCATGGAGACGTCGTCCTTCTCCACCAGGTAGACCAGGAAGGAGGCCAGGATCAGAGACAGGAAGCCGATGTACCAGGCTGTGATCAGCTCCTGCAGACGGATACAGAGTGAACACATCACTGACGGGATTGTCCTTCAAACAGAAGCTGAAGAACTGACCAACCAGGTGAAAGCTCGGGGCCCCTAAAGGAGAACAGGGCCCCACCGTGGCCCCTCCTATTAAGCTGACAAACATAAACCATGTAATCCACTGATAAAGACACAGTACGGGGCACTGCTGTTGCCCCAAATGCCCCAAAGTGCAGTCAGACTGGAGTCACTCCCTGCATGTGAGGCATTCAGGGAACATCTGTAAACTAGAGGTTACCAATAATCTGTGCACGAAGCATTTAGGGGAGATTTGTAAAGATCCTGTCTGATGACCTGCATGTGGGATGTTTAGGGGATGTTAGGAAATGAGAGCATTTCCCAGTTGTCACGGTTTAGCATCACTCCGTTGTGGGCTCGGTGGTATCGGACAGAGCTGGACCTTCTCCTACCTTACTGTGTGCGTAGATAGCGGAACCGAGCAGTTTCCAGGTCCCTCCTCTCCGGTCCATGCGCAGCATCCGCAGGATCTGCAGGAAGCGCAGGCTGCGCAGGGACGTGGCCAACACATTACCCTGATTACGCACCGCCACCACCGGCACCGAGGCAATCAGCACGAAGATGTCTGAGGAGGAGGAGGCAGAATCATTCAGACGTTCAGCTTCCATCAAACCTTTAATGAGTCTTAATGTAACGAGGAAGAGGAAGAGTGAAGAGTTAGTCCAAAAGAAGAGGTGGGATTCACTGAGAGCAGTTCAAAGCTTTTCTAATGAACTCACTGTGAACATTAGTTTACTGAAGGTGGACATTAAAGGTCTGAAGGGAGCAGAATTTGTGTATTTGTGTACAACAAAGGTCGACAGAGTTCAGAAGTGACTGTGCTGTTTTAAAACCAGTCCGCTGGTCTGTGTGGAACCGACAGGAGGTGATGTTGATGTGCTGCTCCGCCTCCTCACCTAAAATGCACAGCGGTTTACGAGCGAACTTCAGCCTCCCCCTCCATCCTTTGTAGCGACAGCAGCAACCCGCCGCCCAGATCCTGAGAGCGAACTCTGCTCCGAAGATGAAGATGGCGAAGGTTTCCTGCAGAGGAAGGTCAGATGGCTCAGAAGGTTTTATTTTATGATCTCGTCCTTCAGGTTTGTTTCCTTCAAGCTTCTCATTTCTTCCTCTGTGACGCAGTTTGATGTTAAAATCTTTAATATGAAACTTTTCAAATGTTTATGCATCTGTCCATTATATATATTATTATTTTTGGGTATAAATGATCTATGATGAAGATCATGTGAGCCAGTGGACAGTAAGAAAAGGACAAAACAAGAAGAAACTGAAATACAGACTAAGTTAGAAGATTGATGAACTAGAAAAAGAGTCCCAGTCTCACCAGTATAACCAGCCAGTGTGCAGACACCTTCTCGTGCTCCCTGAACGTGGTGAGGATGGCCAGAATCAGACAGCCGAGGACGATCAGAAACCTGCAGAGAAGCAGAAGAAACAGCAGCTCAATCAGAGTGACGGTTGGAACTTCACCAGCGGAGGGAGCTACACCTCCACCGCCGACTCCACCAACTCCACCAACTCCAACAACAGCAACTAAGTGAGAGAGCAGTTTGGACAGACTGATAGATGACAGAGAGTCTTCCTCAGAGTGAACTCACTCGGGGAACATCACTGATGTACATTTTACTGTCTTTAAAATGTCTCCTCTGTGAGCCACTTTAAGGCTCCTTTGTTTAGATTGAATGATTGTTTTATATTTCTCCTTTTCATGTGATTTCTTAGTTTTTGGGACAAATTAAACTTTAATTATTATCCATGAAATAGATTCTGCTCAATAATTGGTTGCTCCTTAAAGTTATTTCACCTTGGACACGCTGAGGCGGGAAGGAGGCAAAATTGAGGTCTGGAGGTGAATTGGTTGGTTTATTATTTGATTTGTTTTCTTTAGAGAAGTTCGTTTTTTTTTTTTTTCATCTTTAATCTGCATAAGTTCATTAAAATGAAAATGTATGTAACTTTATTTTCCTCTAAATAAAGAGAAGATGTTTGTGTTTCCTTCATGTGTCTGCAGACAGCTCGTTGGCATCAAGAACAGAATTCAAATGTGAAAAAACAGACTTGAAGTTGCGTATCGATGGCTCGGCCGTTCAGCCTCCTTCCTCTTTCTGAATCATTCATGTCCTGTTGTGTTGTCATGAAACGGTGTTGAAACACAACCATAACAACATGAATATTTCACAGCCAAACAGCTCAGAGACTTTTACATCTTTCACTTGAAGGAAGTGATAGTTTAGAGTCAACAGGCGCCTCCTGATCGATGCTCTTTGTGTTCGTGTTTACGTTTGTGTGCATCTTTTCACATTTGCATCAACTCCTACAAAGAGCAGACTTCCTCCCCCCCCCCCCCCCCAATGAAATGGGACCATTTTATTCTCAAAGTTATCTGGAGGACAGAGATAATCCCACAGCGAGCGGAGGATGTCGATGTTAACTCGATATGATCCAGCAGATACTGATCTGCAACCGTCAGCCTCCTCCTCAAGAGGAGCCGGGCAGAAATCAAGGGGAGCAGAAAAAAGAAACACATGAACATGCAAATAATTTTCATGTAGTTTTGAATCTAAATCTATTTCCATTTGAGCTCCAAAGGAAAGGTAATTTCTAAGAGAAATATTATAAACGTAAATAAACTGTCTGGGTCATATTAAGTCTCAGAAACAGAAACAGGAAGTGACTTCCCTCCATCATCACCACATTAGTCTGACTGTAAATGAGGCCTGCAGTTCAATCTGTGTTTTAATAGACGTTTCTGAGAGAGAGCGCCGCCCAAACAACAGAAGACACGATATAAAAACAACAGTCCAAACCTGAAACTCCTCTGATGAGAATGAAATGAAGGCAGATTTTAAAGGTTTTTAAGTATTTTTCTATTAAAACATAAAAAAATGATCTAATGCCTTCCTGTCTCCAACCTGCAGCCTCAACATGAAACTTCTGATCTGACAGAGCGGATTATTTTCTGTCATTAAAGGTCAGTTACGATGAGAGCCGATGCCTTCCTTCTCTTCATTAATCCACTTTCCATCCCTCAGTCCTGCTGGGCCTCCCTGATGCTGATCCCCCCGCCCCCCCGAGGATTCCTAACAACCAATTTGCCGACGAGATTCGATATAGAGAGTGCAGACGATGCAATTCTGCCAGTTAATTTGCTGGGCGATATGCAAACATCGGTGGGAAAAGGAGAACGGCGTCACGCTGCTGATGACTGAAGTCACAAGGACGAGATGAGAGACGGAGATCTTTGAGATCTGAGGCACAACGTCAGTCAGAGAGAGGCCAGGTGGAGCTTCAGTCCTGGTCTGATTCTTCTGATGACACATTAGAGCCAAATCTGCGCTCTGAGAGTTTGGGCAAGATTTCTATTCAGGATCATGGCTGGTGGTCTGTTTCATCATCGACCCATAATCCTCTGCTCTCCACACGGCTGTGGAGAAAACTGAACAGCCCATTTGAACGCCTGAACAACCGGCCTGAAATGGGCCTGGTGTTGCATTCACTGCCAGTCGGTAAGATTTGCAGATCAAGATTCTGATGTGGAAATAAATCAAAACACTTTTATTTCATAAATTCAGACGCCTCATAAAACCCTAAAAAAGGGAAGTCCGGTCTAATTGAAGTTAATGGGAAAATGTCCGTACTTCCCTCAAAAGAGACATCAACAGAAACACAATTCGGTCAGATTATCACGACACAACGACAACAGACTGAAGCTCAGGCTCGGAGCGTTTCCTTAGCAACACTCTCCCGCCTCCGTCCGCTCAGATTGAGATTAAATATACTAAAATACTTTTTAAATGTTTTTTTTTCACTTGTCGTACTTCCTGTTTTGATCTGTCAGCTGCTCAGAAGACGCTGCAATGGCTCACGTGGGGCTTCACTTCCCGTGGGGGGGGGCTGTCAGGGCTCTAAGAAGTCCTTTCCCTGTGCTCTCTCTTGGACCACCTCAGGATCTGGTGTGACGCCAACAGGAAACTGTGATGGAATTCTCCTCCGGCAGCAACCCCACCATACTTAACTGGGATTTGGGATTTGCTGATGATGCGAAACGTGAGGTTCATCTTCTGATGTGGGAGCATGCTCACAGCCTGTATTCAGGAGCTGAGCCTTTAAACCAGCTGCCTGGACTTCTGGGACTTTGTGATGTCACACCGAAGTGGTCGAACCCCGCATCACCCCGGCCATGCAGGATTTCAGCTAATCGCAAGAGAGCCAACTTTTCAAGCAAACAAAAATTGCGTTGTTTTTGTTCAAATTCGCTCTGTTGTGGTTTCTTTAAAGGATTTCACCAACTGTCATGGCGGTGTTGCGTTAATTAAATGGCAGCCTGTAAACACAGACCTGATTCATTTGTTCTCTGACTGATGTTTGAACTGTACAAATGAGCTAATTAGTCCAACTAATGCGTCACATTAGAGCCAATAATGGAAGATTTGTAAACTGGGCATCACAGAGAGAGAGAGAGAGCTTCCTCATCAGGAGCTCGGTCTCTCACTGTTGGGTAGAGACGAAGGAGGGGAGTTTGGGGTTTATGGAGCCAATCAAAGAGATTCTTACAGTCCCACCGTGGTCGTCACCATCCGTCTCCCCCGGCGGCTTCGTGGGACGAGACTCAGATCAATGAGCTTCTCTTTTAATCTCTCCTTCTGTGTCAGCTCAATAAAGATTAATGGGAGTCCAGAGAACTCGTCTGAGACGTGAACGAGGACGTGGCTCAGCTAAAACCTGGAGCAAAAAGACGAACGTCTCCATGCTGCTGTTACCTTTGGATGAGAACAGATGATCTGAGCTCATCTGTGAGGTCAGAGACATAAAAACCAACATGCACAATAAGTTCGAAAAAAGATGATACACGTAAACCCAAAAAAACTGATTTTCCTTTAACACAAAAATTCAAAGTGGAAGAAATTTTAAACTTGACCGTGCACTCATCCTCGAATCAAAAGGAAATGTTTAAGTAGTTTAATTTAAAATTGTACATCATTAGTAAATCAAGGGAGCGGAATCATTTGATTAATGTGCTGCGATGGACCTTTAACCTGCCAATCTGCCAAACGGCTCATTAGAGTCAAAAGTGATTTACATCTTCAGAAATATTACCGAAAGTCATAAAGCAGTTTTCTTTGCATTAATTTGATTCCCCATCAAGATATAAAAGTGAAATCTGCCTTAATAATTATTACTGTCCATAGTTAACCAGCAAAGACTCCTGTCCTGAAAAAAAGGAGACATGGTCTCCAGTTTGAGGCGTTTGAGGCCTTTTAGTTAAAGTCAAACCTCTCTGAGACATAAAGTCAGTCTGGGTCAGGACGTGTCCTGTCATGCTGCTGAGAGAAGGCGACAGGCGGAGAAATGGAAAATACAGCACACACAGATCAATCATCACGTCTGGGATCGAACCGCTCGGCTCCGACGGGCCAATCAGGACAGGACAGGGCTTTTATTTCTAAAACGTACGGATCAGAACAATTTAGGCCCATTAAGCTGAGCTTCCAGACAACACGACGAGCGAAGGTGGCACGTTATGGACTCCATCCAGATCCATCTGCAGGGGAAACTGATGCACTCTGCTGACCTCATCTTTGGGGAGTCAGGAGCCGGATCACAAATCCCGAGCGCTAATTATCCAAGATTTCTTGGCTGTATAATTAGGGTCATTCCAAAGAAAATTAGGTTCAGTGAATGCCTTCCTGAAGACAAAAATGGCTGCCAGAGTCATGGCTGAATGAAATCAAAATGTTTCTGTTATTTCTGTACTGAAACAGAACGAGGACGAATGAATAAGGATTGATGGAGGAGAGAAAGAAAGAAAGGAGAAGTGCAGAAGGACAAAGTCAAATCAGAAAGAGTAAAGTAAATGTAGTTTTATGGGCTGAAGCGCCCTCACTAACTTGGCCTGTGGCATTATGGGTATTATGGACATCACTTCATCCATCAATTCAACGGTTCCTCAGCTGTTCATCAATCAACCGCCGCTCGCTGTCACACTCCTCGTGGCCTGTTTGGAGATTATTAGCAGTGAAATTGAATGATGATGAAAAATCACACTATTAGAGACGAAGTGGAGGAAGAGGAGGAGGAGGAGGAGGAGGAGGAGGAGGAGAGAGAGAGGAGGCTCTCGCTCGTTCCTGCAGCTTTTTAATGAGCTGCTATTTGTGTTTGTTTACTGCAGTGATGAGACCAGACTTATTGACCCAGATCCAGACCCGTGAAATTATCGTCAGCGCCTGCAGGGAGCGAACATTTCTGCGATGTCTCCGAGTGGACGTTCACGTGCTGCAGATTGTGTCCACCATATTTTTATTTTACATTCTGAACTGTTTCCTTCACAGGTTTCTTTGATTTAAATCTTTTTTTTCCCAGTATATTTATTTGGGTTGTGTTAGTTTGTCTACCTGAGGTCGGCTACATCGGTGCAGCTCCTCGTTTTAATCAGCTGGAAGCTGCATGTGAAGGAAGGTGTGCAGGCTGGGTAGACAGATCTGCCCCGATCAGTCCAAATCCGTATCCAGTTTCACATCGTTACATATAAAAGTGGACCGGACCTGCTCTGATCTGCATCCTGACTGTCAGGAGGAACAGAAACTCTTCAGGAACAAGTTAAAACAAAAGTGAGAACTTTGGACAGCTGATCCAGGTCTGGGACTAGGTCTGGGTCAGACCTGGATCAGTCCACACCCTGATCCATTTATTTCGGGGTCAGGATCTTCAAAAGTTCCTGTCTGGTCTGTCTGTGGACTCTGTAGTGGTTTATCTCAAGATGTAGACAGGAAGAGGTCATGAAGCTGAGGGGGGGACTCTGCCTGGGAGAATGTGAATCCTGTATTTGGATGTCAAACGTTGGGACGAAGCAATTCAGCCTTCAACAGTCCACAGCTGTGTGATTCAAAGAGCCAGGACCTTTTCACTCAGATCAGCTGAGAGCCCGACCGGATCTCGGAGGGTTTTGCCTGCCAAGGCCGTAATTTGTCACCTGAGTGCCCTCGAGGCCGGGAGGGGCATTAATGGCTTGGCAGGGAGGAAGGTGTACGCAATCAGTGTCAGCTGGCCAACAGCAGCGTCGGTTAGCACAAAACCACCTCAGCTCTCTGACGCTCCGACTCTGTAAAACATCAATAAAACACAGAACTCTCATTATTCCTGATATATCATCATCCGTCAGCGGAATGTGAAGCTGAGTCATTTCAGCCATCCGTCTTTCATCTGAGTGTGTGAGACTAATGAAAACAAAGCGAGCGGGAGTTGATTTAATCTCCACGGTCAGAGAATGAACGTCATCTGTGGGTGAGTTTTGTTTTCATTTTTTTTTATATTAGATCTAAACGAGCAGAGATTGAGGTCTGAGGAAAATGTTTCCACCCTGAGAGACGGATGTGAAGAGCGGGAGAAGGAGTCAGACTCGCCTCATTTCCAGGAACAGCAGATTAGCGGCAGCGCAGCAGACGATGATCTGTTCTCTACTAAATATTGATTTCTTTGTCCTGCGGAGATGAATCACAGCCTTGTCTGGGTGGTTCGGCTTAGTTAGTTTCTAATTCAACATTCATGTAAACAACATTCAGGTCAACAGTTTAGGAGCCGTTCGCTGTTGATGTTGATTGTATTTACAGCTCTATTATAACGGCCACTGCAGGCCTGCTCTGGTTAAAGGTCTGTAAAAACACACCAACATCATCAGCCCGATGCAGCAGAGACTGTCATCACACTCATTAACTAAAAAAACAAAAACATACTGACGCACAAAAAGGAGCAGAGGACTGCTCAAAATCTGGGATGTATTTCTGACTAACAATGGACCGATGTGTGAAACACACTAATGTGACACACAGGTCGGAGGATATTAATGCTAAAAGCCAATCAGATCACAGCTGCCATCACAGTCACTTCCTGTGCGGTTAACCTCTTTAATCACACAGCTTACCGATGTTACCGATGTTCTTTCTGAAGCCCTGACTTCTGCAAAAAATCATTTAATTGATTAAAATTAAACTCATTACAGAAGGGACTTTTTTTTATTTTCCATTTTATGGTCTGACCTTATTTTGCAGCTCATTAATGAGATGCTGTATCATCCCTCCCCCCCCCCCAAATCCACCAAGCGTTGGATGACATGCATCGTGTCTCCATGGCAACAGCTGCTCATTCCGCCGGAGCATCCCCTCTGTCTCAAAATCACCATGGCGACACCTGCTCGCTTCCCTGCGTCCCTCCCGCCCGTCAGGGATCACCAGTCCTACCTCGACTGCATGTTGCTATGGCGACGCATCCGCAGGGTGTGCAGGTTCAAGGTGTGGCCGTGAAGTAATTGGTTGGGTTTTAAGGGGGGCGGGGCGGCGCTGTCGAGTGCAGGATCAACACATACGCCCTGCAACACTGTCTGAGACCTGCCGACAACAACACAGCAGCCTTGTTAGATAACACAACAGCAACAACGTTAACAACACACCGGCTCACATTTTATTACTGACTAACTGAGAAAACAGTTCAAAACGGCCCGTAGTGGCTCCTGATGCCGGAGGGGATGTGCTCGTACGTTGAAAAGATGAAGAACATCAAATCATTTTTCAGAAAAGGTTAGCAGTGCAGTCTGTTGCTGCACAAAGATATTTAAAGAAAGTCTTCAACATAAATTTATACGGTCAGTGAAGCTTTGATATAAATCTATATAACTGACAAATACAGTGTTATGTTGTCTTTTGTTATATTTTTCTTAAAGTCAGTTTGATCCAAAGTTTTGTGTTGTATTTTGTAAACTAGTTTTGTTGTATAAATAATCTTTTATTTTGAAATGTTGATATTAAGGCATTAAGATATCGGAGGTAAATCAGTGACTTTGTTCCAACGTTCAGGTCACAGCTGCCAATAATCCCCTGACCCTAACTGGATCGGCAGCAGATGAAGACCAGCAGGGACCCGATGGGCCCTCAGGCTCTGAGTCTGACTGACAGGTTCCTGATCCCAGGCCCTCTGGGGCCAAAGTGGTCTCCGACACTGCAGCTGGTGAAAATGTTCTTTTCTGATCGACCCGTTCAAACTGTCATCAATGTGAAGAAAGAGGTTTTAAAGTCAAGGTGAACCTGGTCTGTGTTAAACCAGACCAGGATCTTTCACTGAGCCGACCAGCCGGACTACGACACAGCTACATGAAAGCTCAACTGCTGGATGTTTGCTTCAGATCTAATGTTAGCGTTAGCATTATCACTGTGTTTACACAAACAACAGTTTCTATTTAGAATAAATTAAGTCATCCAAGAAACAGCACGCTGCACCAACTCGGGCCAACTGAGTCACAGTCATCTGGTTAGCAGGCTAACCACCGCTGCAGACAGCTGTTGACCTGTAAACGTTACAAATGCTAGCATTAGCCATGCAGCAACAGTAAAAATTATGACACGAAAGTGATTTCAGAAAAACCACAAAAATCGAAATTACTAGAAAAAGTAAGCAATTTAGAAAACTGCACATTTTTTCAGAGCAATTTCCAAAATGATGTGAAATATTTTTTTTTTTTTTTGTTGTGCGATTTCAAACCAACTCATCTTCTTCTGTCTTAAATGTTGTTTTTCCTGAAAATGCTCCTGACAGAGACATTCAAGATTCACAGGATTAAAGATGTCCAGGTTTTTGTCCGTCTCAGTGTTGGATCATTGAGCTGAACTCCCTCCCCCTTCCCTCCTCCTGAGGGATCGATGGATGAAGGTGGTTTGTAGTTTGGATCATCAGTTATATCCTTCAGTACATTTTGCCCCTCCCTGTGAAGGTCCAGGCCCGGACACAGGGAGATGTATGTTCTTCAGCTCTGCAGCCTGAAGGTGAGACGAGTCCAGCAGGAATGTTTTCCTGCATCGATGGAGCGCTCTCACCCGGGGCCATCTGGGGAAACGATTGACCCCTTCAGCTGCGAGGAAAACGCTACCAGAGCTCCGATGAAAAAAAAAAATTAATTAAAAAATCTGAGTGCTGGTTTATCACAAGACAAAATGTTTGTTTGGATCCTGCTGCTTATAGCTCCTGTCTGTTGCATTTCAGACAAATATCCCCAAAAGACCTCCACAAAAACTACATTCAGTCAGATTCAGTCTTTAACTTTGACAGTAAATCTGCAGCAGCTTCCTTCTGGTACTTTGCTGTCAGGTTTGGGACAAACTGTTGTGTTGGTGTTAGCGTACACGGAGAGGTGGCTCATACTTTGCTGCAGTAGACTGAATGCAGCCAAACAAAATAAGACGGTAGAATGTTTTTTCATGATGTAGCAAAGTTTCACTGGAATGAACACAACGCCGTCATCCAGCTCCTCATACACCGGCTGGATAAACCGAGCGACCACCTGACCGCGGCCTGGCTACGAGGTCATCGTTTCCTGCTGACTCGCTTCTTACAACCGGATCAAAGTAGTTAATCAGCATCAATGGCAGAAGCCAAAAAAACAAAACAGTGCCACCAACCAAGACTGCCTGCCGACGTCTCGCCTGGATTTATGACTCTGCATCCAGGCTGTGAGGAAAAAAAAAGCTATTTCTGCTGCTGTTAACAGTTTATTTCCCATGATAACCACACACATATATCATACTCACCGAACCACGGGGGGGTGTGTTAGAGAGGGGGGGTGACAGGAGGAAATATATTACTGCACAGGCAGGTGGAGGGAGGAAGAGGAGGACGAGGAGGTGAGTTTAATTTAGCACAGATAGAAGATGAAGAGACCTGGAGGAAGCTGTAACAGGGAACAGCAGGTCAGGAACCAAGAACTAACTAAAACACACTTTCCTTATTGTCCTGTTAAAAAGTCCTGTGTAAAGCAGAATAACCAAAGAAAAGTTCCTCTCATGTGTTTGGGTTGTTCTAGAGCTGATCTGAAGTTTCTATCTTTATCTGATCAGGAGTTCTGCTCATTAATGATGAAAAATTAGGAAAAAAAAAACAGTTCAAAGCCTGACGGAGCAATCGGAGCTCAGAAGAGCAGCATATGATTAGAGCAATGTCAACAGGTGTGTGGGTTAATCAGGTTAATCCATATCTCCTTTGTCTGGGTTCTTTAACGTCCTGAGATGTTGTAGTTAGGTTTTGTAAAGCGTTGTTAACAGCTGGTGGCTCCAAATGAGTTCAAATGAAAGTCATTCTGATGGAATGTCCAAAAACGATAAATACATCCACTGTTTCCCTCCAATAACAGGAATCAGGATCAGTCAGAGAAAAGCCTGTTTCCACCTGAGAAGACCATCCTGCTCCTCGTTCCAATAATTCCCACACTATCCTGAGAGTCAGTCAACCAGAGACGAACAAAAGCTTCCAGTATTTTACTTTAAAGGTCCATCCAGTCTAAAGGTGGACCTTAAAGGTCCGTACCGTCTTAAAACCAGCCGTCAGAACTTCGGGGACTGCCCTCAGCCATTTTAATTCAAAGACAGTCACAGACATTGAAATACAAACACTGTGTTGCAGCACAGCAGCAGACAGGAACTGGCTTGACGACTGCTGGTCCAGGTCCTAGTTTGAGCCGAAGAGAAACCAGATGACTGTGTCTCTGAGGTTTGACAGAGACGGTGTCACCACCTTCAGCTGTTCTACATGAGACACGTCACAGGAGCTCGATTTTTTACCTTTCTGGACTCAGGAGGCCAGTTACACATGTTGTGTGTCCTCGAGGTGCGTTTAAAGTCCTATCAAAAGCTCGGGAAATGAATCAATGGCTTTAGAACAGTTGATTTTTGTTTTTTTTAATCGTTGTGACCTGGACTGGACCATCTGAGTTCTTTATCTTCTCATTTCAACACAACGAGCCACAGCACTTTGTGAAACACATCTGCAGACATCATGTCAGAGAGCAGCAGCTGTGAGGACGGAGGGCAGCTACAGGTGACTTTACAGGCAGATGAAGCGCTCTTTAATTGCACTATGTGCATTAAACCGGGGAGCCGAAGCCGTCTTTAGAGTCTTCAAAGAGAATGTTTAATGCCGGTGACAGCAGCAACAAGCTGCTGCTTTCAGCCCTCCGACTTCGGTTCAGTGTTGCTGACGAGAACGTTGGTGGAATCAGGTCACTGCTGAGACCGAATCATCACATTAACTAGAGTCGAATACATTCTGCGGAGCTGGTTTTTAGGTAAACGCTTTATATCAGACTGAGTAAGACTCATCCTTCGTTACTCCTCCTCCTCCTGGTTTTCATCTCATCGACATGTTCAGAATCAGCTGATTCTATCTGAAACACAACGTTTTCCTGCATTTTCTAAATAAAAACAGGTTTCAAATCTGTGTTGGCAAAAAATATGAATGAAATCAGGAGATTTCAGACAGAAAAGATCTCATAGGATCAGCTCAGGTTGTTTTATGGAGAATAGAAATAGAAATGTTAGAAACCAACTCGACACAGTAGAAGAATGAAAACCTTTAAGAAGCATCAAATGTTTACTGCTTTTAGACCTGAGTCCAGGTTGCCTGAACGGGGACTGACACAGTTTGTGTGTCAAAGCCAAACAGCTTTTCTAACAGTTGTCATTTGACTGCGGTGTGTTGTGTTAAATGACTGTGAACTCAGATCAGAGATCAGATCTGAACTGTTGGCTCCGATCAGACGTGTCTGAATGGACATCACGTCTACAGAGAGCAACAGTGAGACTGAGGACAGACCGGGCCAGGATAGACCAGACTGTGACCAGGATGTGTGACCTGAAGTAATGTTGTGATGTCACCTCGACTTTTAGTCCAACAACTTACAGAAGGAAACTTTATAGTTATGTTGTAAATTGCAATCAAACTTTAATAAGAAATCACGGCACGTTTCCCTCTCTGCTCTTCATGGATGTTGTCGACAATTCAATTTTAATTGGCTTCTGCTCTTAAGTTCACGTATGTGTGTCTGTGTCAGTTAAATCCTCTGTGGGAATCGACACACTAGAGATTGCTACTTTCATTTCACATCCTTTAATTAGTACATAATTATTATGTGTCTGACAAGTCAGACAATCATCTTGTGTTGATTGTGCGTTAGTGTTGCAGCCTGATTAATCCGTCGCTAAGTGCGCTCTGTAAGGCCACGGGTCCACCAGAGAAAGAAAACCGGCGAGCTCAGCCTCAGATCTCCCATAATACCCTTAGCGGGGGTTGTTTCCATGGTTACAGTGCAAATACAAACCACTGTCAGCTAATATAGCCCCCCCCCCCCCCTTTTTTTTCTTTTTTTTAGGTTCAGATTCATCCAGTGGTGATGGTTACAAAATGGGCTTAGGTGTACAAGTTACTGTTTCCATGGCGACACCGCATCCTTCCTGACTTCCTGTTTGCAGGACCCAAAAGCAACGAAGATGTTAATTGTAGCGCGAGAATTTAACAAACTTGAAGTGAGAAGAGGAGCTTTTCATTACATCACATCATCTCCCTCGGCAGTTGCCATAGAAACGCAGATGATAAAATTTTCTGTTTATTTTTATTTTTGTTCCTGGGCCCTGTAAAGGGGCCGATACGTCGTGTCAATAATCCTGTGAGTGTTTAAAGGTGTGAAAGGTTTGATTTGGTGGAACAGCCAACGTCGTTTCCTCCGTCCGACTCAGAGAGTCGCACAACGAGAGCTTTTCCAAAATGTTTGACCTCAATAGATAAAAATCCAACGAGCCAAAGAGCAGGAGCAAAAGTGACATCTTATTCTGGGAATCAAAGGAAGTGAAACACACTCCACACACTCACATGTTGAAGGGAGTCTGAGCTGCAGCTGAGGGTGTGAAACGCCACAGAGCCGAGGCCTGATGGAGCTCAGCACAACAAACCGGCTCTGTTCTGAAGCGGAAAATGATGCTGGATCATCAAGCATCAGGCAGACAGCAGTATGGAAACACCCAGAATATAAAGATGGGCCGCGTCTATCACATCATTTTGAATTATATAACTTTCACAATTTCAAGATGAGAAACAGTAAAATAGTTGCAGCCTGAAACTGACTGAGAGGAGATGAAAGAGATTAGAGAGAAGAACTAAACAGAACAAGATGGACGAAATAAGAGATGAGATGAGATCCGTCTCCCTCCAAGGAGGGCGCTGCCTTCACAGGATACAGGATTGAAGCACCTGCCTGCATCCTTCACTACGATTGGTGGATTGTACCGTCAGCCATGCCCACATTTAATAATCCTCTAATGAACCTGACGACCCACATGCGTCACTGTGCTTTTATTCTGAAATGTAACATCACCGACACACTTCTCTGAGTTTGCAGAATGAAACATCAGATGAGGAGATGTTGTTTGTTGTTGTTTTTTTTTCTCCTCCCATGATGTGTGACATTTTCTAGGAACGGTGCACCACTGCGTTTGGCATTTTAGTTTCCATGGTATCAGAAACACAGCAGGGGAAAAATAAAGAAAAAAAGGAATTGCCCATCATCCTCTCTCCCTGACTCGCCCCCAAGCGGTCATTTCAGGAGCCGCATGAAAATGAGTGTCTTCATTTGACTGGACGCATTCGAGGTGCAGTCATCACTCCACGTTTTGATTTTCTGTGGAAACAACACAAACAGCTACACACTGTCACAATCTGACGGTCACAACACTCAGAACGCTCACTTCGCTGTTTGCTGAATTCATTCGCAGCCATTTCTAAACATGAAAGAGCATCTCTGCAGGCTGTAGTCTGGGCTGACGAAAGCTCTGCCTCTCACCGAGGATCTTCTCTAAAGTGTCTATAAAGGCAGAATAGGAGCATGATGAACTCCCAGCTGGGCTGCAAAAATGCATCAATAACTGAGAAAAGATGTGACGCACCCAAAAATCATCCACAACAAAACAGTAACAGCTTTAAACCTGAGGCCCAGGAGGAAACACACGGCGGCCGGTTTACCTCCGGCTGAAGCATTGTGTGCGTACCTTTTGCCTGTTTACACCACAATTAGAAAATATAACTGGAAGAGGCAGTGATGACTTTGCATGCAGTATGAGCTGCTGGTCGTTGGGCAGACCTAAACCTGGTCTCTGTCGTCTCATCCATGAGGTGGTTGGCGCTCCTGTCACCGTTCGTGTGAAACCTTCATCTATGATAGTGGGGTTGTTTTTTTTTTTGTTTTTTTTAAACTTCCTCAAAGCTATGTAACCTTTTGTGTTGTGAAACTTGATGTTAAGGAGGTTTAAATGAACCCTGATGATGGGGGTACTAACGTGTGATCGGATCACCTGAGACAGATACAGCCATGAAGGTTGATCCCATCATCGTCCAAACGTCCTCGAGTATTTAAGTCATTGCTCATACAGTCCAGCTGCCACCATTTCTCCAAACAAACAAATAAACAAACATTCCTTCAGCATGAAAAAAGAATAGACTACGAACTACGAACCACACGGCTCTGTAAAGAAATGATTATGAGCTGACTGATGTAAAATAAAGAATTAACTCCAAACAGGAGACAAAGCTGTCTTAGTGTAGCTCTGCTCATGTTGCCTGGGGACAACTTTAACTTCAGCACAACAAGCTGCTGCTGCCTTCAAGGTCGTCAGTTGGGTTCAAATAAACGTGGAGGAGCAGAAAGCTCCCAGCAGCTCAGATCAGACTGCACAGTCATTGCAGAGGGAGTCTGGGACTCGTCGTGACAGCAGGAAGCTTTTAAACCTGTCAGAGACTGACTCACTTTTTTATTTAGAGTGCTGTTATTCCATGCATTTTCCGCCGCCGGCCACAATTCACGGTTCAAACCAGCCGGCCTTTGTCTCATCCGGCTCTGAGAGGTTTGGAGGAGAGCTCAGCCCCATTAGCTTTGCTTTGTGGCTGTAAATAAAAGGTAGACAGCTGGTGGAGTTTGTGACTGCAGGAGAATGGAGTGAACTTTTAGTCAGAGCGAGCTCCATTTATCGACTTCCTGTCACCCCTGCTTGACCCCGGACACATCCGACCTGATTGGACCTGATGGATTTATCATTCAGGATCCATACGCTCTGGAACTCCAGATTAATTGATCAACCAGTTTGTTCACACAGAGAGCGTCTCGGGTCACAGACTCTGGTCTTAAATCCGGACTGGATTATTTACTGAGGGTCTTTCTGCTGGAGGGTAAAAGTGTTGAGCTGCTGTTAAAGATTTTATCGGAGTCACCTCTCCAGAAACACAGGAAGGAAGACAGGAAGTGCTAACATGCTAGTGCTAACTAATATGCAGCCTTAGGACTCAGTCCAGTAAAGAAGCAAACAGAACCAGAGCAGACCAAAACGATGGGACGAACTACACTGAGACGTAAACAGAATGACAGAATGTGTTTGTCCTTTATCTGGACACACCATCTTTGTCTTTCAGCTAAAGCTCTTTCCTCCAGGACCTCCAGGAATTAAATCTACTTGTGCTCCATCCAGCCACGTATCACGTTTGAACTGTCTGACGTAGGAGGTGAGTGAGTCAGAGCAGGATGGGTGAAGAAGTCCAACTTTAAGTGGAGGTTCAAGGCGTCGCAGAGAAAAAACAAGTGACAAAAAGTCCTGCAGCTTCAGCTCGAGTCACTCTGGGGTATAAAATAAAACACACACAACAAAGGCAGCGCAGATAGATGCTGCATATAAAGAAGAATTTGCAGCCGGAGTGTGTTGGGGTTTGGTTTTTGAGTTTCTGTTGGGGGAGTCTGGATCTCTGCATCCTCTGCGCTTTGTGATTTAATGCTGTGGACACAGTATGGACTCAGTGGCGGGCTGGAGGACAGAGGAGGCGAAGACACGACTCCCCCACAGTCATGTTCTCGCAAGAAATGTGAAAGAAAAAGACTTCGGAAAGTATGAAAATCACCACCGGAAAACATACAGCGAACACGAATGAGCAGGAAGTGGGCATTTCCATCAGACCATTGGACACGCCTTCTTGTTTAAAAGAAGAGGTCTGATTCCTGCCGAGAGAGAGAGAGAGAGAGATCTGAGGAGACGACCTCAACAGATCATTCAGAGTTGTAGAAAACAGCATCAGAGACTTAAAAGCAGTCGTCAGAACTTGTACAACTTTATGATGTCACAACAAAGCAGTCACCGCCCACAGCCCTCTGATTGGCTGACATTATTTTTCAGTCCAGAGACTTTTGCAATTATAAGATGATGAGGATTAAACTGTAAGGGAAATGAGAATGTTTACGAGTTACATATTTTATATGAAAGATTATCTGACAGAAATAAATAATAATAATAAGAATAGTCCAAAATGGATCACTAATATCAAATATGGAGCTTTAGAGTCACAAGTCGGCCAAAATCAAAAAAAATTGTCCCTATTTTCAGAGCCAAAGATTGTCAGAGTCAAAGCAGCAGCTTGTTAAACCAACGAGGGGGAAAGCTGGAGCTAATACACATATATATACACATGTTAACACACATGAACAAAAAATGGTTTTTCCCTTAAACTAACTCACTCAGCAGGAAATGTTAGTCCAACACTGAGGAGAACACAAAGACCCCCATGAACATACACACTCTGCCTAACCTCCAGAGGATGAGGTACAAAAACAGCCCCGTATTTCCCAGAGCTACGTTTCCCCAGCAGACCCAGCCTGACCCCGTCCTGACCCCGTCCTGACCCCGTCCTGACCCCGTCCGGACCCAGCCTGACCCCGTCCTGACCCCGTCCTGACCCCGCCCTGACCCAGTCTGACCCCGTCTGGACCCCGTCCTGACCCTGTCCTGACCCCATACTGACCCAGCCTGACCCCGTCTGGACCCCGTCCTGACCCTGTCCTGACCCCATACTGACCCAGCCTGACCCCGTCCTGACCCCGTCCTGACCCTGTCCTGACCCCGTACTGACCCTGTCCTGACCCCGTACTGACCCAGCCTGACCCGGTCTGACCCCGTCCGGACCCCGTCCTGACCCTGTCCTGACCCGGTCTGACCCTGTCCTGACCCCGTCCTGACCCAGCCTGACCCAGTCTGACCCCGTCCGGACCCCGCCCGCTGTCTTTAGATGACACAGGTGAAACTCAGCTCTTTGCTGAATCAGACTGAAGAACGTAAAACGTCCTCGTTCTCAGATTAAATTATTTACTATCTGGGACACTTTATTATTACAGACAGAGTCAGTGTGACGCCGGGCCGAGGAAAAGTGTGTGGTCTCAGTCAAACATCCAATTGAATCAGAACGATCAGAACAATCACCACAACATCAGGTCTGACACATGCATCATGAAATCACTTCTAACTGCAAGTTAATCACATCACAACATCGTGTAAAACGTTGAAGGTACAGAAGAACCCCCTGAACACTGTAGAGAATAATAATAATAGAAATCAAGAAGAAAATTTCAACAATGAAGGACAAAAAAATTTGATGAAATATTTTTAAATGATTAAATTCATCAGTAAGTTAAAGGAGAAGCTGCCTCTGCTGAGTTGGATCACTTTTGGTAAAGAAATAGATAGAAATGGAGAATAAAATGTTCTGTTTTCTGTGAGTCAAAGATTAAAGGTGGAGCTGCAGTTTCAGTGTTTGCTGATGTGAATATTTCAGAGTGAATAAACTCGGCGGGTTTCAGGTGCTGCTGCAGTTTGATCCCAGGACGCTCTAACACTCCAGTCTGGACAGGAATAGCAGCTGCAAAGGATTCTGGGTTGTTTGTTTCAGCCTTGGCTGGGAGGGTGACAACGTTTAAGACGTCACACAGTCACACACAAAAAAAGAAAAAAATAATACCAAAACAAATCTGTTCACCAACAGAGACTAGTTAAGATGAGACGAGGTGTGATGTTTTATATGAAATCAACTAAATTAGCTGCAGTTTGTTTATGATTAAATCTCATAACAGAAACCAAATAAACTTTCAGCTCCATCTAAACTGTGTTAACTTCCAGTTTACACAGCAGTCCTCTCATGTTTCCAATATTAATAAAACATCCCAAATATTTTTTAAAGGTATATTTCTGGGACTCTCTCTGTTACAGACAGAAGCTGTGATGATTCCGAATGGGAAAATTTTTTTAATGATAGATTTCAAAACTTCACAAAACTTCAAACAGCCACACAACACGGAGAGAAATGCACACTGTGCACAAACATGGAGTCAGCGGGGTCACGCAGCTTCGCACAGACCGCCGTCCGTCTCAGCACTCGACGGCTGCCTGACAGGAAGCTCTGCCCGCCAGGGTCAAACCAGGACAGGACCGGACAGGAAGTTTCCTTCAAGATCCTGCTTTCATTTCTGGTCAGTATTTATGTCCCACCCATCTCATCCTGTCCTAATCCACGTCCCTCCCACCTTCCATCTTTCCTCTGTGGGACTCTGTGGCCTCTCAGGTCTCTGCTCAACACCAGTTCAGGTTCTTTCTAAATTAAAATCCCTTTTATTTTATTAAGTCTGCATTCAAGGCTCATAAAAGGTTCTGCTTTTTCAGTTTGTGAAACGAAGAGCTCTCCTGTCTCAGTATTCTGATGATGATATCTGAACTCTCTGCTGTCGTCAAACAGCCATCAAGATTCAGCCCGCGGCCGTGTTTTTGACTGAAACTGCCTCTTCTGAGGCCGCATCAGCATCATGAGACTGCGGACAGACGCTTTGTGTGCTGCTCTTATCCCAGTAAACTAATTAACCAAGGTCATTTTCCAGCCGCTAATTACTCTGCTTGGCTGGAACTGCACTGCAGAGATGAGCCGGGCCAAAGAGTGCCCTGAACTCCTGCCACCGGCCTGCCGAGGTCACTACCGGACAGTTTCATGTCCAGAAAGTTCACCGTGACGCCGCCAGTTTGTTCAAAGGCGACAGCAGAGGTGGAGGAGGAGGAATATAAACTTTATTCTGCCAAAACCAAACCGACACAGACCAGAACAGAACAGAACAGACCCGAATCCGACCTGCAGTCATACAGAATCCTTTCAGAATTGCCTGTTCCTGTATGCATTGTGGGTGATTCAGGCACCGGGTTTTGACAGTGAAGGAGAAGATGGGCTCAACTTTGTAGAGCAGGAGTTTGAATTATATCCTCGTCATTTCTAATCACATGAAGACGAAGTCTGCAAACTCAGCTCACTCTGAGGAGAAAGATGTTGTTCTCTGTCTTATTGAGTAGATCTACATAAAAAATAACTACACTGTTTTATCTTGATATAAACTATTGGCCTTTCTAACCTGCATCTACAGTTGAAATATAACATTTTTCATGAAGGTGTCAAAGTGACATAAATATTGTCGGGTCATAGAGAGAAAGTTGTGATGAAAAGTTTGTAAAGTGCTCAGAAAAAACGGAAACCTCCCGATAAGGAAGCAGAAGCATTGAACTGGTCCTTTGCAGCATCATGTGGGAGAAATCAGACGGAACGCACTTCATCCACAAGGAAAACACATAAAACCTGACCAGAACCAGCAGGGATCTGGACTCTGGATTCTGGATCTGCACTCAGTCTGAAAAGTTTAACTCCAGAAACAAAGAAGAAGAAAGAAAATGATTCCTGATAGAACTATTTAAGTCAAGGTGCTCACACTGAACATTCAGTCACACCAAGTTTCCTTTGTGGATGGGTAAGTGGGGGGCTGCTGTGAGAACTGACCCCTCCCAAATAAATGACCAAGTTGCTGCACACAAACTGTATTTTGGTTATTGAGCGTTTTTAGATGGGGTTGCTTAGCAACTGAGACTTTTGGTTGTGTATGGCTGTGTCATCGTGCTGTAGCAAACACACACACAAACAATCACTAATGTTAACAAGCACACCCTCCATCGTGATAAATATAGACGGCCATTGAGGGAGTCAGCATACTACTGTTGTCTCGGGGGGGTTGAAGCTCTGTGTTTTATTCATGAACATCTCTCTCCGCTCCTGCAGCTCAAATGTTTGCAGCCAACAACAAGCAGTGTAGCATCCTCCAACAGCTTTAATCAATCTGCTGCTGCTGCAGAGACTCAGCAGCAAATCACAAGTCAACGATGAAACAACAACAACAACAATCTGAGCATCACAAACCAAAAGGCAGACAGCAGAGAACCTGAGCGAGAGCAAAAAATACATGACTCCCCTGCCTGCTGGCTCATCCTGTGGGGTTACCGTGGCAACGAGTCAAGTCACATGGTTACCCTTGGTAACTGGTGCAATTGGACCAGACATGAGTGATGGGGGGGGGCAGAAGGACCACCCTGCTGAGATAAGACCCTGCCCCCCCATGTATATAACTTACAACAACAAAAACAGGAAGTGGCAGGTTTGACTGTGATGTCATGACCATGACTGAAATGACCTGTTTGAGTGTTCAGTGTTTCGCTGAAGCTCTCAGCTTAACGCCTCATTATTTTCAGATTTGATTCTCAGAACGATTATTTCCACAATATTTTGGTTTTGGGGACGTTTGGATGGTTTCTGTGTGATTTCAGTGGTTCAGTTCAGAGACCCTGAATTTAGTTTGGACAGCTCTTAAATGTTGTTACTCAAAGTCCACATTAGACACACACAGAAGAGACAAATTTCCAAAGCGTGCAAGTTGACGGAAGCACAGTGGGGCGTGGTCATGGGGACGCCCCTTCACCGTCACTATGACAACAGCTGCGAGAAGATGAAGACAAGGAGAACCTCCTGACACAGACTGATAGGAGCTCAAAGAGAAGTGGATGGAGAGACGGTGGGGGGGGCAAATGGACGCCGGACAGACAGCAAAGAGAAGGAACACTGAGAATCCCCAAATACTGGACTTTATTTCCCATGAAGTGCAGCGGATTAGACCTTTATTAGAAACAGGGATGGACCTTTATGTCCTCAGATTTTATTAGGTGTGTTTCATCAGAGTGCTCAGAGAGAAGCCGTGCTGTTTTCAACCCCCCCCCAAGCACACACCTTTAATTTGCCGTTGATACAAACTCAGCACTTGCTCCACGTTGTCTGGACAAATTTAGCTTCACATCCGCTGAGAACAAAAACACCATTAAACACAGAGGAGGTCACTGTAATGGCACAAAAAGCATGACGACAACGACAACAACAACAACAACAACAACAACAACAAGCTGTGTTTGTTTGGTACTAAACTTTCAGCTCCATCCAGGATGAGGCTGGATGTTCTCACGTTGTTCTCAAACAGAGTAGGAGAAGTTAACCTGACGTATGTTGTCTTGTGTTTCACTTCAGTGGAAAACACTGTTTAAAGTGCAAAAGAGAAAACAAGCATCAAAACTTATTTCCAACAAGGTACGACGTCCATTCATGCTGCTTCTTCATTTTATTACAATATTCCAACGATAGCTTATGTAGAATTTAAACACTGTGGAACCCGGTCAGCTGATTTAAAATAATGCTGTCATTTTGTTCTGGTTCTAAATTGTATTTGTGTTTGTGTTCCTGGTGCAACATGTGAAATCTCAAAAAGGTCTCATCAGACAGGCAGAGCGTAGAGAAGGTGAAGTGATTAAAATGAAACCAAAAAAGAACGCAGGGACGAGAAGTTGAGATACAAACTGAACGTCTGAGGGAGACGAACAGGCTCAAAGAGCTCTGATCAATTATTCACAATCATGGGCAGGCTGGAAAATGTCAGCAGGCTCTGCACATGCTCAGACCACACTCATACACAGACACACACTGCAGGTATTTTCCTTCGGAGCTGAGTAGGAATTCCTGCCTGCTCCTGATTGGTGGAAGGTAACTGTGTCTATTAAAAGATTAAACTAATGAAAATTAGCAGCAGCTATTATATGAACGGATTCATTATTTCAGTCTTTTTTTTCAGGCTGCAGCTCCTCAGATTGAGGATCTTCTGTCTTTGGGATATGGTGAAAAGAAGTTTTCTGAGAATCAGTTTGGTTTTTATTCATCTTTTTTTTTTGTGATAATAATAATTATCTTCTGTTGCAGACTCTGAACGGACGATGATCAGGATCAAGGCCAAAGAAACCTGATCGGTGGCTTCCCTGCTGTTTGGCCCCACAGTGAGTCACCACCAACAGGATGAGGCGACGCAATGTTTTTCTGAATACGACGTATATTTTTGGACCAGCGTGTAGAAACAGAGGAGAAAATAGACAGCTGAGGGTGTAAGTAAGGTTTGATCTGAGTCATGTTTTCATGACCCTTTAACCTGAAACAGGACGCCGTTTTCCTGGAATCAGATTACACCTGAAAATCAGGAATAATTGGATTACTGCATAACGTGGAGAACGACCACACAAGATGGTTCAACCAATCCGAGGCCGGCAGCAGCTGGAGGATCATAATGGACTGAAGGTGTTCTGTATCACTGGAGCGTCTCAGCTCTGGACTGCGGTCAACTATCTGAACAATCAGTGCTATCTGCTCTGCACATTCCATTATGCCAATAAGAAAAAGACATCTGCACGTCCCAGAGCCCGAACGAGCTCCAGATTCAATTATCCTTTAAATTATCCCTTAAAGGCTACGGAGCAGGAGGAGTCCTCGGCCTCGGCTCGTCCTGAGCTCCTCATCCATCATCTACCAGACGGTAGTGAACATCATGAGACAACAGTAGGAGGAAGTAGAGGAGGAAACCATGATGGATCTGCTCAGTGCTCATCTATGAAGGGATGTTTGTTTGGCTTCTCCACAGCAGAACATTTTGGAGCAGGCTGTTACGTCATTGCTGTGTTCAGGGTCAGAATACTTCGGCTGCACGTCGGCTGCACAGTGTCTTCCAGGCCAAGAAAGTGTCAACATTAGTGTGTGTTTCTGCCGCTGGAGAAAAGATGAGTGAAGGAATGAAGCTGCTGATGATGCCGAACCTCAAACATTTCTTCTACATCGATTTACTGATGCCAAGAGACGAGGAGGTGTATTTGTTACCGACAGACTGTTCAACTTTAAACCATCAGGATTATTTAGTCAGATAAATGTGGTTTGAAGTTTGATGGTTTCACATTTTAATGAGCTCTTGCTGATCTCACCCTATTTTATTATTTATGTCTGTTATGTTTTCACATCCAGCCGATGAGATGGAGGAACCTCAGTTCGGTTTATCTTGATGATCGGACGCCTCACAGAGATTTTCTGTTTCCTGTGAGCGGCTTTATCGCTCTATATTGTCAACGTGTTGAAAGGCCCGGCCTTCAGGGTTCAGTCACACCTCGTGGATCTTATTCCAGCTGATCGGTCCCACAACAGGCAGAAGGAAGTCAATCATAGCACGCAGGTGAAGCGAAAAGTCATTGTCCTGCTGCACAAGAACTGCTGCTGCCCTTTACAAATGTTTGGAAACGGAAAACACAACTTGTCAAGTCAGCAGCCGCTCCGATCGCTCTGCCATCGCCTCCTGCTGTGTCCTCTCCTGCCCTTCAAAATCCGCACGTGGGTCGGCATCTTTGCCAGCGATTTGGCCTCAATATGTGTTAAATATCACCGGCTGCCTCTGCTGATCCAGTTCTGATCCATGCTAACCTTAACCCCCACACACACATCTGTACCCTGATCCAACAGCTCACCTTCCAACGACACCCTGAGGTCAATAAAATACAGCTCAGAAAACAAGAACTAACTAAAAACACACTCTGAATGTTTCCTTCTTTTCCTGAAGCAGAATAACCAAAGAAAAGTTCCTCTCATGTGTTTGGGTTGTTCTGGAGCTGATCTGAAGTTTCTATCTTTATCTGATCAGGAGCAGTAATGATGAAAAATCAGCTGTGTGTATGAATAATATAATCAGCTCACGGACAAAATGTGCACTTCTGAAAAGCAGCTCTGAAGGAACTCGGTCTCTTCTGATGAGTCATTTGATCGGTGCTAATTAGCAGCTATTAAAAATGGCTCCAGTCAGCGTTCCCATCCCCCTTAAAGCTTTAATGCTTCCTTAATGAAAAGACCGTCGTCCTAAATTACAACAAAACTCACATCAGAGGAGACGTAATTCAGACTCAGAGCTCCGGTTCCATTTTTTCATTTTTAGAGAAGTTTGATGAAGGTAGCGTCACAGTGAGAAGGCTGTGAGCTCCCTCTAAAAACCGCAGGAATAAAATAAAAGTAGACGTTCATGTCTCTGTTGGTGCATAAGCAACACTGCAAACTCACACACACACACACACACACACACATACATTAAGATATATATCTTAATGTATGTGTGTGTGTGTGTGAGTATCTTGTTCTAGCTCCTCATTGAAGCAGTATATGATGTTTACACTGGGTGTAATATTATGATGAGGTCTGAATAACTCCTGTTTGACTCCACCTGAAAGAGTCATCAGCCTGCAGAGAAACCAGAGCGCCCCCCCCCCCCAACACACACACACACACACACCACCATCCCCCTCCCCGCTGCCAAAACAGACTGACTCCCCAACAAAAACCAGAAAGGACTAAAGGAGCAGGCTCAGACTATCACCTGAGGAGCCTCAGGGGAACTGGAAGCGCTGCTCCATTACAGCCCAGAGAGAACACACGTGGTGGTGGGGGGGGACCATGAGAGGTAGATGGGGGTTAGAAAGGGTAGAACAAATGGTTCCTGGTGCAAAATAAAGCATGAATAAATGATGAGAGCGTAGTTCACACTGTGGCTAAGTGCTCTGTCAGCCTCGGGGGGGAGTGTTAGCTGGAGAGAAGCTCTGCAATCTGATGCTCCTGTTGTAACCCCCACCCTAAAAAAAAAAACAAAACAACAACAACAAAAACAAAAACTAAACTTTCTGTCTAAAACAAAAAAGCAGACCGAAGCACTGACAGATAGGAAGTCGTTCTGCTGGACTTCCTGCCAACATTAAGTTTTAATGTTTGTGGACTTTATCACCAAGAGGAGCCTGAAGTCAGGTGGTTTGCTCCCATGGGGGGTGAACTGCGACTTGAGTGATAATCAGAAAGGCGGCTTCCTTCGTCACAGACTGAAGGATTTCAATCACTCAGGAATGAGACTCCTTCAAATCTGTGAAGGATCTCACTGATCAATCGGGTTTCAGCCTTTCAACGGATCCTGTCGTCTGATTGGCTGGCTGACCTGCTGTAATCGGAGATACTGAGTTCAGCTCTCTTGCTCGTAAAGAGAAGTGATATATTTTTATTAATGTATGAGACACTCTGATCTGCTGCTGCTGGTGACTCAGGCGGAGGAGGCCGGTGGGTTTTTTAAAGAAAAGCGTCTTAATGCGGCATTAAAGTAACACAAACAGAAGAAAACGACAGAGGAAGAGGAAGGAAGGAAGGTATAGGAAGCTTCTCAAACAAATGTGTGTCGAACAGCCTGTTTAAATACCGTCGGCTGTCACTTTCCAAAATGGATCCCAGGGAGGGAATGACACAAACACACATCAACAGGAAGCTGCTGTGGCTGATTTGTTCAAGGTGATAAAAGTGGCTAATGTTTCCTGTATGAGAGGTAATGGCTAATGGAGCAGCCTTGATATGCTGTGTGTGTGTGTGTGTGTGTGTTCGTTTAAAAGAATAGATGGATTGTTAAATAATAAAGTCACATTACTTTGTGAATTCAATATTTTTTTTCCACACAAAACATTTAGTGAAAACGCAGTTTGCCGTTTGTTATCGACCTCCACGGTTCATTTTAGCTGCTTTTAAAAACAGAACCTCGAAATGTTGAAATTAAACGGTGAACCGATTTGACCAAAATGCTGGACGGATCAAGATGTGACCTGATGGTGGCGCTACGTGTCAAATCATTTATTACAGATGATCCTGAGGAGGATCGGTGGTGAGTTACTGTCAAGCTGGTGCAGCTTGTTTTAATGACTAAGGATCATATGCAGACACACACACACACACACACACACATACAGGAAATTACTCCTGCAACGAATAAACACAACCAAATCGCATTGCAAGAAGAAACAGACGTACTGGCTAATTAACTAGAAATTCATTGGTAACACAAACTGTGTGAAAGCATCCTCCAGACCAGTACACACACATACACACACACTAACAGGTTACAGTCAGGTTCAACACTCCTCTCTGATTGGATGAGCTGCTCTTACATCATCTGCTGATGCAGAGGAAGCTCCCAACTGAACCTGTGGACTGAGTATTCCTTCGTTTCAGCTTCAGCCCCCTCATTTTCTAAATATTTCGATATTCAGACAAAAATTAAGCTGCTGTCCTCCCGAAGCACCTGAGAGAAGCATCACGTGATCATCTCACCAGTCTGGACAGTTTACCTGAGAAACCAAAACTAAAACACACTCTGAATCTTCCTTCTTTTCCAAAGAAAAGTTCCTCTCATGTGTTTGGGTTGTTCTAGAGCTGATCTGAAGTTTCTATCTTTATCTGATCAGGAGTTCTGCTCATTAATGATGAAAAATCAGCTTTAAATATCTGATAGTCTTTATTCTGTCAACACAATAAACTCAGAAACATACAGGACTGATCCAGAGACTTTGACAGCTAGGCCTCTGATTGGCTGTGACATCACCCACCGGAGCCAATAGGAGCGTCAGATGTAGAGATGTGACTCTAGACGTCACTATCAAAGATGGGGGATGAGAATGGATGGATAAACACACAGAAGGAGTCAGAGAGTCAGACTGATCCAGATCTGAACTAACTTGGTTCATCAGTTTCAGATTGGACAGATCAGCTGATTCTGTTTAAGGAGTGAGGACAGCTCAAAGCCTGACAGAGCAATAAAAGCTCTGAGGACAACCTGATTTTTTAAAGTGTACCCTACTGACTCAGCCTGACACTTCCTGCATGGTGTTCAAATGTTCCACCAGCAGCTGTTAAAAGAAGCTTTTAGTCTGTCATTTACAGTCTTATTGATATTCTTGGAGGGCTGTTGTCTTTTTCTCTCCACATAGTAGAAACATCTCTCCTGATGAAACCTCCTCGTCGAGGAGCGTTAACGTCCTGAGGCCGCCCCGATCCATTTTCCTCCATAAACACACGATTAGAGACGGGCAGCAGTTTTGTGGCTGCGCCTCAGTCTTCCTGCTCTCCACCGCTCACCTATTCAAGATGTTTACAAGTTCGGTTATTTATTTCAAACTTCATTACCCAGCTGTCAACATTTTCCTTTACATTGCACCTACTGATTCTACATCTTACTCACCCACCTCCCCTAAATCTCCTGAAATCCTTTCAGCTCCACAGTTTAACAGAAAAAAAAGATAGCAGCACAACATTCTCTGGAAATGCACAACAAACAACAACAAAAGCTTGTGCGACAGTCTGACACTGAAACTCTGACTTTGTTTGGTGCCAATAAAACCAAACTGCTCCCGAACGTGTCTCTTGCCGGTTCAGTTCAGCCTCTGCACATACGGGGTCGGTCCACAGATGGATAACAAGCTACAGGTGAACATGTGCTTGAAGCTAAAGCTACAGCTAAAAACAGAAACATAAATAAAGAGAACCCTGAAGAGCCAAAAACCTGCAGTTCCTCTACAGACCACTAGAGTCCGGCTCCAGCAGAGAGTCACTCCTTCAGGCTCCAACGGTAAAATATTCAACTTTACAGCAGAAACTAACAAGTTTACAGCCTGACACCAAAACATTTCTGGAAGCTGTGGTTTAGTTCCTGTTTCTATTTTATTTTAAGGTCAGAGCTGGTAATCGTCTCCAGCTCGTAAAAACTGATCCATGCTGCAGCAGGAGATTTCACCTGAACTGACCGTACGTGCTCGTAACGAATGATGGATAGTTTACAGACAGGGCTTGACTGAGTGTGATGTTGTTTTTATACACAAATAAATTACTTTGTGTTGCGTGAACAACATTTCCTCACTGAATCTATCACACCGTGAAACAAGTGCAACTGGTAAAAATTTGTGACCGTCATCTTACAGGAAGTTGAAGAGGCTGCAAGACTGAGGCAGCCTGTGAAAATCACTGACCCGGCAGATTCAGGCAGGATTGAAATTACAGACACTAAGGCCCCCCCCCCCCCCCCCCCCCCCATATCACACACACACCACGGACAAACGCTGGGGTTTGGTGTTCAGTCCCAGCAGTGGAGAAAGGGATTGTGGGATTGGAGAGATAGGGGGTTTCCCTTTACAAAAGCCAGATCTCCTTTCCCTTCAAGGTAAGATCATCCTCCTCAGGGTCCGACGGCTCCACCTACAACCAATCGATCCCCGTGTGTGTGCACGAGAGTGTCTCTGTGCCTGACTTAGGTCACGTTTGGGCACAAATGAATAGGAACTGTTCATCAAGGACAGTTTGTCAAACTGGGGCCAAAAGTTGTCTGGTCGGGAATTCTGGGTCAGTGGCTGAGGTGAAGCATTAGTGTCAGTCAGCTTGATGTCATTTTTATAAACTTTATGACTCCTTTAACACTAATGGATAAGGCCTGGTGTTGGTGCTGCCAATAAACTATTAACTACAGCAAATCAAACTATATGAGATTTTATAACCCGATATCGATCAACTAGGGAATGATATTCAAGAGACATGAAGAAAAACGAAAGTGCTTCTACACGTTGATAAAAATTAATTAAGTTAATACGACGTTAATTACTCGCGAGAGCACGGCCTTGAAAGTGACGTCACGTCAGGCACCAGGTCAGAGAGTCAGAGGGGTGTCCTGGAAAATAGGAACAGTGGCGTAGTCTACTTTTCTGTAGTGGGTATACTGTTACACTTGTACTCATCCATCCTAGAGCGACACCTCATGAACACTACACACAAACACACACACAGTATCTCGCTCCCTCTCTCTTCCATCGATCACCACACTAACGTTGGTCAGGTTAGCTAGTTCTAACCAACTACCTGCTACAGCTAACCATGCTAACTTCACTCACCGGCTAACTTCGCGGTAGCGCCGGGCTCGTTCTCGGTCACCTTCTTTAGGACAGCCGCCTCACCTGGCTCTTCTTCTGTCGTCGGAGGGAAAGCTTCCGAAAACACCGAAATATTGTTGTTTGTTTTCGTTTCATGTCTCCTCGCTAACGAATAATTTCGCGGGCTTTGTCGGAGCCGAACAAGTGTGTCGCTGTTGCTTAGCAACAGGTCACAGGCCACAGGCGACGGAAGCCCCAGACGTCCAAAAGTGAGTAACACAGAAAGGGCGAAAGAGTGAAAGTGCAACACAAAATGATGTTGTTGCGTATCATCGTGCATTTTGAAGAGGAAATACAGAAATCACTGACTTCTTCTAGTGGGGAAACGGTGTATAACAGCGTATCACGTAGACTACACCGGAGAAAAGGTAGACTTATTAGCTTAAGATAACTCATCATAGATTTTACAAGTTTACAAAGAGACATTCCAAAGTATTGATGGGCAGCTAACCTGACGTCACATACCTTTAATTTAAGTTAATTGGGCCCGGTGCCAACTCAGTTACGTACATGGGTAAACTAATTGACAGCATTAAGGTAATTTCTAGATGCCATGATGTATTAACTGCTGACTGCATTTTCAAATGAGCTTGTTCAAATATTTCTCTAAGAAGAGAGAGACAACTGATGAAGATGATGCTAGTCAGGTATCATTAGCCTTTCACTGACTTCATTTTATTGTTTTATTTTTATTTATTTTTACTCTTTACATTCAGCCTTTATCTGACATTGTGTATGGCTGAGATGTATAGGTTGTAGTGGTTGTAAGGGAAAAAGCCATTTTCAACTGGCCAGCCAATAAACAGGTTGTAAAAGTTAAATCTGCAGTCAAGTGTCATTTGTTTACGCTGCTATGCTCCCCCGGAGAGCCTGCCCCCCAATGCTGAAAAAAATCCTAGAGAAAACTCTGAAAAGACTGTTCAAAAAGCTAAAAAGCTACGTCATCACCACTGTATTCTATGTCCTCATGTAATAATGTACAGATGTGCTCAACTGGAGCAGCTCGTCCACCAGGTTCACTGTCTCTAAGTTGGGTTGTGCTCAGAACGTTTGCTCTGGAATCAGGCCCATAACCAGGGTCAGAGTGGACATCCAGCCCATCAGAGGCTGAGTGTTAATGTCCAAATGCCTTAATCCTCTCAGCAGAAGCCCAACGCAGTAACGACCAGAACTATAAAAAGATGAGTGATGCTTCACGCTTAATGAGAGTCTGGGAATCACTTATTACTCTGTTTCCCAGCATCCTTCGTTTGAGCCATCAGCATCGTCTAAAAGAGCCGAGGAATCATCGTTAGCCACCTGCTAACGACCAAATCACTCCGCAACTTCACCAACCTGAAATAAGACGAGCCACGTCAGTCCTGCCGTCCACCAGGCCTTCAAACTAACTTGTTTTCTTGTGACATCTGCTGTCAGCTGCGTGAAGTCACCCAGGTAAAGTAACAGCTCAGTGTTATAACTCATTTTATCACAAACCCCCCCATCCCAGTGAGGATCAACGTCTTCACTGACAGCAGCAGAGACCCAGCAGGGTCACTTTTTAGAGGGTGGCCTCGGGGGGGTGTTGGAGCATCTGGAGGAAACACCTCACAACGTGAAGGAGGTGAGAGCAGAGGAAGCATAAGAGGAGGAAATGTACAAATACTGATAACAGCCAGGCAATTCAATTGTTGCCCTGGTGTTTGGGCTTATTGCACACGGGACAACGGGGGGGGGGCACAGGATTGTCACGGAAACGCAGGCTAATCCAGATCAGGAGGGTCGGCCGCTCAATCACAGATGAGATGAGTGATTGATCATCATATGGCTGACAGGTCGAAACAGGTGTGTTTGATTCGCTGCTCTCTGCAGCACTGCTGTACATCTGCTGCACATCCAATGAGAAAACACAGGCACTAGTCGGGAGGGGAAATTAATTCCCGGCTGCTCGGGCCTCTTTGTCATGTCCTCTGTTTAAACACGTGGAGATACTGAACATCTCAACACTCAAACAGGAGCCGGTTAGTTAGTGCTTTTAAATCTGAGCAGCACTGAGACGTGAAATATCTGAGTTAATTCTACACAGGCATAATCACATTAACTCTTTTTTACCACGGCTGATAAAAAAATTATATTTCACATTTTTCAAGGATGTGCACAGAACCTTTGAGGGGCAGTTGCTCCAAACTTAAAAAGGGGCACGCCCGAAAAACATGACTGAAAAATGTCTTATTAACACAAACAAGGTTTCTTTTGCATTTCCTTTCTTTTTTCCTGTCTCTGCTCTCATTCAGACATTTGTTTGTCAGCAAACAGCAGCACAGAGGTCCACAGCTGCATCCAGAGGGATCAGTTCTCTCCACACTGGTTTGTTCTTTGTCCTGTTGTTGTCTGTGTGTGCTGAGGAAGTCTGCAGAGCTCCACTGTTATTGGTCACATTCTGAACTTTATGTTGTCAGAGCGTTCCTCCTCCTGGACTGAGTCTCCTCCTGATAACCCTCCCTCTTCTTCCTGCTCTGATCACGTGTCTCCTGGTTCCCTCCCCCTCAGATCTACAGTCTGAAGGAGGGTGGAGACATTTTTACAGCAGAGAGCAAACTAGTTTCACTTTTGACTCAACAGAAACTCAGACGGGCGTCACTGAGAGCAGAAATGGCGCAGAAAGGAGTTCAGCTGGAAACCCTCTCCTGTTCCATCTGTCTGGATCTACTGAAGGATCCGGTGGCTATTCCCTGTGGACACAGCTACTGTATGAACTGTATTAAATCCCACTGGGATGGAGAGGATGAGAAGAACATCTACAGCTGCCCTCAGTGTAGGAAGGACTTCATACCGAGGCCTGTTTTAATGAAAAACACCATGTTAGCAGATTTAGTGGAGCAGCTGAAGAAGACTGGACTCCAAGCTACTCCTGCTGATCACTGCTATGCTGGACCTGAAGATGTGGCCTGTGATTTCTGCACCGGGAGAAAACTGAAAGCCTTAAAATCCTGTTTAGTTTGTTTGGCCTCTTACTGTGAGAAACACCTGCAGCCTCATTATGATGTAGCTCCACTGAAGAAACACAAGCTGATGGAGCCCTCTGAGAAGCTCCAGGAGAACATCTGCTCTCGTCATGATGAGGTGATGAAGATGTTCTGCCGTACTGATCAGCAGTGTATCTGTTATCTCTGCTCTGTGGAGGAACATAAAGGCCACGACACAGTCTCAGCTGCAGCAGAAAGGACTGAGAGGCAGAGAGAGCTGGAGCTGAGTCGACAACAAATCCAGCAGAGAATCCAGGACAGAGACAATGATGTGAAGCTGCTTCAACAGGAGGTGGAGGCCATCAATGGCTCTGCTGATAAAGCAGTGGAGGACACTGAGAAGATCTTCACTCAGCTGATCCATCTCATGGAGAGAAGAAGGTCTGATGTGAAGCAGCAGATCAGATCCCAGCAGGAAACTGAAGTGAGTCGAGTCAAAGAGCTTCAGGAGAAGCTGGAGCAGGAGATCACTGAGCTGAAGAGGAAAGACGCTGAGCTGAAGCTGCTCTCACACACAGAGGATCACAACCAGTTTCTACACAACTACCCCTCAGTGTCAGCTCTCAGTGAACCTACAGACTCATCCAGCATCAACATCCGTCCTCTGAGATACTTTGAGGATGTGACAGCAGCTGTGTCAGAGCTCAGAGATCAGCTACAGGACGTTCTGACACAGAAATGGACAAACGTCTCACTGACAGTGACTGAAGTGGATGTTTTACTGTCAGAACCAGAACCAGAACCAAAGACCAGAACTGAGTTCTTAAGATATTCACAGGAAATCACTCTGGATCCAAACACAGCACAGAGACGTCTGTTATTATCTGAAGGAAACAGAAAAGCTGCAGTAATGAGAGAAAAACAGTCTTATTCTGATCATCCAGACAGATTCACTGACTATTGTCAGGTCCTGAGCAGAGAGAGTCTGACTGGACGTTGTTACTGGGAGGTGGAGTGGAGAGGAGAAGGAGGAGTTTCTGTAGCAGTTGCATACAAGAATATCAGCAGAGCAGGGAGCTCTGATGAATGTGTGTTTGGATTCAATAACAAATCTTGGTCTTTAGACTGTGATGAAGACGGTTTAACATTCTGGTTCAACAACATTGAAACTCTAGTTTCAGGTCCTCAGTCCTCCAGAGTCGGAGTGTACCTGGATCACAGAGCAGGTATTCTGTCCTTCTACAGCGTCTCTGAAACCATGACTCTCCTCCACAGAGTCCAGACCACATTCAGTCAGCCTCTACATGCTGGACTCAGGCTTTTCTGGTTTGATGGAGAAACAGCTGAGTTCTGTAAACTGAAGTAGACGTTAGTGAGTTAAATGTGTCTCTTAGTTCCTGAATGTATTCAGTGTGTCTGTGTGTTGCTGAGTCATTGTCAGCACTTTGACCTGCTCTCATTTCTTCTTGTGTTGATGTCTGAGTGTGTTCAGGAGGAGATCACTGCTCCTCATGCTGTTAGTTTGACCTAAACTCACATTTGTCACCATGAAAACAAACTTCTCTGTGTCCTGAATGTTGAAGTGTAAAGAAAGAAATCAGCTGTTATATTTACATCGATGTGTTTGTCCCGACAAAGCAGCTTCTAAAAAAGATCTATGAGGTTTAATCAAACTGTGGTTATCAGGAGTCATGATTTCGTTTCCCTCTCTGAGCTGAAACAAACTGGTTGTGTAAATAAAGTGAATGAGTTCATGAAATCACTGAACAAAAGTCATTTAACAGACTTCACTGATTTAACGTGTGAACAAACTGAAACTTCAAATAATCAATAAAGTTGATTTTCCCAAATCGCAAAGATCATATGGAGTCTTCTCTGTTTTTCCTTTTAAAGTCATCATGCTCACATGTCCAAAGTCTCTCTCATCCGCCCATTTTTCTGCTTCAGCATCAACATCGGGACTAAATGTCCACCTGCTGCCTGATAGGCTCCGCCCACTGATAGGTCTCCAAGGTAACCAGGTAATCGGCGCTATTGACTACACCTGTCAGTGGTCATAATGTTATGGCCGAACATCATGACGTTATCAGCTCAAAGAGTGTTTGAATGAGATAGAGCAGCGGTCACATGGATCTGGCAGCAGACAGTAACTTCCTCACATCACGTCGGCTCACAGCCAGCTCAGTGGGAGCGACTGCTGAATGAACACGAAGCTTCGGACTGTCAGAGCGACTGCAGGCACCAAACAGCTGCTGCTGCAGAACTAACCGGGGCACACAGACGGAGAGCAGCGGTTCAGACCTGCTGGATCCGGGTCAGAGGGCAGAACTTCACCAGGCTACACTGAAAACTTAAAGTCCGGCCCATTCTCATCACATGGTCAGATAAGAACGGCAGTTAAAACTATTCCAACAGTTTAACACCATTTCCCATAAGCCCCGCATCTTTGCAGGTTGAAGGTCACGGCCCTTTCTGCGGTGCAGCTGCTTCATCTTGCTATGAAAGTATAGACGTGAGCTCTGAGCCCAAATATGACCATATGTTATATTTTTCTATAGTAAACGGAGTCAAATTCAATATTATTGTGTCTTTTGTGTCACTGGAAAAGACACTGTCATTTAAGGTCACAATAGTCAATAAGTCTCCTCCATCAGCTGCTCTCTGATGGTTCTTCCTGTTTCCTCCTTAAACTCCAATCTGAAACTGACTTCAGTGATAAACTGATCAGATCTGGATCAGTCTGACTCTCTGACTCCTTCTGTGTGTTTATCCGTCCATTCTCATCCTCCATCTTTGATAGTGACATCTAGAGTCACGTCTCTACACCGGACGCTCCTATTGGCTCCGCTGGGTGATGTCACAGCTAATCAGAGTGTCTCAGTCAGAGGCTTAGGGTTTACTTCAATACAACAGTGTGTTAATTTTTTAAATGATGGCTGTGGTTACTGTGTGATTGACAGACTGTACCACCCAATCAGGACAGAGGACAGAGCAGGTAAGCTCCACCCCTCATTCCACCTCAAAAACCAAGATGGCTGATGACCAAATAAAAGAAATGAAGAAGTTTTCCTCAAGTTAAAGTTAAATCTCCTCTCAGTCTCCACATTCCCGTTAATTGAGCCTCTGCCTTAAATTCCATCTCTCTGAGAGCGACCACTGAATGACTCTCCCACTGGTACAACATTTACCGAAGATAAATGTCATTACGCTCAATGACCACAACCACAGAGCCCATTAGGAAACCCCGAGCTGCATTCCTAACTAGTAAACATAAACAGAGAGCGACAGTGAAACTACTCCACGGAGTAGAGATTAAAAAGGTTTCAATTTACTCAACTCACAAAACACAAATTAACACGCTGTCAGTAAACACATCCAATCTGGAGGTGGTTCAATGATTACCAAATCTAAAAGTAGCACCAATTATAAAATACTGTTGGTACATCTAAAACTAAACTGGAATAAAATATTAACAGGCCTGTTTTTTTTCATAATCAAAGATTTATATTTAACTTCTCCAGTGTTTTATTTTGAAGGGTTGGTCTCCACAAGAATATACAGAGCATACATACTGATCTTAAGCATAGACTGTCTCTAAACCTGGACCTGGACTGTCTCTAAATCTGGTCCTGGACTGTCTCTAAACCTGGACCTGGACGTCCTTAAAGCTGGTCCTGGACTGCCTCTAAACCTGGTCCTAGACGTCCTTAAACCTGGTCCTGGACTGTCTCTAAACCTGGTCCTAGACGTCCTTAAACCTGGTCCTGGACTGTCTCTAAACCTGGACCTGGACGTCCTTAAACCTGGTCCTGGACTGTCTCTAAACCTGGTCCTGGACTGTCTCTAAACCTGGTCCTGGACTGTCTCTAAATCTGGTCCTGGACTGTCTCTAAACCTGGTCCTGGACTGTCTCTAAATCTGGTCCTTGACTGTCTCTAAACCTGGTCCTGGACTGTCTCTAAATCTGGTCCTGGACTGTCTCTAAACCTGGTCCTAGACGTCCTTAAACCTGGTCCTGGACTGTCTCTACACCTGGACCTGGACGTCCTTAAACCTGGTCCTGGACTGTCTCTAAACCTGGTCCTGGACTGTCTCTAAACCTGGTCCTGGACTGTCTCTAAATCTGGTCCTGGACTCTGGGTCTGTAAAGTGAAGCCAGAGCTGAAGAGCTTTATATCTCCACTCTATGTACTGACCATCAGGCGGCGACTCCTCTGGCTGATGAAGAAGTCAAACTGTATTGAAGCCATAAATTTCTACTGGTTTAAAAAACAAGATGGCCGACAGACAAACTGCACACTGATTGGGTGACGTCACGGTGGGTTGACATTTTGTCCTAATGTTGGAAACCAGTAGTGGGGACTGAAGAGATGACTTAAACTTTCTGCCTTGCTGTTGGATTAAAGCGATGAATCTGTCAAAAAAATGTTCAAACCGGAGAAAATGCCTCAGGAAGGTTTTTGCTGCGGTCTGTGAAAACACAGATCAAACCAGCAGCCTCTGGACAGCGAGCTGAGACATGATGCTGTCAGCTCCCAGAGACACACAGACAAGCAAATCCTCAGTCACTCATATGAGCATCTGATCTTTCAACCCAAATATTAAAGGTGATCAACAAAACTGAAAGCGTGCAAGTTATTTCTTCTGGGTTCGCACTCAGCCGGTGTGCACTGTGACCAAATGAGTCGCCCTGTGGAGTCATTGCAGAGTTACTAATTGCTAATGAGCTGCTGCTTCCGGTCTCTAACTCCACTTGGTCGATCTCATCCTGCTCTCATTTGATCAGGTCGGTTTAACTCGGCAGCAAAGACTGTGGTGTCCGTCTGAGGAAAACTTAAAAAAGGTCAGACTCAGGCCACTAAAATCTGCTGCTGCTTCTTCAAGGATTTCTACTCAAGTTCCAACCAGAGGAGGATGAAGGAGAAGCCAAAGCTTCCCGCTTGCCTGCTTCATATTGGGACAAACCAGCTGCTCTGACAGAAACCTGGGAACCAGGTTTGCCACCAAAGACATCTAATTATTTCTTTTTACCCAAAGTTGGGCTACAAAGTACAGAACCTTTCCATATCTGGATCCAAATTTGAAGAGCTGCACAGACAGGAGGACCATCGACATGAAGAGCCGAAGCCTTGTGTCGAGGCCTGAGGTTAACGGCAAATTAAAACAGCACGTTCCTTCCAACTGGAGGGGACTTTCAGGCCTGTTTGGTGATGCATTAGGTGCTTTTCCAGCCACTTTCCTTGTGCAGCAACAAAACAAGTCACGTCGAGGACAAAACAAGGACACATCAGCAGGGGAAAGCGCTCCTCAGCCTTCAGAGCCGACATGGCTGCTCTCACTAATAGGACGTTAACAACATGACCACTCCGCCTGTTAGGAAATGCATAATGTGTTGTACTGAGATAGAAGAGACGACAGCAGCTGCTTCTGGAGAGACAGATGAGACACCTGAGTGTGACATCCATCTCTGTAGCCTGAATTCAAATAGAAATTTATAGAAGTTTGAGGTAATTGTGTGCTGGGCAGTTTTCTGGGAGGCAGAAATAGTTTCTGCAGGATCAGCAAAATGTCTCAATAAACTCAGACCGACTTCAGGACTGATCCAGAGACTTTGACAGTATTTTAGCTGCTTAGTTATCGATTGGCTCATCGTTTGAACTGAAGGAACCCGTATCAAATTTCACGCCGACGGAGCTGAGACAGACTCGCCTTTTCGACACGTCCATGAACACAACAGGTTAATCCAGAGAGGCTGAAGAATCAACCTGCGGAGGAGCAGCTGGTCCTCCAAACTGATCTGAAACCATCAAAACCACCAACATGGATATCATAAGAGGGATTGGACTTATACAGCTATGGATTCTGGGAAGGAGGCCTCCTGTCAGGTTTCTCTGGATGCCAGAATGAGGCCAAAGTTCACCACCGATCTGCCACCGAAACTGCTGATGTGGAACATCTCTGGTTTCCCTCGCTCGCCCTCCACTTCTCTATCCGTCTCTGTTTATCTGCCTCTTTCTCTCTCTCTCTGCTCTGACACAGGCTGGCTCTACCTGACTCTCAGCCTCCGCTGTGGATCTGATTTCACTCTTTCCTCTGTGTTGTTATGGAAACCAAAATTTTGGTACGACAGGTCTTCAGTCCTGTAATGGCAGCTTGAATCTGATACTTCAGCTGCCTGAAATTCCCTCACAGTGCTGCCTGCAGGGGGCGACCCCGCGGAGCCAGGGAAGAAAAACCACAGAAGAAGAAACAAAACCAACAGATATAGAACCAAATTAAAAGCCTTAAGAAACAGTAAACAGGAAACGAGGACTGAAGGAACAAACATTCATCGGTCACCCCTCAAACGGATCATGGCTGCTGTTTAACAGGATGAAAAGTTTACTGACCTCGATCACACAAGTTCAGTCAACTTTAAATGATTTTTAACGCTACAAAAAGCAAAACTGTTATGTTTTCTCTTCTACCTGATGCTAAGTTAAACAACACAACAGCATACAGGACGGTATCAGCTGACAGACACACACTGAGGTAAACGACCTGCAGCTCATCTCTCTACGTGTTTGACGTCACACCAACCTGTTCGGGATTTTCCTGTCTGTTCAAGCTGGTTTTTTGTGTATCTGAGTTTTGGCGTCAGCTCAGAACAGCTCTGACACCATCGGCCCATATGCAGCGGCCATATTGTTTCTCAGAGAAACACGTGCGGCGTCATTCCAGCCAGCACACGGCGGGATGAGTCAATTGTCTGATCACATGGATTCCTCGCTCATGTTGTCACCGAGCCGAGAGGGCAATAAAAGCCGTGTTCCCCGAGTCACAGGTGACAGGAGGACAGTTTATGGACTCTGCTGAACTGAGTTGAAGTTTTCAGGCTGCAAACAAACCAAATCTTCTGCACACTGAGCCACAAACAACCAGGAAGACCTAAAACCAGATCCCTACAGGCTCAGAGGAGGGAAACACCTTCCAGGTACGTCAGATACACCTGACTCAGCTGACTCAGCTCAGTCCTGAGGACAAACCAAAGGCAGAGCTGGAAACAACAACAATAATTTCTGTCTGTTAGGAACTGAGTGATTGATTGTAGATGATCATTTGACTGATCAGGATCAGTTTTTGTGAAACCTGAACCAGTTCTCTGTGACCCCTCAGGTCTGCTAGGTTCAGGACCAGGTTTTTACTGTCATTGGTTTGCTGCAGCTCATGGATGAATGACATTCACCTCTTTGACCCGTAGAAATAAACCTGCCCCCTGAATGGGGCAGGAATCAGAAGTTCAGCCCCCCCAAAGTCTGAGAGTCTAATATGTCAAAAACAACTTCATCCAGCCCAGAAATGAATGTGGTCCTGAGACCTGGAGGAACCTCCACCCTTTTCATTTCCCACAGCTGTATTAGGTTAAATCTAACTGGATTCCACATCAGCGGAGCACAAGTCTTCATTAATGGACTGACAATTGCTGCAACAAAGTGACTCCTCTGGTCCCTCACAGTCCAGCCGGTCTCTGCAGACTGACCCGGACCCTCGGCTGCTCACCTCACCTGAATCAGCCAATCAGCTCTCACCAATAATCATCATCACCATCACCCACCTGGACAGAGACAGTTTTCAGTTTTCATGCACTCACACGAAAGCGTGGTAGAGCAGCGCCCATCCTCTCGGCCTCTCCAGCGCGTCGTAGATCAGATTCTGGATCCTCCTCTTCCGGATGTTATTCCTCTTCACTGGCCGGGTGTAGCTCAGGGGGGTCTTGGCCAGGAGCCCGATGCCGATGCCCTGAGAGCCCCGCTTGAAGTCGTCCCGACCCGGACCCACCAGCAGCAGGGCGCCATCCTTGTCCGCTCCCCCGGTGCCTTGGTCCAATAAGTCCCCGCCGGCAGGAGCCTTCTTCTGCTCCTCCGAGCCGCTAGCGACGGTCCTGGACCGGAGCCCCATGGTCAGTGCTGGATGCCCGGGGAGGGCAGCATGCCATGATCAGGGACCTGGACCCGGAGACACCCCCCCTCCTCCCCCTCTTCCTCAGCCCCGGGTCATCTAAGGATGTGAAGGGAGGCGCTCAGCAGTCTGACTGGAAAACAGATAAAAGGAGGGAGGGAGAGAGAGACATAGAGACAAAGGGGGGAGACAGAGAGAGCGTTAAATGTCCAGTTTGAGGAACCATCGGCATCTGTCAGCAGGGAGCAGAAATCTGAGGAAGAGCTGTGTTTAAAGAACGTCCCCCCACCCCACCCCCTCTCCAGGGGGTGAGAGCAACGGGGGGGGGGGAAGTCGGATAAACTCCCCGCGTCTGGAGGAAAATCAGACAATTACAGAATTAAAAAATAAAAAAAACTGATTCCTGCCGACCGAGAAACCTGTCAGCCAATCACACCTGATGGGGGGGGGCAACAAGCAACCAGTGCCCACATGCTTATCACCCCCCTCCCCAACGGAATGAACAAAAAAGCAAGCACGCACACACTGAGGAGACAAAGACCTGGCACCGCGCTGCATCCATCCACAAACACACACACACACACACACACACACACACACACACACACACACACTCCAATGCGAGGAAACACAAGCAGCTCCGAGCCCAGACCTACCAGCAGCGGATCCCAGGCATGGCTCGACTCTCCGGGGCTTCCAGCCTCCATCCACCTGCAGAGGAAGTGGTGCTGATGCTGAGGTGGCGGAGGAGGAGGAGGAGGAGGAGGAGGAGGAGGAACAGGAGGGGGAGGAAGAACAGCAGGAGGAGGAGGGTGGAGACGGAGATGCTCTGAGAAGGAGGTCGATACTGAAACTGAAGCGGAGGGAGAGCAGGAGGGGGGAGAGAGAGAGAGAGAGAGAGAGAGAGAGAGAGAGAGTGAGAGTCAGGCTTTCATCACCGGCAACGCGGACTCGACGTGTGCGCGCACACACACACACGTCTTCGGGTGTGCGCGCGCGCAGAAAGAGAGTATATGTTCATAAGATTAAAAAAAAACAAACAGGCGTGTAAACACAGACAGGTGACGGGGGGGGGCACCACAACTTAATATGCACAGTCATACACACACACACCAACAAGTAGCAGAAAATCTGTGAGATTTATGTTAAGTTTGTTTGTCACATGGCAGGTTTATAAAAGGCAAAGGCAAAAAAAAAAAATCATAAATAAGAAAATTTATGATAATAAAAAAATAAAATATGTGAATAAATAAATATAAGTAATGAACTTTAGTCAGAGCAGCAGATTCGTCATGAAGGTTCAGTTCTTTAACACTGACACTTCAAACTGCATCTGAAATCCTTCACTCGTCTCTTTTTATGGTTAAAAGGAACACAAACAGTTTAAAACAAATAAATAACTACCAACAACAACAACAACAAAAATAAGCTCACGAGATGTGTTGTCTCAAATAGCTGTGATGTCCCATACGTCTCTAAACACAACACACCTTCACTGACAACCAGGAAAAGTCAGTGTCAGATTCGTCCCATCTGAAAGAAAGTAACATTAATACGTCACACCGTCCGTTCCGGTCCAGAAGTGACGTTCTAATGTCGAATAAATCCGAAACTTCCGGCTCTCTGAGGCGGTTTTTGTTCCGGTCCAAGTTCAGTTTACAAACTCCGGTTCAGGAAACTGCCGGCTTCCGTACAACCGACGACAAAACCGGGGAGTTAAAGGTCGACGACTAAATCCGCGATTGGCGCCATTTTCTTTACTTTAAGGTCCGACTCACCTGCTGGGGCCAAGAGAGAAACGGTAGTGACGTCACAGGAAAGGTGAAACGTACGAAAAAAAAAAAAAAACCTGAAATACAACTAAGAACAGGAAGTGCCCAAATTAAATGAATTTAAAAAATGTAAAGAAAAATACAAAAAACCTCCATGTGGTCTCTGGTTCTAAACCAGATCAAGGTGCTAATTAATCCAGGGTCAAAGGTCTCAGTCCTCAGAGAAACCTTCACAGTCTGGATTCAGAAACTGAACCTTAAAAACCAGCCATCAGGACTTCTGGGACTTTGTGATGTCACAACAAAGCAGTCACCGCCCTCAGCCACGCCCACCTGGACCAGCCTGTCAGGATCTGGCTTCTCTTTGAGTTTTTATGATTTATTTTTATTCTATAATTCAGAAAAAGTCTTGTTATTGATATCCTCATTTCAAAATAAAACGTTTATGATTCTAAATGCATAAATGAATGAATTATTGGATTACAATAGAAACTGATGTAGCTTATTAGTGACCAAACATAAATAACACAAAGTGGACAAGCACACAATTCAAATACTGAGAAGACCGATTCAGTCCAGTTCTCTCCAAGAAATAAAATCCTTTAATGAGAACACACACAGAGAGTCCAGCAGGATTTGCCCAGAGGAACAGAACAGAGCAATCTTAAAATAGATTGATTGTGTGTCTTGGTGGCCTTTAGTATTTCTACTTAAATCGTTAGCGGTCGGAGGATTTGACTAATTATCTGGATGAAAAACGGCGGAACGAGTCTGTAATTGAAAAAGCAATAATTTGAGTGCGGCTGTCGTCTTCTGGTTCACCGGGGTCCACCCAGACCGACGGCGGGGGACCAGAGTCTGAGCTGCTGATTGTTGTTCTTGAAGACCTCAGGACTGAGTCCAGACCGGGACTGAGGCTGACTGAAGGTTCAGTATCTTCTCCGTCACAAGCAGAAGTCCGTCTTTCATCAAACACCTCCTCCTTCTCCAACACAAATCTCTGGAAGTTTCTTCAGAAGGACCTTAAACCAGCAGAACAGCTCCGTGTCGGTCCACTTCCTGTCGGGGTCAAAGTGCTAAAGCTCTTCTTTTCAAAATAAATGTCATTTTTACTTCAATACTCCTCACTCTTATTTTTTTAAACCAGAAGAAACCATCTTTGGAGGAGAAGGTGGATCTGACCTGCTCTGTACTCCGTCCTGATTGGGTGGTCCGGTCTGTCAGTCACACAGTAGCTCCGCCCCCTAACCCCTCCCCCTCATTTAAAAAATTACCATCATGTGTTGAAGACCGTAAACTAAAGACTGAGACCATAAACTGATCAGGAAAACGTTTACTGAGGAGGAGGAGAGACATTTTCCCATAGACTTCAATATAAAGGAGGAGGAGAGACATTTTCCCATAGACTTCAATATAAAGGAGGGGGAGGGACATTTTCCCATAGACTTCAATATAAAGGAGGAGGGACATTTTCCCATAAACTTCAATATAAAGGAGGAGGGACATTTTCCCATAGACTTCAGTATAAAGGAGGAGGAGGGACATTTTCCCATAAACTTCAATATAAAGGAGGAGGGACATTTTCCCATAGACTTCAGTATAAAGGAGGAGGAGGGACATTTTCCCATAGACTTCAATATAAAGGAGGGGGAGGGACATTTTCCCATAAACTTCAATATAAATGAGGAGGAGGGACATTTTCCCATAGACTTCAATATAAAGGAGGAGGGACATTTTCCCATAGACTTCAACACAACCTGACTTCTTCTCACAGTTGCCCCTCACACACTGCTTGCTGTAATAAATAAACAAACCTTTGAATTTCAAAATAAGACAAAACGCTGACGAGGAGGCGGTCTGGATCAAAGGTTTTGGAGTACTTCCTGTTCAGTCAGGCGGTCTGGTTTCCTGTGGCTGAATAATTGAAGCCTGTTCAGGCGTCGTGTTACTTCGGCAGAGCAGCTTCCATCTTTTATTCATCCGCCTCATCCAGTTTTCAACGCTGGAGGTTAAAAGATGCAAAGGGAAACACGTCTGGACGTGACTACGGTGGCTGAGAAGGGAGGATGTGACGCACCTGCCTCTACTTCCTGATGGGGAAGCCTGGATCAGGCCTTAGCTCCGCCCACCAGCCGCCTGCTGCAGGTTTACGAAACATCAGAGACTCAGTAGAAGGTTCTGGGGCTGGAAAGAGAAAGCTTCATTCTACCTACTGACTGTAGAAGCAGTCAGATAGTGTTGAAGTCTATGGGAAAATGTCCCTCCTCCTTTATATTGAAGTCTATGGGAAAATGTCCCTCCTCCTTTATATTGAAGTCTATGGGAAAATGTCCCTCCTCCTCCTTTATATTGAAGTCTATGGGAAAATGTCCCTCCTCCTCCTTTATATTGAAGTCTATGGGAAAATGTCCCTCCTCCTTTATATTGAAGTCTATGGGAAAATGTCCCTCCTCCTCCTTTATATTGAAGTCTATGGGAAAATGTCCCTCCTCCTTTATATTGAAGTCTATGTGAAAATGTCCCTCCTCCTCCTTTATATTGAAGTCTATGGGAAAATGTCCCTCCTCCTCCTCAGTAAATGTTTTCCTGATGAGTTTATGGTCTCAGTCTCCAGTTTACAGTCTTCAATACAACATGATGTTCATTTTATACATTTTGATGCACCGTCACAGTCCGGTGGTGTGTGTCTTGGTGCCGAGCTTCTGGAGTGTAGGAATGAACCTCTAAACCTGCTGATGTCACAACGATGCATCCAGGAAGCAGACGGGGCCGAGCTGTGGTCGTCCAGCGGAGGAATCTTTCATGTCAAATGTGAATTTTCTGCCTGTCTGATATTATAATGCAATGCAGGCACCTCTGGGGGAGCTGGAGTATTGATTATTGATTTTCTGATCGGCTTCACTTCCCCTTTCGCTGAGATGGAGAGGCGCGGAGGACTCCGTTACGAGGGGTCACGTGAAAAGGTCGTCCAGCAAGCAGCTTTCACAACATTTCTGAGGCGTGTGGTCCAGAAACCGACTGACTTCAGGTGATCGATTGTTCTGGAAAAAACAAACAAACAAACAAACAAGCATATTTGAGACTGCAAAATTGTAAACCTCTACACTGTAAGATCAAAGATCATCTGCAGCGCCTTCATAAAGGAAACACATGGAGGTGGAGGACGTCTTCAGAAATGGTTTTCAGGCTGAAGAAGCTGGACACCTCAACTGATCTGACGGACAGAGACCAGTTAGACCGCTCATCATCCAGAATCCACCAGGTTCCAGCTGCTGCTTCTTCATGTAGGGAGGAGAAAGGTTTGGGTATTTGTGGAGCAGACAGGAGTCCTCAGGGTTAGAGATCTCATCCAGTCTCAGGATCCACCATGAAGATCTGGAAAACACTGAGAAGAAGGTCTGGATGTCTTTGCTGCCGCCACAAGCCTGCCTCGGAGAAGCAGAAGAAAACGGATGGATGGATGAGTGTTCATGTCGTCCTCCAGGTAGGAGGCACCCAGGTCTTGGCTGAAGGTCCTACCCAGGAACAGAAGAGCCCTGATGTTTGCTGTGTTGGACCGTTCATCATCCAGAATCATAGGACATAAAATACCCCATCAGTCTGACCTCCCTGGATCAATAACACCAACCACTGTTACACGTCTCAGCTGTGTCAACATTTATTTTGTGAATTAGCCAAAATGAGCTGCCAAAGAGTCTGCAGAGCCAGACAGACGTTTTCAGGGAACGACACCTCGTCTTTTTGTGCTCAGTCAGTTGGATTGTCGACGCTCTCTGACACCGTGTTTCTGTGACCTCTGAGCTGTTCAGGTGGCTCCGTCCCAGGGGCTGATGGGATGTTTTTTTACCCCCCTGACCTGGTATCAGAGTCATCATGTGCTCTGCTGTTGGTGCTGGGCTCAAACTTGAGCTTTAGCTGGGCTTTAATTAACGCCACGCCATCGCTCAGCGGGGTCGCGTCCTCTGAGGGTGGCGCTGCATCGCCCGCGAGCTTGGATCCCTGCTGGGGATGAAAATTTATCCTGAATGTTTGATCCTCGCCCCACAGCCACGTCAAACAGAATCAAAGGATTCATGGGGAGGAAATCCAAAGACATTTTTTCCTCTCCACTCTCCGTCCTCCCTCCTCCCTGGATCAATTATTTAGCCGTTCTCCTCAGTGTAACTCCCCCATCCCTCCATCTCTGGCTCTCTGCTGGGCCAGGCCTCCTGAGCTGCTGCCAAGGACAGATGCAGCGCTGCGATGGGCTCCGACTCTCCAGCACAGAACAAAAGGACACATTTCATCCGTGAGAAGAAGGAATCTGCTGACGATCTCAGCACGCATCTCTCTAAACCTTCGATTGTACCTGGAGGTCCCCAAGACCACGACACCACAAGCTGTGATGTCCATCCGGTCTAAAGGCGGATGTTAGAGGTCCATCCGGTCTAAAGGCGGATGTTAGAGGTCCATCTGGTCTAAAGGCGGATGTTAGAGGTCCATCCGGTCTAAAGGCGGATGTTAGAGGTCCATCTGGTATAAAGGCGGATGTTAGAGGTCCATCTGGTCTATGGACCTTTAACGTTAAAATTAAAATACGGCCCATTATTCACAACGTCTTTAAAAACATTGATCATGTTGATGCACTCATTTTCAACTCATTTTCCAAATCTGACCTGCGGAACCATTTAACAGTTTCATACTTTTCCAGAGTGATGAATAAATATTTTGGCCCAGATCTGCAGCCGGTGAAGCGACAGGAAAAACTGATCGGACTCTCTGCTCCCTTCATTCATTATTGATAAATAATCCTCCCTGTCTGTCACGGAGTTGTGCAGATAACAAACGTTTGGATGAAACTCTTCATCAGTGATCACCGGCTGGTAGTTTGACTCCTCCTCATCTTCACTCTCTGGTTGAAGGTTGATCAGAGAACAGAGAAAACACAACAAGCTGACTGCGTCCACGTTAAAGTCCGTCAACCTCCAACCTCCCGATCTGGACGCTGCACTTTTCTCTTCACTCCCCTCGCCATCACTACGACCACTAGATGTCGCCTAGCAACAGCACCAAACTATGAGGTCACCACTGAATTCTCATTTCTACGGGACACCATCAGATTTAAGATGCTGCATTTTATTTTTGGCGTAAAAAAAGAATAAAAAATGACGACGATGTGATTTTTAGAATAGTTGGATGAACTCAGGAGCAGACTTCCTGATTTGCCAGTTGGGGGTCAAAGGTGAAATCAGAGACAGGAAGAGTAAGGGGGACACCTTCACTTCCTCCCTGTTCAGAAGTCCAGGAGAAACAACCACCTGCTGTCTCTCCGTCTCTTTTCTGGGCTCCATCGCTGCCTCATTGATTTCTGTCTGTTGCCATGACAACGGATGGTCCCACTGGTTTTGTATATGCAGCACCGCCTCGTTGTGTCGACCCGGGTCAGACAGTCCTGTTTTTCCTTTTCTCCGTCGATGACACTTGTCAACACAAACGGTGCTTCGGTTTGTTTTTATTGGTTGGGGAAAAAAAACGAAAGAAACTAACAAACTCTCATTTTTTCTGTTTCAGCTGTTAATGTGGTTTAGCAGGGATGTAATAAGACTGTCGGTTCAATGCTGCGTTTATGGCACAACAGTAAGTTGAAAATTAAAAGTGAGTCAGTCCCCGTGTCTGAGCTCTGAGGAGTTCAGTCGGTGTTACCCGACATTCTCGCTGCTGCTTTAAGGAGAAATTTGAATCAGGATTTTGGTTGGAAACGTCTCAAAGATTTCAATGTCGACCTTTAAAGGAAAGTGTAAATATATAGAAGGGTTTGTTCATTATTTGCCTTTCAGAAAAGCAGATCTTCAAAGATGTCGATCTGAAGTCTGTGTTCTGTGTTCCTGATGTCAGTTCTGACTCTGAATCTGGTGCTCAGCAGCAGGAAACAGTTAAACAAAGAGATTAGAAATCGTCACGTCCTCACATTCAGATCTGGATTCTCAGACAGCAGTGAGATTATACAGGAGAAAACATCTCTGGACTGCCGCGGACATGAAAACCTCCGAGACGAAGCGAGCCACGTCCAAATATAGAAAGCTGGATGATGAGAGAACAGTGGAGCTGTCAGGAGGAAAAATGGACCGACGCCAGGATGATCTCTCAAGGCTGCGCAGTGTTGTTAAAGACGCTCAGGGAGGAGGAGGGATGGAGTCGTGACCTCCGAGCTCTTCCAGTGACAACTCAGAGAAAAGTATAGAGCAAGGAGACTTCAGCAGAGAGACGAAGAAGCCTGAATCAGTTTGGACCTCCGTTCTCTGGCTGCCGGAGCTGCCCCTCTGATCACAGTCTGGCACCGAATCAGATTCTGAGCTTTGAGGACGGCATCACGGAAAAAAGGAAAACACAACCGGAGAAAGAACAACAAGGTCCAAAAAACAAAAAACAAAAAGGGCCACAGGCCAAGCAGAACCAACCAGGCTGATTGATTTTCTTCTTCTCGCTGCACTTTCTCCTCCCAGCTGGAGTTCAACCAACAAAAAACACTTTTTTTTTACTGTTAAAAAACCCCAACACGGTTTAACTCAGCTGGGCGGCTGAAAAACACAAATCCTCAATCAGAACCAGTCATAGTTACAGCAGCAGCAACATAAAGTGAACACAGTTCTCCTGTGTCTGAAGATGAACTCATGAGAACTGAACTGTCCTTGCTTCACGTTCCAGCCAGAATATTTCATTTTATTCACACTAAAGATTTTACAGAAACATTCAAACATTAAACATTAAACACTAAAATGGTCCAGAAATACAAACTAAAACCACATTTTCTCTCTTTGATTAAAAAACTGACTTCTGGTCTCGAATTCAAAACGAATTTCACAAAATGTCTTTTCTTTGCTTTTCAGTTTTCAGAGATGATCAGTAGCTAAATGAAGGACTTTTTTGGTTCTTTCAGTAAAAAGTAAAAAAAGTCTTTCTAACACAGATCTCTGGATGTCCAGATTTCTACCTGTTTCCTCCGCTGACCTTTATTGACGGTTAAACGAGCGGGGGGACGTCGGGGTCGTCCACAAACCCCTGGGAGGGGCTGCTTTGGCCTGAGGGGGCAGGTGGAGTCCTTCTGGGTGATTCCAACGGTCCTTCTTTGGCGCTCTGACGTGACACGATGTTGGCGAGGTCGAGGGCCACGTGTTTGCTGGGATCCACCTCCAACCGCTCAGGGGCACCGTTTTTTCTGCAGAGTGAAAACAATGAAGATGAACGACGTCTTTTAAATCAACTCCTCTCTCAGCAGGATAATCCCCCTGATCCCAGGCCAGCATCTGTGGGATGAGCTGGACCAACAGGACTTTAAAGGTCTAGAGGAGTCCAGACCTCCAGGATCAGGGTTGTCGGTTTATGTGACAGATCACGTTAGCAGAGGAAAAATCTTGATGTGTGACTGTTTCATGTTGCAGGTTTGTTTCAGTCACTAAATCCTGTGTGAAGAAGCATTCACACAGTCACCTCTCATCAGGACCTGATCAGCACACTGACACTGAGGGTGAGTTCAGGGTCAATAAATCTGAGTCGTAATTTTTGGTGCAGAGACGTCAAAGTTTCCAGATTTAATGTGACAACACCAGGTCAATAAGAGAGCTGATGTATAAGATGTATGCTACTGAGCAGTTAATATCTGTCCACACACACACAGACTATAAATGTCTGCATATATGATTGCAGTTTGTGTATTATATGTGTCTGATGAAATAAACCAGACATCAGTGTTTCTATATGTTTAATGTTTAACTGGTTAATTAATGACTGCAGCAGCACAGACAGACTGTGACCTTTCACCTTTTCACAGCATTATTTTACTGCCATTTACGCCTCCTTTCATATTTGCTGTGCAGCTACATTAATGAAATACGCTGCTACTGCCGCAGGAGGAGGAGGAGGAGGGGCCTCTTCATCATGCTGGTGGTGCATTAATACACAGAGAGCTCAGAGAGCAGGTGAATTCCTTTAATCGTGGATTTATATAAAGACGGTTTTTAAGAAAAGCAGAATCTTAAGCTCTGTGTTTGAATGTTTCTTATTGAATTGTACATTTGGAGCTCCAGTTTTTATGTCATGAAATTATACTTCCTAACACACCCATCCATCTTCTGAGCTGATTAGACCTGCATGTGAACCAGGCACCTTAAACTGTGGTGTGATTTTAGTTGTAGGTAAACTCAGCTGTAATGTACTTATCGCTCAGCTCAGTCGTGGGGATGTAACTGAATATGTAATCAGCTGCCATAACAACATCAGCAGGTTCTGTTCAGTGTCTGGAGCCCCCCCCCCCCCCACAGAGGACAAAGATATCAAAGGTCTGATCTGATGCCATCTGCTCTCATTGAGATAAGAACCAGACTGAATAAGTTGCATGAACTCAGAAGAGGCTGATGTCACATTGAGCACCAGTGATGTGGAGAGAGTTTGACGCTGTGATAATGTTTCCTTGTTATCAGCTGATGCTCCACAGAAATCTTTGTCACGGAGTCAAAAGCAAAAGAAAAATATATTTGAACCAAAAGACTGCTGACGGCAGTGAAGACCAAAACTCCCATGATCCCATGCTACTTTTGATTGAGAGACCAGGAGTTACAGGCTGTGCCCTCAACTGAAAATCAGTTTATATATTAAACATGCTAACGTGAAGGAGGGGACGTGATGGGTTAAAGATTTATGACGTCTCTGAGCCTGCTCTAAGATTAGCTCCAACACCCATGTTGGAAACGGGGGGCAGGTAAACTTGATGGTCAGCACTTCCATATTGGAGATGGATGGAGTCATTAGTCCAGGGCTTCTCTCCTCAGCCCTCCCTGGTTGGGAAGTCCAAAATGGCTCCCTGTAATAGGTCAGCAGGCACAGGCCCGCTGGTCATTATATCTCACAGGTAATGAGGCCGGTGGACCGGCGAGCAAAGTCTCTGTAGTTCACGCCTCATCATCAGACAGGAAGTTATAATGAGAGAGCTGCGGGCTGATGTTACTGTGGATGGTGCAATATTGATAAAGTCATTTGTTGTGAAGTTTGCAGCTAGTAGCGGGTGTGGGGGGGGGGTGTCAAAGGTTGGACGGTGAACACAGCATTTATTCTTTTGTGAACTGCGATAATCAAATCAGCCCTGAGAGACACGAGCGTCGAGTCAGTTCGTTACAAACAAGACGGACTCGTAGAGGTCGGAGGAGTTGATGGACGTGTGAGAGCTGGGAACGCTGTCATAGGAATTGACTGAAACTGTTTTCATCAGAGGTTCATGAAATGGAAAGTTCCATTTAACAGGGAACGTCAGTTCATGATGACGAAACACCAACAAACTTCTCTGGAAGAGAGAAGGAGGCTGAGCGATGGAATTAGAGCCCAACTGTTCACTGTAATCCTCCGTTACACATCAGCCGTCGGCCTGTTTCTGACACGTCTGACCATCTGACTGCCTGCGTCCTCAGAAATAACAACCAAATTATGTTGATTACCTTTCTAGGAATATTTGTGGAAAGTGATGAATGGAAATGATCTAAATCTAAAAACTACAAAGGATAAAATATCGTCGTGTCTGCTGCTCTGAAATCCCCAGTAGTTTGATTTGCTAACATACTGTCTTTAAATATGTTTGGGGCAAAAATAGATGAACATAATCCTCAGAGGTCATTCAGCTCACGCACCAACTTCTGGGCCTTGAAGTGTTAGCCCCATAAGTGCCTTTTTGTGGCGTTACCACAGGCCACACTGGCTGTGGGTTTAGAAAGATGCTTGATATTCCACTTTGTGGCCTGCCTTGTGTCATGGAGCAAAGACATTTCAGATTCAATCACGGCCTTCAGATCCATTTCCATCCGAGCCACAGGCTTAATGCAGGAACTGTGAGTAAGCCTGGGGTTAAAGGTCGCCCCTTATCATGTCCAAATGATGCAGTAACTCAGGAGCCCCCTGTCACCTCGCCCTGCTGCAGGAGCAGCTTAGCATTTTTATCTGATGTTTAATTTGAGGGTGCCGGATTGCACTGCAGCTCTTCACTGTGTTTGATGGGACCAGCTGAAGGACATGAAGCCGGTCCCGGTCATAAAATGGTAATGACGAGTGCAGCCCTGGGCAAGGAGAGGAAACCGAACTGAGTGTGTTTTAATGTGGTTATTAAGAGCTATAGCTGCTCTGAGGGATCCTGATGGGGGGGGGGGCTTTTAACTCATGGTTTAATCCATTTACTGTCAGTAACACTGTAAACATTAGTCATATTCTGATTTCCTCCAGCAAAACCCCACACACCTCCCCTGACGTCCCTGAGCTCCAACATTCAAAGGCCCCGTGATAATTAACGGGATCTTTCATCATGTATACAGAGCTGCAGAGGACGACCAGGGACAAGACAAAAAAAAGAAATGAACACAAAGTAAATAACGTTTTCTCCTGAATAATGTTTAAGAGAATCTTTACAGAAAGTCCACAGACGGAAAAACAGAGAAGGCAAAATGAAGTGAGCTTTAGCTCATTAGGCTTTTTTTTAACTAGCTGACAGGAAACAGCTCCGGAGTATGGAGTTTAGCTCAGTTTTCCTTCTCTCCATCACAGTCACAGTGGATTTCAAAGATGGAGAAGAATCTGTAGCAGCCTGAGCCTGAGGCTGAAGTTATTCCTCGTCCCAGGCGCTGCTGCAGCTCCGGTCAAGGTTATCTGTGGGCGTTCGCAGCGGCAGAGCGCTGCCGTCGACTCGGCCGATTAAATGAATCATCTGTGGTTCAGATACAACAGGTGTCTGTAATCAGGACCAAAGGGACCTGATGACCCAGAGGTTGTGTTTACTCAAGGCCAAAGAGAGACCAACACTGACGATACGCACAAACACACAAACCACCCGGTTTCTGGTTGCTCACATTAAACTGGTAACACAACCAGCTCTTCTACTCGAACATCAACTCTGGGAGATCATGAAGTGTCGCCCTCAGCTGTCGTTCATTTCAGTCTCAGGTCCAACAGACTGAGTTACGTTCATGTACATCAAGTTTCATTCATCTACATAATTGTTTCTTTCAGACTGGACTTTCTTAATCCTGCTGAGCCAAACAGAAGAGTCTCCTCCTTCCTGTCACCTTCACAGCTTTTACTGCTCCCTGATGTTTTTTTGTTTTCCCTCCTTAAACTGCAGAATCAGCTGAAACTGACTTCAGTGATAAACCGATCAGATCTGTATCAGTCTGACTCTCTGACTCCTTCTGTGTGTTTATCCGTCCATTCTCATCCTCCATCTTTGATAGTGACGTCTAGAGTCACGTCTCTACGTCGGACGCTCCTATTGGCTCCGGTGGGTGATGTCTGAGCTACTGGCAGCTGTTGCAGTGAACAGAGCCTTTACTGAGTCACATGTATAATTAGCTGGTGTTGAGTTGGTTCAGAATATTTAACTTGGTGAATTTTTTTTTTAAATGGCAACTTTATAAGGAAGAACAGAAAAGTCTGCATGTGGCTCCGAACCGCAGCAGTAAATTGAATAAAAAGTCAGATTAAATGCCAAAACATGGGAGGGTCTGAGGGAGGAGACTCAGGAGAAAGGACCACTCCCTCCTGTCCACGTTATGAAGACGTCTGTACGATCTACAGTGGGAGGAATTAAAATTTTTACCTTGTAGTGTCGCCATACGAGCTGCTGCGTTTATTCTCACGTGCTCTGGGTGGACGTGGGACGGTCTTCGTCTTTGTGACTTTGATTTCACTTTCAGCCTGAAAGACACACACAAACTGTTGGTTCTGATTCTTTTCAAAAAGATTCTGCAGTTTTATGATTTTTTTTCTCTATATGGGCGTCTTGGTGCAGCTCGTATCAGGAGCCATATGGAGGATTAATGGTGGCAGATCTGACTCTGCAGTATCTGCACCTGTGTCTCTTTATAGACACTGTAAACTGTTTCTTCATTAAATCCTCAGAGGGCAGGAGGCCTGATCATCACTGCACAGCCCCAGTAAACAAATAACAGAAAGCAGTTTAACAGCCTGAACCACATCAGGGGACTCAGAATTAAAGAGGAATAAAGGTTTTCTTCAAAAAGATGTTTGTGAATTGATTTCTTCAGTGATGTCGCCACCTACAGGACACGATAAAACAGTTGTATATGGAATTATTTAAGAAGTAAACTTTTTCACCAAAGGTGCAGGGGTTTGCAGATAATTCGTGGGCTCACTTTCATTCTTCTTTAATTAACAAAATGGCCCGTGGCCAAGTCACAAACTGGAGGCGTCAAACAGCAGATCTCAAACTGACAGGTGACGTCATGGTGAGTTGACATATTAGTTGGGAGCCACTGACGTAGACGCCGTTGAATATATTCCCATAATTATAAGTACATTTACAATTACAGGAGCTCTAACTGGCTGACGGTATTCTGAGTAGGTTTATTTCAGAGGAGCAACAGACAACCCTAACCCTACTTCCTCTGAGCCATAAAGGTGAAGTTCAAACTGTGACATGATGCTAAAATGAGGCTGGAAGTTCTGTCTGTATTGACAGAAGAAAAAAAATGCCTTTAAGAGATGGAAAAATGAATCCACAAAAACTTTTAGTCCTCCGGCCCTTTAAAGTTTTTCAGGCCTCAGGTGCGTGAGTCTGATGTGACGTGTAGCTGGACCTACTCGGGGCATGCTGAGGACCAGGTGTCCGGTGGTTTGGGACCTCTGTGCTGTCGAGCTGTCCGGCTTCACTTCAGCAGGCAGAACCACCTGAAATATCTGCACAGTAAATTATTCATAACTTTAATTAGCAAGATTAATGCGCTGATCTGGCACTGACGCTGTCCCAGTGAGTCAAATGACTTTAATCATTAGTGGGTCTTTTTTTAGGCACGCTTTCCAGAAAAGACTTGGGAGGGTGACCAGAATAGGTCCAACTCAGAACAGCCGCAATCAGTCGCCGGGATGAAATCCTACAAAAGCCAGAATGATCTATGTGGGAGAATAATCGACGAATAAAAATGAGCGACTTTTTTCTTTAACGTGCTGTTGTTTGATACTCAGGAAAACTTTAGGAGAAACCGTGCAGGCACCAGGCGCAGGAGGAAAAGTCCCGTTCAGGCCCTGGGTGTGATTTACACACCTCACTGACGAATCCTCCACTCTGTTCACCCTGCAACACTGAATGAGTTCATATTAAGAAGGAATTTTAAAGGCCTGAGTTGATGTATCGCTGCATAAATCACCCCAGCCGTCCAATCAGGCTGACCCCTGGCATAAAACAACCAACCATAAACAAGCAGCAGTTTGAAGTGGAGCCATGAAACTCAGGACTCCAGGCAGGACCCTGTGTTTATAATTTGTGTGCTGGCGGGTAAAAACACAGAGACAGGAGTAAAAAACATTACACCTCTAGAATTTATGAGTGGCCAAACATCTGTTTAATCAGGCCTAAAGGTCGCTGTGGTCTGTTAGCGGGAGATTAAAATCCTCTACATGTTTCCTCCTTACTGCTGAGGGGACTGGACACACCAAGTAAAGTCTGTGGTTACGACATCATGCAGAACGGAGCCTCCCTTCACAAAAAAACACGGTCAGATTTCAGCAGGCCTCATGCAGGGCTGGAAATAAACACCTGACACAAGATAAACACAGTTTGCTGACACTGAAGCTTCTCCTTTTGGCAGGAAACTCAGATGATTCCAGGATAAACTTTGGGATCTACCAGAGGGAGAGAGCAAGTGTCCGTCCTGTTCTGGACAACTGCCACACGAGAAAACAAACCACCGTCTCAGGCTCACGGGTGTGAAGGGGCTCCACAGCTGGTGTAAAAAACTGCATCCATAAACAGCTGAGAATCAGAGCTGATGATTCAGCAGCTTCTCACAGCCTTTTATATGCTCTGAATCTGAAACGTCATCCATCACACGTCTCTCTGCTCCCAGCTGAGCAGCCAGCATCATCTTCATCACTTCGCAGCGGCCTGTCAGGTCATGACATTAGCAGGTTGCTTCAGGACTGTGAGGAGACTGAAGCTGAAGACGTTTCTTTCCGTTAGGGCCTCGTCGCTGTTTCCTCAACCGAGCAGCTGAGCTGCAAGAAACATGCTCACAGTTTCTCCTTCCCCAGGTTTCAGGAGGATAATGATGTCGCAGTGAAGTGGACCTTTGAGACCTTAACTGACCATTTCACTTCATTTAAAGGTTTAAGACAGATTTAGGACTTCTAAATGTAAAAGTCAACAAAGATTTGAAAAGTAATGTTGAGAAGACACTTCAAATTACAGGTGTTAGATGACTCTGACTCTGAGCGGCTCCACGTTGTACCTTTCCTTTGACGGAGACCCGGGCGTATGTTGGCTGAACATCCACATCCATCAGGGAGGTGTCCATGTGTCTAAAGGGAACGACAAGGAGGTCCGGTTAGTTTAGATAAACGGACACAGACAGACTCGTATTTAGCTCCAAAATTTATTTGAGCTAAACTGTTGAGCAGCAGGTTGACTGGACTTTAAATGCATCAATCACCAAACAAAAAAAGTTAACAACAAAAACAAAGGAGTGCAGCGATAGTCATGTGAACAGCATGAAGGTAGATTTGACAATTACTTGTGCCCCAAAGTTTGAGATCCTGGAAATTTATAATTGTGTAAAAAGAATCAGTGGAAATGTATCGAACCAGAGTGCTTAATATGGATTAAAAACCCAGGAAATAAAACGATGTTTCATAAACTGAGCTGCTGCATTAGAGATCATGGTTCCTACCTGTAAACCGCCAAGTCTAACACAATGCTGTTGTTGTCATCATCCTCAGTTAGAGAGAAATCCAGCCTGTAAATACACAAAGAGCAGAAGATCTGGTCCAGCTGTAGATCGACCAACACAGCTCCTTAAACATCTGAGTATAACTGACCGGATCCAGAATAAAGCTGTCACTAACTTTACCCTGATTATACGACAGGTTTAACATGAGAAAAACAAGTCAGATTGTATTGAAGTCTATGGGAAAAGGTCCCTGTTTGGCAGTTGGTATTTAACAGGCTGGTGAGTAAATGTGTTTGTGCAGCAACGATCTACAGAACAGGGCTTGGCACGGCGCCCATTAACTGACAGTGAAACGCTCCTCATGTGTTTCAAATATTATATCAATGAAGCATCTCCATGCTCATACGAAGTCATCTATTCCTGACCTCTGTGTGTCCTCCGATTACAAATGAAATCAGCCACGTTTTAAGGCCTTGACCTGCTTATAATCCGGTTAATGGAGGGAGTCCAGGGTGGCCCTGACCACCACCACTTATAGAGATCGGGGGTCTGAAGGCTGCAAATAAAGGAATCAAACAGCCTTTTACCAGTATCAGCGTCTGAGCCGTTGGAGCAGGTGGAGGAAAAGGTAATCAGGGTCCTCAGAGGAAAAACATTACAGATATGAAGGGTTGTGTATGGAAGCTGAAAGCTGTGAGCCAGGCTGAGATTGAATCGGCTGATTGGATGTGTTCTGTTGCTGTAGCTGAACAAAACAATTATGTTGCTTTCTGCTGCATTTGCTGCTGCAGCCGGGAGGAACCGTCGATCTACCTCAGTCAATCCCAGCTGCAGCGTCACAAAGCTAACCCTAACCCGGATCACTGGGAAAACAGTCTGCCTAAGCTTCAACCGGAGACGCCAGGTGGAAAAAATATCCATCAAAGTTTAAAACAACTGAGTTTAACAAAGGACGTTGTGTTGTTGTTTGTGCGGCTGTTGTGTATGTTATGTTTCACAGACATTCGGCCGATCTCAGCAGTAAAATTTCCAGAGATGGGAATGGTGCCAGAATGTACAACAATAAAATGCAGCTTGTTAATATGGACTCATACCTGGGCTCATTGACATTCAGGACTCGTCCATCAGCAGTGATCAGGGTCCTGGAGGCCTTTGGCTTCTTCTTCTCTCCCTCCCTGCAGGAAAACAGCACAGTGTGTGTGTGTGTGTGTGAAGGACTGACAGTAGCAGTTGTAGAGTTATGGCGTCTGAGGGGTGAAGGGGAGAACCACCTGTCCCTTCATGAGCATCTATAGGGCATCTATAGCATTTAAGGTTAATGTGCAATGGAGAGAGGACACACACACACACACACAATACACGTCCTGGATAATCCATTTCTAAAGTCGTTTTTAGGCTCAAACAAACAAACAAAGTGTTTATAGATCCAGGTCAGTTCCCCTTCACTCGGCAGCTTATCGGCCTCCCTGACACCAGCGTGACCATTTCGTCAGATCCTTTCTCTTATTGATCCGAAACAATAATTCTGGTCGTCTGTTTCCCATAAAGCACTGGTTCCAAACCGTTCAGCTTGTGAGTCTTAAAACGATGAAATAAACCCCCCACCCCAGTGACGCTCCATCAATGATCACTTTAATCATCTGCTAACATCTTGTGTAACCTGAATGTACCTCTTAATGGTACCACAGATGAATCACAATGTTAAATCACCTAAATGACTCAAGACTGTATGCTTGAACTCAGAACATTTCCCTGCTCTCTTCACCATCTGCTGTGGAGCCGGTCTCTCCATCAGCCCTTCTAACCGGGGCAGCACACGCTGCACATCGATTAAGCTCATCGAGCAGCAGATGAATGAGTCGGCGGCCGAGCGTTTAGCGCTCTGCGGAGGGTCGGCCATCGCAACCTCTGAGGCCGTACATCAGCTGCAGAGAGGATGAGTGTGACAGCGTGTTCCCTGAGCCTTCAATCTGCTGAACTCCAGGATGGTAAGTTCATGCTTTCATTAGAGCGCTGGCCTGTAATGAGGTTAAGTGGTGCTGAGGAGCTGAGCCACTGACACACCACAGTGTGTGTGTGTGTGGGGGGGGGGCATGTGATGCTGAGGCTGTAATGAGGAGGATATTTGTTCAGAACATGAGGTCCAATTCGTTGTACAGCTGTTCTCAGTTCATAAACATTTGGAAAATCTCTCAAAGCTTCCACAAATTAAAAATCTGCTGATTCTCTGTGACTCAGTAAAGACTGTTCTCTGCTCAGAAGCTCAGAAAACAAGAAAACACTCTGAACGTTTCCTTCTTTTCCTGACGCAGAATAACCAAAGAAAAGTTCCTCTCATGTGTTTGGGTTGTTCTGGAGCTGATCTGAAGTTTCTATCTTTATCTGATCAGGAGTTCTGCTCATTAATGATGAAAAATCAGCTCCAAATATCTGATTGTCTTTATTCTGTCAACACAATAAAACACACTCTGATTGGCTGTGACATCACCCACTGGAGCCAATAGGAGCGTCCAACGTAGAGACGTGACTGTAGAGGTAACTACTAAAGATGGAGGATGAGAATGGACGGATAAACACACAGAAGGAAAGCAGCAGAGCTCCAGTCAGAGTCCACAGGACACCAACTACCTTTTTCCCAAAAACGTTCCTACCATGTGGCTTCAGAGTGTGTAATCCTTGTGTCTGTGTGTGTCTGTGTGTGTGTGTGTTGGGGACGAGTCGGGGTGAGACAGAGGACAAGAGTCCACTTCAAAAGATCAAACTGGGGCGGCATCTCCATCACTCTGCCTCTCAGCAAACAGGCCAAGGTCACTGTGTGCTCTCTGCATTTTAAAATCCCTTTTTTGAAGGGGGTGTGATGGGGCACCTATCAAACTGCTGAATCATGGAGACATCAGCGGTGACAGGTCTGTGCAGTCCAGATGTGAGGCCGATGCGTTCAGACAGCTTTCAGTTAGCTGTGTTCAGAGGGACAAAAGTCTTAATCTGTGCCGGATTAAAGTAAAACATTAAACAATCTTCCAGATAAATGTCCTGCTGCTGAACATTTCTATTTTTAAAGGAGGTATTTGTCGAAGTTTTACTCTTGTGACTTACACAACATTAATTTTAGTAGATGAATTGTAGACAAGTTTGTACTTGGATCCTTTTCTCACCAAAGCCGACTGAGAGAACCCTTCTCTTCTTCCACTGAAGTTACACTTCAATAAACATATGACATTTTTGTTACTGTGTTGTTAATCTTTTTTACACCTGTGTCCTTTTTTCAATAAATATCTCAGATTATTTACCACTTCAGAAAATATTTCGGAGTTGCCATTAAAGGTCCATCTTTTATTCTTATTCTGTGTTTATATTAACATTCATATTTTTTTTCACTTTTTCTGTGTTTTATTTTGAAGAGTTGATATCCATAAGAAGATGCATTTGTGGAACCAAAATTCATCCCAATCATTTTTAAACAGCTGGTGTTATTTAGAGTCTCCTTTAAACGCCAACTGTTTTATACCAGCTATCAACATTAAGCCACATCGTCACGTCGACAGCCCCTCATGTAAATCTTCCTCATTCTTTTCTTCCATGTCAGTGAACTGCATCCATGTATCAGCCACCATTTCCCCTCCACCAGAAGCTCAGAGTTTTTCAGGTCGGATCTGCTGCTCGTCTGGTGCTTCCCCTTCTCTCGGACGAACACAGCAGCCATTAAACACAGAGCCGTCTCCTGGTCGGCCTTATCACAGAATCCACCTCAGGAGCAGGAAATTCATCTTTCCTGACAATCCAGTGACGGCATGACTGCATGCATCAAGTCAGAGCGCTCTGACAGCCAGGCGCAGGACACGATAAAAACGGCACTGCCGTATCACCCCGATTTTATGCTTGGACAGCATGCAGGTCTGGGATGTTTTTATAATATGGATTAGGGAGCGGACTGTCCCCGGTTGGCGTCGCAGCCATCAAACTTGGTCTCTTCAAATCAGGCTTATCTGGACAAAAGAGGTTTTCTTCTGGTTTTCAGTGACAAGTGCCTGATTCGTGGAGAATTTCAATTGAGGAAGGCTGAACGTGCATAAACTCCCATACAGCGTGTCATGGACGGATATAGTATATCCACCTGACATGATAAACAGAGTGTGCAGAGCGTGAACTCAGAGATCCAGCAGCAGCAAAAAAGCATCTGATTGACCTGATCTCACACAAACACACAAACTCAGTTACCTTTGAGCTGGTGTAAAGACTTTCCTGGAGATTAAGCAGAGCTAAAAATATTTGTCGCACACTGCTCAGCTATTTGTGACGATGTGGCTTCAGGTGGTATGTCCACAGGTCAGAGGGGCGAGGACAGAAAAATCGACCCGTTATATGGATCTGTCACACAAAACACCATGGAACCGAGAATAAAAAATAAACACACAAAAGAACAACAACAAAGTGAAAGTCAATGACAACAACAAACTGACGGAGGACTCTCCCTCCAAAGACACTGCAGTCAGAAAGATCAATGGCTGAAAAGAGGAGCAAGCTTCAATCCACAGAGAAACTAAACGACCGTCGCCTGGAGGGATACTGTGTGTTCAAACCAAACGACTGCTCACACACAAACATAACAACCTGACACAACTTCAGGGTTCATAATCTTCCAATGATGACCAATGAATCAGGTCTAAACTCAGACAACATGTAGAACTTTTTGTTTGTGTCATATGTCAGTTGTAACTCAGTTAAATAATTACAACTAATCAGCGTGTTGTGTTGTCTGTTGTGATCATCAGTGCAACTGACATCACTGTTCTGACAGAGAGTAGGTCTGTGTGTGTGAGTGCGCGCCAAATTAACTCCCTGGCTTGATGGTCACCTTAAGGGTGAGCACTAATTAGTGATGTGGTGGAAAAATGTATTAGATTTCAACAAATAATTTGCTGACTCAGCAATCAAATCTGAAACATGCTACACAAATGTGGGCGGGGCATGACCAAATCTTTTAAGACTGTAAATGATGTTTATTTGCTTTTGTTTTTTAATTAGAGCAGCTGAGAAACATCACCTCATTAACACCTGAATAAATTAAGGTTCTGAGGTCACAACAGTGTGACTGACAGGCTGTACCGGCCAATCAGGATAGAGAACAGAGCAGGTCAGATCCACCTTCTCCTTCAAAAACAGTTTCTACTGCTAAAACAACCAGAACAAGATGGAAAGCTGATGAGTGACATCATGCGGGGTTGTCATTTAGTTTAACAGCTGTATGACAGTTTGAGGACAAACAGGAAATTACCCGCAAAACTTCAGCGTTAAAGAAAGTAAAATCATGTATCAGCACTGCAGAGTTGGTGGGAATTACCTACAGTCCTTTCAGTTTATTTCAGGACAGGACGTGAGTGGAGGCATCCACAGGCTCTTCTGTCCTCCCAGCTGAAACATTTCACGCTCAGTAAAAAGCACAGTTCCTCTGACCTCTTCTGCCACGCATGTTTAAGGAGAAATAACATGGCACACCACGCAACAGTCTGACAACGTCTATGACATGAAAACACGAACACATCAGCAACAATTTCGCCCTGAAACGCTTCAGTGGAGCTGCTACATTTATGTCCTGTCAGAGTTGTGAGCGTGGACGCTGCTCACAGTTTAACCTTCAGGGTCACGTCCAGCCGGAGTCCACGTCACTGTTAGTTTGACTAACACATGAAGACTCTGACGCCTGAAGTCAACAGCTCTAATAAGCTTTAAACATTTGGATATAGCTCTCTGTCACCGGTTCACCAGAAGAGTTGTGACCATAGTCTGTCCCTAAAAGTGGACAGAGATTCTGGGTCTGGAAAGTGAAGCCAGTGCTGAGGAGCATAACATTTCTGTGCTGTGAATGATGTGTGGACAGGAGTGTATGCAGGTAGATGTGCTGCTGGTTAAAGACCTTGACGGAGTGAGGAGACAGGTAAATATGATAATGGCAGAGTTTAAGTTCCGTATAAGTTGTAAAAAGTGTGAAGTGTTTCATGTCGAAGCTCTGACACTTTTAGGATGAGACGTCTGTTTTATCAGTTAGCACAGTGCCCTGTATGTGTCCTCAATCTGAACAAATAATGAAAACTAAAAAGGCTTAGTTCGAAATTTTCACAACTAATATCTAATATGTGACTGTTGTGTATTTTGCTGTAAAGGTTCCATGGCTCTACATCCAGCTGTTTTATGTTAATGTGAATTAGAATTCCTCTGGTGCGGAGGTCACTGAAGTGTCCACTGCCATTTCTGACTCCTAAATCACTCAGGACTATTGGCACCTTCCAGCTCAGCGGCTGACTCATTAGTCACAAACCTATGAGTGAGGCATCAGAACTAAATCTTGTCTGACCCTGTGAACCTGGACCAGCCGCTCTGCCCTGCTGATCGCTGAGTCAAACCGGATATTTATGCCTGATATTTGCTGCTCAAATGAAAACAAATCAGAGCGACCTCAGCCATGTGGTCATTAAGGTGATTGACTGATTGACTGATTGACTGATTGGTCCCCCTGGTGAGTGGTTGAGAGGGTAGCACATGTCTTACCTGTGGCTTCAGCACGTTTCAGACTCAGTATCAAAAAAAAAGAAGGTTTTAAGCCTTTATTGGCCTTGTGCGAGTCAAGTATGTGGACAGCATTTATAATTTTCCCAACAGATTAATTAACCTTTAAAAATAAGATTATGTACAAGGAAGTATAACTTGTTAAATTCAAACAGTTTGGCCAGAAATCTTCCCTTCACAATCAGACGAGACAAAGAAAAACATTTAAGCTTGATTGTGCAGAAATGTGCAAGAAAACAATGAATCAATTATCAAAATATCTATCTCACTGGACCAGATTAGCTCGATTAGCCTGCTTGGGGAAGATATGGAGCTCCAAATGGCCTCTGATGTCTGTCACATCAGTGTCGGTCAGAGTGTTCGTACGAATGTAAGATAGAATAGGAGAATAGCAGTTAAGTCATCAGCAGTGATTCAGCACACACACACACACACACACACACACACACACTACAATCAACTTCCTAATCTACAAAAGGTAACAGATTTATTGAACATGTTGGTGTCAGAAACTACACAGCAAATGGAAGCTACATTATACAGCACTTATCTACTCCCATCAACCACTCAAAGTGCTTCACAGACACACACACACACACACACAGCTTAAAGTGTGTGGACACCAGAACTAATGTAGAACATTGTGTGTGTGTGTGTGTGTGTGTGTGTGTGTGTGTGTGTGAGACCTCTGCTGTGTGATGGCGCCACTTTGTGGCTAAAATTGAACTGCAGACAGAGTCAGGTCAGCTACTGTTGAATTTTTCTGTTAAATAAAGTCAACAGCTGTAATTGTAATTCCTTCCTGTCACCTGACTGAATACAACAGAGTCAGTGTGTTTACAGCTGGTCAGGCTGCAGTCTTTTGTTTGCTGTTGAGGCTGGAGGTGACTCATGGTGAGAACTGACCTTTTGGACAACACGGTCCTTGTTCTTAGGGATTAGAACCAAACCATTTACCTCTCCTTCGCCTTCCTCTCCTCCTCCAGGTGGCGGTGAGCCTCCAGACGGGACTCAGGGGTGAATGAACACGGCGTGTGCCAGAACTCCCACTCCTTGTGCTCCTCGTCTATCTCAGCACTCGGCGGTGGCGACTTTGTGTTCTCCTCCACATCCTGGTTCTCCTTGTTCTCCTCCGACCCCAGACTACAAAGACAGAACAGATTGAATCTCCTCACTTCCTTCCTTCCTGCTCTGGTGGTTTTCTTCCTCTTTCTTTACTTGAATCTTTTTATGTTGGCTCAGGAGTTATCATCTCAGATCTATTGATTATAAAGATATAGAACACTGTGTACTCACACTGTGGACCCGTGGCCATCCAAGCCTGCTTTCGTCTCCTTATTTCCTGCCTCCTCTTTCTCCTTGGTTCTCCTCCTCAGATATTCCCTCTCCTGCTCCTGGACTCTCATCCTCACCCCGTCCAGCCCCTGAGAGGCTCGGATCTTCTCCGACCGGCTGATCTCCGTCCCGTCCAGCCACTGAGGACACAATCGTTCATTTATCTGGACTCTTAGGTCATGTTGTTCATCACCATCATCACCATTCTCATTATAATCATCAGTAAGGTCATTGTCATCACAATCCTGTTTCTGTGTGTGTGTTGGGGGGTTGTGGGGCAGGTAGATGATGCTACCTGGAGTTGGGGCAGTGAGGCCACCACGTACTGCCTGTAGCCCTCAAACTCAGTGCAGGGGTTTCCCACCAGAAACAGCTCTCTGAGGTGGATGTTGTGCGTCAGAGACTCGACGCTGCTCAGACGACCGATGAAGTTTACTGTCAGGTCCAACTTCTGGATGCTCTCGCAGCCTGAGGACAATGATATAAATACCACCTTGATATGTTTGATGAACCGACACTGAACAGTCACTGACAGCTAACTTAAAAACTGAAAAATACAAAAATAAACATGAGTACAAACTTGTCAGAACACTTTAAACTCATCATTCATTTCATTTGATGAAAAAAAAAGCACATTCATCTTCAGCAATGCAGAACCAAATAGACTAAAACAACCACGTCTCTGTCTTACATACTGACCTTCAAGGTTTTCTATAACTTCAATGTTGTTCAAGGCCAGATTCAAATACTCCAGTTTCTTCAGGCGACCGACATTCTCTACAAAAACAAATAAGATATTAGAGAAGAGATGAAGCACAAACATGTCCCCTTAAAGTCTATATTCATAATTTAAATATAATCGAAGCCTCCATGGATCTGGATTCGTTGGTCCGGCTCATCCCACAGATGCTGGACTGGACTGAGGTCTGGGGGATTTGGAGCCGAGTCAACACCTTGAACTGGTTTTTGTTCCTCAGACCTCCTGAATGATGTTGCAGTGAGACAAGAGAGTCTGATCCTGCTGATGGAGGCTACTGACATCAGAAAATACTGTTTCCATGAAGACCTGGACTTGGTCTGGACCAGGTTTAGGTGAAAGTAACATTTCCCAGCAGGAGATTGTCCAAAGCATCACACTGTCTCCACCAGCTGGTCCTCTTCCCTGCAGGTCACATGTTTGGCTCTTGTCAAAGTCTCTCTCATCCTCACACTTGAACTTTTTTCTGCTTCAACATCAACTTCAGGACTGAATGTTCACCTGCTGCCTGATAGACCCCGCCCACTGACAGGTATCCACAGTAAACAGATAATCAGTGCTCATCATGTGATGGCTGGCCTCGACGTACAGGAATCAAAGTCTCACCTATTCTGGGGATGAGGTTGTTTTGCAGGTAGAGGATCTTCAGGTCTCTGCACCACCTGTCCAGGTGTTCAATTCTCTCGATGTCCTGCTGATGCAGAGAGACTTCCTCCAGGGAGAAGATCTCCCCTTCATTGTGCTCAGCCCTCCGGCGGACCATGTCCTCTGTGACTGGACAACAACAGGGCAACAACAGGAGGGACACTTTCATTTCAGGTGTGTGATGTTCATGTGTCACTGTGTTTATATCATTGGTAGTAGAAGTTGTGCCATCATTCATAGTGATGAAGCTGAATTTCCACTGCTACAGATAATTGACTTTATTTGAAATTATATTCGGTTTGAATCCATTCTGCTCAACCTGGTAATTAGTAAGAACAAGAACTGAAGCCAGTGCTCACTCTCATGCTAAAGACAATAAAAATGGAGCATCTGTTCGTGGTTTTAATTTGAGTTTATTCCTTTTTGTTCTGGGGAAACAGTAAGCTAAGCTAACCGACCGTTAGCTCCGTTCGGACTGAATGTGGCTCCGAAATGTAAAAACAAAAAACGACAAACATCGTTATCGGAATAAAAGTGGAAATAAATGCCAAATAAACTGTGTTTCATTAACAGTGAACACACAGAAAAGATCTTATATTCCTACAGGTTTTGTGTTTTTATCTTTAACTTACCGTAAACCATCTTCTTCTGTTGTCAGCTGTCGCTATGGAAACAGATCTGATGCTGCGTTCGAGTGCTGTGGGAAACTACCAATTACAACAACAACAACAACAACAACAACAACAACAACATCCGCCTGATTTCTGCCTACAGCTACTCAATATTTATACTGTCACTATAAACAATCATATATATTATATTTTAACTTGATAGTGATATTTACTAATGTAGTTACTTTAAAGAATATCAGTATTTCTGACGGATAAACCTTTTTATGCTGAGTGAATTATCATATAAAAATACCAGAGAATATATTTTAATATAATTATGATCATATACGTTTTCTAAACTTTTTAGATTTTTCTTTTTTTCAGTATAAATAGATAAATTAGATGTTCTTTCTTTTTTTTTTTTGCGTTAGCGAAGGCACCATCCAGTGATACACGCTGATCTTTTATTTTGATAGTGGCTTCCCGGAAATCTCTGAACGACACGCGGAGGAGGAGACAACCGACCCAAAAAAACCAAACAAACAAACAAATAAACAAACAAAAACAGGCTTCATCCATCCTCGTCTCCCGGCCGGAGGCTCGCCGCTCGGCCTGAATAAGGGCCGCTTCCCCCCGCCCTCTTCTCCGGGGCGAGCCGCCGCTTTCCGCCGCTGGTTTCCCGTCGAGCCCCGGCGGCAGTTGTTGTTGTTGTTGTTGTTGTCGTTGTCGTTGTCGTTTTTGTTTGTCCGCTCAGATATGACGACTTACAAGGCGTTTCACTGTCAGTTGAGCTCCATCATGGAGACGCTGGCTAAAGCCGCCGTGGCGGAGATCAGCGGGCTGGTGGAGCGGAGCCACGCCGCGCTGCAGCTGGAGATCTCCCGCAGCCACCGGGAGAACGCGGCGCTGCGGAGGAAGCTCGGCCTGATCGAGACCATCATCGCCCGGGGGCAGCAGGGGGAGGCCGGCGGGGCGCTGATGGATCTCACCGCCGGTGAGCTTCCTTTTTATTTTATTTTATTTATCTCTAATTATTTTTACCGGACACCGCGACCGGATGTTTCTGGGTCACTTTGTCTCTCTTTGCCGCCCAGCGAACATTTTTAGGCTCATTCATAAATTCGGCTTAATATAAAACCCCAAACTTCTCTATTTGTCAGCGTTTTCAATCGTTTTGTCTGTCCACCATCACTGTCTGCGGGCTTCCCTTTTCAATGAAGCAAACTGATAAAAGCCAAAAAGGAGAAGAAGAAAAAAAAAGTTCACTTTCATTTCATTGACTTTATAAAATCAGAAATACTTTTTTAATCAACTGAGAAAATGTGGTTCATTGAAGGTTCCAACAAAATACCTAAGTAGAGACAGAAATATAACTAGCAATATGAACAGACAGAGTTTTAGAATTAAATATTGATAGAATGATGAAATTAAACAAAATATAAACTTTACAGTCTCAGATTAATGATGCAAAACATAATGAATGACAAGTGATTATAGAGTCATGACACTAACCAGCTGAAACAGTAAATTGGAGTATTTATTCAAAATTCAATATCATACAAAACACTATATTCTATAATAACAGTATAGGAGAATATTTAATTCGGACTCAATGCTTTTAACAACATTTCTCCACTGTGGTATTATACGAAAGCCAAGGAAGGTCATACTCATCTAGTCCACATTTCCACAAAGGATTGAAAATTTAATCACACTTTTGATCACAGCGTGTAAAAGATGAAGCTTTTCATTGCTAACGATAACAAAATATAAAAGTATTAGCCAGAATTGCGTCTCTTCTTCCATAAAACTGCTGTTTTTAAGTACAATGCACCAAATTAACTTCTATCACTGATGAAATGAACATATATGACAGTTTACCCTCCAAAAAGTCCTCAGCGTTCTCCTGCGTTTCATCTGAGGAACCCACCGTGTGTTTTTGTTTTTTGACCAGAATGTGTCTCATCAACTGCAACTGCCAAACAGACAAAAGCCTCAAGTCTCAAACAGCGTGGACGGGTCCCCGCGATGGAGACAGCCGAGCTGAACCCGAGAACAGATGAGGTGAGAGAAAGTCAGGTTCTACAGCCTGGATTCAGAAACTGAACTTTAAATATCAACCGTTTAAAGATAAAAGACCGGAGAAACGTTAGATATAAATGATTAAAAATCTGAAGGCAACACACTGAGGTTTAGGAAACGATGACTGACTGAAAAATGTTTAGTCGGTTAATCAATAATGAAAATAATCGTTTTCCTCTCATCATAAACTCGGTTGAATGAAGTTTGTAAAAAGAACAGCTGTTGATATCACGGTTACCTTCTCCTCTCAGGACGCCGTGGCAGCTGATGAGGAAGTGACAAATGAGGACGTGGTTCTGATAAAGGAGGAAGAAACGAAACAGTTGAATGACAATGCTGATGAGCTGCTTCTCAATGAGGACGGTAAGAGAGAAAGTAATGTTGATAATCCATCTCTGTCATTCTGACTGATGGAAGTAAAATATAACTGCAGTATTTTGGAGATCAAACCTGTGAGACTAGCTGATGGAGGAGGAGGAGAGACTTCCTGAAAGTTACAAGATGTAAATGTCTCCTCGTGGAGTTTACCTCATACTTTTGTTTGTAATAGAAAGTGAGATAAAAGTAATGTGGGGAGGACATTTTGCTATCAGTCAGGACAGAGACGTCTTCATTGTCCTGATGTGTCCACTGGTCTGTTTATCTGCAGGCACGGAGGCGCCGCCGTCAGAGGCAGACGACAGTGAGGAGGGACCTTCTGGGACGATGGTCTCCGTCTCAGTGATCGATGTGAAGCCGTGGGATCAGAGCAGTGACGGGCTGTCGGAGCAAGTCCAGCATCCAGACTCACAAAGTGCACCGGGGTCTCCGGGTCCTGCGGGCGCCTCTGAAAGCAACTTGTCAGATGTGGTGTTTGATTTGGCCTTGGAGGCAGAATGTGAAGCCCCCACGAGAAAGCACTTCCTCCTCGGGTTTGGGGCCAGTCCAGCCTCCCTGCCTGGGACCTCTGAGCTGAAGAGGGGCGTGTCCCTGATCAGTTCCCTCCCCTACGACTCAGAGCTGGATCTCTGCTCCTCATGGACCAATCAGGTCCCCCCCAGCTTGGTGCCTCATCGGCCGTATCTCAAACCGGACCACCGGCCGACCCTCCTGGACAAGGTGTCCGACTTGAACTCTGCAGGTTTTCCCTTGGTGCTGGGCCTCAGCGGCTCCAGACTGGACGCTCTGGACTTGAACAGGTACTGCAGGGACAGACGCTTCATCTGCAGCTACTGCGGGAAGTGCTTCACGTCGTCACGTAGCCTGGAGACGCACGTGCGCGTGCACACGGGTGAGCGGCCGTACAGCTGCGCTCAGTGCGGGAAGCGCTTCACGCAGTCAGGTCACCTGAAGACTCATCAGAGTGTCCACACAGGGGAGCGTCCGTTCGCCTGCGAGCATTGTGGGAAAAGATTTGCTGGGAAGCAGAACCTGAGGATCCATCAGCAGAAGCATCATCCAGCAGAGCAAGGAGACGGCGTCTGATCAACAGGAAGCTCCACACATGGACACTGACTGAAAATAGTAAACTCATGGTACTGTACGATACGGAGGCATGAAGTGGGATGGACCAGAACCGTCCTGCTGTTACTGAAAAGCTAACGTTGATCCGTCTGGATCGACCTTTGCAGAGGTTTGAGCTTTGACTGTTTATTTTCAGGACTTACTTATTTTGAACTCTGAACTGCTTTGCTACAGAAGTAAAGTGGATCTAGAACTTGATCCGGATCAACTCTTACCTCAGAAAGGGACAGTAAACCTGAGACCTGATCCCTTTTGGAAGCATCTGAATGTTCTCTGGCTGGTGTATATCTGGAATTAAACACATGCACTCCATGGTGGACAGTTTGCTTCATTTGGGGTCAAAGGTTTTGCTGGGGGGGGGTATTTTTTTGTTTAATTAAACATTCTTCCTCTTTGAGTCGCTCACTGTAAACAAAAAAGCTAAAAAAAAAACAACCAACATGTATTAGCAAGCACACTCTGGAACTTGATCGATGAAACTTTAATGAGACATCTAATTGGACACGTCTGTGACCTGAACAGAGACTGTAGACTTTAGAAAGTCCACTTCAGCTTCTCTAAGTGTAAAGTGATGGACTCTCCTCCTGAACACCGGTCAGTTAAAGAATCCACTCAAAGTGCTGACACAGTTTTACTATGATGATGTCACCATAACTGAGTTGTGGCGCGTTCATTGACATCTGGGCTGTGTCTTTCAGTTCGTGAGGCTAAAGGCCAACAATGGTATATTGGTAGCTGGTTTGGATTCTCTGCTGCTTTTTTTTTCTAATTTCAATAAAGACATCTAAATGCAAATAGAAAAGAAATAAAGGTCACACAATTTCACCCCAACACAACTAAAGTAATAACCCTGTGAAGCCCTTAGTCTGAAAGAGAAACAGAAACACTGGTCTAAAGGTCCACACGGTCTAAAGGTCTAAAGGTCTAAAGGTCCACTCAGTCTAAAGGTCTAAAGGTAGACCTCCATCTCGTCTTTGATTCTAAATCAGGTCTATGTTTTATATTAATCCAGTGAAGGTATCAAAGGTCTCAGTCCTCAGAGAAATGCTCACAGTCTGAATACATAAAACCAGCCGTCAGGACTTCTGGGACTTTGTGATGTCACAACAAGGCAGCCACCGGCCTCATTACCAGCTAATAATTCAAAAAATATCTCGGCTCAAGCTCAAACCTGATGACTTACATCTGTCTTCATTTTCTGACATTTCATAAACTCAGCAACAAATAAAAATGGATGAATCTAAAAAAAATAACCAGATTCTTTCACATAAGAACAAAAAATAAACAAAAACTAGTACAAACATTCACTCTCCCTACAAGAGTGTTTTTTTTTCTGGGTCATTCAGTAAAAAGCTGATCTCCATGTGAAGACCTGGAGAAACGGAGCCTGTTTGTCATGAAGTCAGTCGTGTGGCTTCACCTTCCTGTTTACAGTGTGAAAACAAAAGACACACAAGCTGCTGCTGCTGCTTTCAGATGAACACAACCAGCTTTTTTCCCCACTGTGCACACAAAAAGACTGACAACGCACACAGGCCACAGTCAGAGAGGTCAAAGGTCAAACTTCATCATGTGGGATTCATAAAGTCTGCTTTGGTACATGTTTGGTAAATATTTGGTACATGTTTGGTAGATGTTGGATAGATGTTTGGTAAATGTTTGGTAAATGTTTGGTAAATGTTCTCCATCTGTTTTTATGGTTAAACATAATTTTCTCCTTCAGGTTCACTTCGCCTCACTCATCGCTCCATCGGGGTTAGGGTTAGGCTCTTATTTTGAAGGCGGCCGGGCTGTTCCGGTGTGCGGGACGTGCGGAGGCAGAAACGCATCGTCTCTCTCCTGCTTTGTGCGTTCGCCTCCTAACGCGCTCGGTGTGCGGGCCCGTTCCCCGGCGTCGGTCGGTCAGGAGGAGAGCGAGCCCGGTCCGGGTCCAGCTGCCGACATGGCGGCTCTGAGCAGCGGGGCGCTCCACCGGCAGCTGTCCGTCATCATGGCCGCCCTCACCAAGGCGGCGGTGGCCGAGATCTGCGAGCTGGTGGACGAAGGCTACGCGGCGCTGCAGGCGGAGGTCCGCCGGAGCCACCGGGAGAACCGGGACCTGCGGGAGAAGCTGCACCTCATCCAGTCCATCGTGGTCCGGGGGGGCGGCGGCGGGAAAGAGGGGCGGGCGGAGGGCGGAGCGGCGACGGAAGACACCCGGGAGCAGCAGCAGCAGCAGCAGCCGGGGACCGGAGACGGTGACCGGGGAGACGGAGGAGCTGCGGGCGGTCTGCGGGAGGAGGTAAACACACCACCGGTGGGGCGGGGGCGGGGGGGGGAGTAACGCCCCGCCATCTAAATACAACAGAAAGTCCCGGTTTTAAAATGAAATCAGGGGGGGCTCCGGGTTATCTCCTCTACGGGAGCCGGGAAAGGCCATACTCCAATAACAAAGCGCGTTCTGTCAGAGATGGTCAGATAAATCTTTACTTACTTCGTTGAGCCCAAACTGGTGAATCCTTCAGCAAGTAAGGAACAAACTGAATAAGCAATAAATATTAAAAATATATAAGAGGGATGAAATAAAAATCTGAGCCAGAGTTAGAACAGAAACCTTCACAGTTCAGTCTGTCTCTGTTTGCTCCAATCAGGAGTTTTATTCTCTCTGGATAATAAGATATTATCCAGAGAAAATTAGGTTTTGAGAAAACAAGTTTGTTTTTTGTTTTTTTTTTTAGATGATGATAAAAAGAAGAATAGTTTTAGTTTTCCATAGATAAGATGTTATCAGGAAAAAACAGGTTTTTGTTTTCAGTGGTAATGACATCTCATTCAAAAGCTCCTGTTTTATAAACAATAATGAGAAATTATCACGAAAGAGCGATTTTGTTTTTGTTCGGATGATCAGGAGAAAAAAAAAACTTGATTTAAGGAAGAAGATATTATTCTAAGAAAGTGAGGAAAAACTAAAAATATAGTTTTATTGAGATGACGAGATGAAAACCAGTTTTTGTTCCATTGAATAGTAAAATAATCAGTTTTTAAAGCTGTAAAGTTTCACTGAGCTCGTTGCTCTGGACAAAGAAAGGAATCCAACTCTGATATGAGGGACGTCACTTGTTGTCACATCGTTATAAAACTGCTCAAACAGGAACAGGATCCCGTTAAATTTTTAATCCCAGATAATCTCTGGTTAATTATCTCCTTATCTCTGCTGCTGCAGTGACGTTGATCCTTCGTCTCACTGTAACTGCTTCTTCTTCACTTTTATCTCTGACTCGTTAGCTCAGCCAGAGTGCCACATTTTCACCAAGACGGGTCAATTATCTTGTTACCGGATGAATGTAAAAGGTCATTTCTGAGATAATTAACTCTGAGCTAATAGGATTAAACAGGAGCCGGTGTGGTCAGTGGATTAATACTCAGACTTCCTGGTTGTATCAGTGAATTACTTGTCTGCTGTCTTCTTTTTAGTTACTATTTCCACATATTTATTACTGTGAGCATACGGCCTGGATGTCTTTTTTATGTGTAGTTCATGTTTCATGTGTCATCACCAGGGGAAGTGCAATTGAATATCGTTGTTCCTATGTGCAATGACAATAAAGGAATTCTAATTCTAATTGATCTAGACTTGAGCAATTGTTGGCTCTTCAACCCTGAACTCCTCTTTTTAATTAGTTTCTCATTAAAAGTTTTATTAACCTTAAAGATGGGTCAGCCAATCTGGATTTGAGGGACTTGATTTTATCTTGATTAAGTATCAGTTTTTCTAAAGTGTCTCAAATGCACTGCGACAGTGTTAGCACTTCCTGTTGTAGTAAGATGAATCATGAGACTTCTCCTCTTCCTCAGATTCCTGAAGTTGTCCTGATCAAAGACGAAGACTCGGACAGTAACGAGGCCTTTCAGGAAGGTGAGTGTGAGCGGCACGGTTCGATTTTACTGAGCTGGTTCTGTGAAAAGCCTCAACAAAATGATCTGTGGAGTTACATTCATATAAACGACAGCAGCCAGACAACAATGAGCTTCCTGCAGCTTCTACAGTCAAACACACACACACACACACACAAACAACTTTGAGCCACACTGAGCATGTGCCAGCTGCTGTAAAAAGGAAGCAGGTTGTGTAAAAATATCTAAAAAAAAAAGACAACCTTGGAGTTTTCAAGATAAAATGTCCAGCAGCATTTTATAATCATGTGGAAGGAGGAGGACGAGGAGACGAAGCAGAACACACAAGTTTAGAGCTAAAACAGTCGAAGAAGAGTTTTTGAGATGTGGTAGATTAAAGCTGTTGTGTCTCCTGTACAAGTGATGTCTTAGGGACTGTTGACCAATAGGAAAACTCATCGCTCCACTTCCATTTTCTCGCAGATAACAGACCGTCTGCTGATGGCGGGACGACTGCAGCCAGAGACGCCGTCGCCTCAACTCCAGCCGGACGGAGTGTGAAAAGACACTGGACGGGAAACGAAGACACAGAGAAGAGGTCGTCCCCTGAGCAGCATGCGATGAAAACCCAGAAGAAGAGCGTGTCCGTTTACACCCTGGACTCCCCGCGCAGTGAGCCGGGCTGCTCCGGTCAGCTCGGCGGCGATGAGTTGGAGGCCGCCGAGACAGTTTGTTCCTACTCCTCACAGCTGGAGCCAGACGTCCAGCTTGTCCACCAGGACTGTTCATTGGTCTCTCCGGGCGCCAACAGACAAACTTACTTTGGCGGCGGCTCTCTGATGGAGTCTCAGTCTCCGTCAAACAGAGCGGAGATGGATCTCAGCCCCACGTGGACCAAACAGTCAAAAAGTCAAATGCCTTTTGCTCAGTTTCACCAAAGTGAAAACACGGACACCAACGTGTTCGGCCTGAAGCTGATGAGCGTCTCAGGCTCGATCTCCACAGACTGCCAGCTCTCCGAGAGCAGCAACTCCGCCTTCGAGTACGAGGATGGCGACATGATGAACTTCGCCCTCTACGGGGACCAGTCGGGTCGGCCTCTGCTCTGTAACGGGCAGCCGAGCGCCGGCGGGCGAGGGAAGCGCTTCATATGCTCCATCTGCAAAAAGACATATGCCACTTCCCAAAACCTGGAAGTTCACATGCGGATCCACACAGGCGAGCGGCCCTTCAGCTGCAGCCAGTGCGGCAAGAAGTTCACACAGTCGGCTCACCTGAAGTCGCACCTGAGCGTGCACTCAGGCGAGCGGCCGTACGCCTGCACCTTCTGCTCCAGGAGCTTCATCGTCAAATACAGCCTCAAGTTACACATGAAGAAGTGTCACCCCAACGTCTCAGGAGAAGGATACCTTCTGTAAATATTCACTTTTCCAAAAGGAAAAAAATTACAAATCACACAAAGTACATTGTTCAAAAAGAGCATAGAAAGCAAATTCAACCCAAAAGTTTAAAAAATATCAGAGTTGGATTTTTACATTCAACAACCAGACTCTTGATCAGATTATGGAACCAACTATTTTAAAAATTTTGAAGTAATTTTTCAGATTTTACAAGAAAATAAAAACATTTTAGTGTAATTATTTGAAAACTGATAAATTCTGGATGTGGTGTAAAAACAGGACATTTGGAATTTCTATTTTTTACTTCAGAGACAGATCTGTTCTTGAAAGTATTTGCAGGATTGGAGCTTCTTGTTCATGATTAAAGGACAGACCTGACGAAAGCTGAAGTTTGAGCTGCGGCTCTGCTGTTTAAAGTCTACTGTACAGAATTAAAGGCATACATAGAAAAATTGTGAAAAATTGTGGCCCAACTATATCAATAAAAAACACTTAATGTGCCCTTCATAATAAAACAAGCTCTCGTATTTTTTATCGGTTATTGGTTTTGTGAATTTCACACAAGGAATTGATATTTAACGATGAAGTTGAAGACCAAATGTTTCTGTTTTCATGCGAGAACAATAAAGTATTTTCCATAAAGTGATGTGTAATGTTTGTCCTGTTAACTTGAGGTTGTTTGTTGTGTACAGGTTCTTGAATCATGCTGCTGTGCAGTCTCAGCTGGTCATCCTCAGTTTGGACTCGTGCTGATCGTGGAAATATCACACTTTGGTCAGAAGGAGAAATAAAGGCCAACACCATGAAGAAAATATGAAACATGAAAGCAGCACAGAAGGAGCCGGACTGCATGTCAATGTGTCCTTTAAATTATATTTCATCTAAAAACATCATGAGTCCGTCCTCCGTTTTCCCCCCACCGTCCAAAGACGACATGTTTGGGTTAACTGGTTTAGAACAGTCTCGTAATGAATGAACTCTCGCGGGGCTTTTCACGAATATAATTTGTATGCAAATTTGTTATTTAAATTCGGAAATGCACGCGCTCAGCTTCAAACACAATTTTGCGGCACACTTGTAATATAAATTCACGGAGCATACGAAAAGAGAGAAATCTGTACGTTGAATTTTGAGACGGATCTGACGTCACAGGTCAACCAACGTCACCATTGGCTGACAATCAAATGTATGGATTTGATTGTCAGATTCGTCAGCCAATCAGGTGTGTTCGCTTTCGGCCAATCATATGGCTCCTTACAGTTCTCCACACTTAAATCGTTGGCGACCGTCGTCGTTATGGCAACAATAAACAACAAGTTTCGTAACATCCGGTCACATAGTTTATGTTCATTCACACATTTAACTTTGCTCAGCAGGACGCTTCAACTGATTCACACCGAGAGGACAGTCAGATAAGTGTTACTGACAGGTTGAGGCCGATTAAGTCTGTCTCGTGCGATTGGCTGAAAGCAAACACACCTGATTGGTTGATGAATCTGTCAATCAGAAGCATACGGTTGATTGACAGCGTTATCAGCCAATGGTGAGGTTGGTTGACCTGTGACGTCAGGGCAGCCTCAAAATTCAACGTACAGATTTCTCTCAGAAACGAGAAGCAGTTCGTAAATGCACATTCAGCTCTGTGAATTTATATTACAAGTGTGCCTCAAAATTACATTTGTGAAGCAGAGCGCGTGCGTTCCCGAATTTATATTACAAGTTCGCGTACAAATTATATTTGTGAACCAAAGCGTGTGTATTTGCGAAACAGATTGTGTGCATTCGTGAGTCCTAAATACAATTACGAAACAAAGCGTGTGTATTCGTGAAAAACCCTGCGAGAGTTCATTCATCATGGGACTGTTCAGACTCAATGCTAAATTGTCCGTAGGTCTGAGTGTGAGTGGTTGTTGGTCTTTGTGTTTGTGTGTTGGCCCTGTGATGGGCTGGCGGCCTGTCCAGGGTGACCCCGCCCCTCGCACGGAACGTTGGCTGGGATTGGCTCCAGAAATCTTTTAGCTGGACGTGATGACGTCACACGTACTTAAAAACAACTAGACATTCTTGAAAGAAACGATTGATGACGGACAGGAAATAAAAATGATTCTCTTGTCTGAGAAATTTAACCAAAAAAAATATACACGACGTTTTATACGGACGTTTTTTTCACTTGTATTTTTTTTGGGGGGGGGGGGGGTGCACATGCGCACTTCGGGCTGTCTCCGCCCCTTCCCTCCACTTCCTGGTTTTTGTCGGGGCCGTGTAAGCAAGGTGAGATCACTTTCGAAGACGCGCGGCTGGAGCGTGCGGTTCTGGTCTACACCTGTTCGGATCCGGATCCGGTTCGGACCAAGACGCACGCACGTACGCACGCACGCACGCACGCAGACGGCGGGTGGAAGCATGTCCCCGGCCGCCGCCATCCACGCGCAGCTGGCCTCCATCATGGAGGTGCTGGCCAACACGGCGGTGGCGGAGATCTGTGAGCTGGTGGACAGCGGCTACTCGGTGCTGCAGATGGAGATCTCGCGGAGCCGCAAAGAGAACGAGCTGCTGCGGCGGAAACTGCGGCTCATGGAGCTCCGCACCGCACGCGCCGCCGCGCTGCGAGCCGCATCCACCGCAGGGGGCACCGCGCAGCTGCACGCGACCGGCCGGGCTCGCGCACAGCTGCCCCATCATCAGGGCAACGAGCAGAGGAGGAGGAGCCGCACACCTGAAGGTAACACCTGAGAGGTGTTCACTGACCACCAACAGAAATCAGAGAGGATTCAGAAACAGAAACACTTTTTAACCCTCGGGAGGAAATCTGGGTCATTAATTCGCCTCCAGAACGGAGCATAGAATCTAAAAGTCAAATAATACAGCTCAGAGTTAAAGGATCGAATTAAAGTCCAGTGGAAATAAAGTGCAGTCACTGCAGAGAAGAATCGAGTTCGTGAGGTGAAGCAGTGCTGCAGAGTACCACACTGTCAATATTTATTATAAGTATGAACAATACACCTCACTAATTCAGTTAACATTTTAAGCAGAGATTGTCGGTCAGTGTGAGGAAATATTTGTGAAACGAAGGCGAGAAATGATTTTCTAATGCTGAGTGTTCAGTACAAGACGCAGGTGAACTCTTTCTGTGGACTCAAACTTGGTCCCACTTCTGTACAGTAAACATGAATATATTTGGCTTTTATGAGGGTTCAATTAATCAAATAGAAGAAACAAAATAAAACAAAAGTACAGATGTGTCACCTTGAAACTTGTCCTCCAGGTGAGGTGGCTCTGTCCAGAGTGGCCCCCCAGGAGCCGCAGCAGTGCGTAGACCCCCAGCCGCCGGCTGACTCCGGACAGGAAACCCAACAGGTAAGCAGGAGACACGCGTCCCTTCGCTCCTCCCGTCGTGGTCCGCCCCTCATGGTTCGACTCCTCCCTCTCTTCTGTGACCGCAGGCTCCGGGCGACGGCCACAACATGGCGGCTGCAGTCATCAAAGTGGAGGACGACGACGAGGAGTCCTGGTCCCAGTCTGAGCAGGACAGTGAGTACAGTTTTAGGAAATAATAAACAGGGCGTGTCATGAGGCCGAAGAACCGGTCCACCTGCTGCCAGACTGGGTCTGAGGATAATTAGCTGTGGCTCAGCATTCTGGATCATCTGTCTTTGTGGTCTGATATTCTACTTTTCTTTCTCTCCAGAGAATCTTTGTGATGTCGTTGAAGGACAGGCGACAGAGACGGAAGCTCCGCCCCCACTGACCAAACAGGAAGCGGCAGACGAAGGTGGCGATTCCTCCTGTTCCTGGACGAGCGGGGAGGTCAGTTCCATCTCCATGTCCGCCCAGGAAACCCCGAGGTCAGACACCAGCACTTATGAATGTCTCATGTATGAGCCGCAGGTCCAGCACACTACCCAGAATCCTCTGGGAGAAGATCCAGGCTGCTCGTACGTGTTGAACACCAGCGTGTTGAGCGTTTCGGCCGATTCGGGCAGCAGCGGCTTCCCTTTCAGCGTCGGCGAGGTGAGCCTGTCTGCAGCGGAGCACCCGCCGTCTGCGGCGTTCACTGACGGCCCGCAGAGGACGCCGCCAGCTCCAGACCAACCTCAGCACCCTGAGAGGAAAGAGGCGACCGGGAGACTGGACGCTCTGATCCGGAGGGACGGCTGGAGTCGTCAGGGGGCCAGGAGGTCGATTGTGTGTAACCACTGTGGTAAAACTCTGGCCTGCGTGAAGAACCTGAAGACGCACATGAGGGTCCACACGGGCGAGAAGCCGTTCGTCTGCGCGCTCTGCGGCAAACGCTTCTCCGACTCCAGCAACCTGAAACGCCACCAGAGCGTCCACACGGGGGAGAAACGCTACGGCTGCGTGCACTGCGGCAAACGCTTTGCCCAGTCCGGATCCCTGAAGGTCCACATGACGGTCCACACAGACTGCAAACAGTTCAAGTGTTCGTACTGCGGAAAGACCTTTATATCGGGCAGCCACCTGCGGCGGCACATCACCGTCCACGCAGGAGAGAAAAGATTCTCTCCCACACTTCAGTGATCGAGGTCAGGGGTCAGATCCCGCCAGAGCTGACGCCAGAGTCGCCAAAAGAACAACACAATAGTGGAGATTCACCGACCGTCAGCGAATCACCACCACGAGCTCAGTTTGTGGCCGACAGTCAAATGTTAAATGAGTTATTAAGGACAGGAGACATGAAACAGCTAAGAAATGTCACGTTTCCAGTCTGATCCCAAAGTGTTAAAAAAACTAAATACAACCATGGAAAACCGTCTGATGGCTGTAGAAGAGTTTTGTCTTAGATGCTGCTAATTTACTGTCGTGTTTCGTAGAAACCATCATTGATGGAATATCCTGTAAAGTGATTTTAGGTCCCTTTCTCTTTTACTGATATTTTTTTGTATGTATTTGTGTTTTTTCTCATTTTATCCTCCATGTTGGCTTCATTTGCCGTGAAAAGTGATTTGGATCCACAGATTATTATCTTGAAGGTCCATGAGGTACATTTGTCATTTTAAGAACCAAAAACAAACTCAGGGTAGTAAAATCTCTGAGTGTTTTGTTTGTTGAAGGCCTGACAGCTGGGTTTAGTATTATAGTATTAAAATGGAACCTGACCTGGTTTATAATCAAACCTTTAAACATTTAGGTGTTATGAACCTTTAAATGTCAGAAAATAAAAAATGTATCCAACCAGCAGTTAAAACCTGAAAACATGAATTAATTAGGACAAATAAATCTATTTTGAAAACATCTTCACAGCCTGATTGTTGTCTGGATGAAAAAAATCTGCATGTTTGTCTGAAACGGTTAAATCTGTATCAGTATCTACGTTTCTGTTTTATTGTGAGACGAGTGAAGACTGCGCACAACTGTCCCGTTTACATTTTGTGGTACTTGTCTTTAGTGATCATTTCATTTGGTAATAAAATAAAAACAGCTGTCGTTTGTTCTGATGTTCTGTTTGTTGTGTAACTTTTTTCTTTTTAAGGTTTTTGTTGAAATGCAGGATTTTTTTATTTTTTTTATTTTTTTTGGTGGAGGAATCACAAGAGAAGTGTAGAAATACCGTTACAAGTTAAACTGCATTCAAAATGTACTGAAAGTATTTGTGTTATTTAATACAAATGCAGAAAAGGTTCATGTTGGACTCATTATGATTCTCTCAGCCCTCTGAGGTCAGATAATAAGTTATCATTCAGCATGTTTAGTTTTCATTTTCTGATTGATGTGAAATAATGTACTTACGATCAAATGTCCTCAGTCAGCCTGTGAATTATTATGAACACTTTTAGTTGGTACCTTTTTATTTGCTGCTGTCCATCAGCAGTCAGTTTCCACCTGCAGGCTCCTGAAAACTCATTTTCATTTGTTCTGGAGAAAAAAAACAGGTGAAACAAACAGAAACAAGCAGCAGCACAAACACACCGTTTGTCTTTTTAACAGTTTAATAGACAATTAACATTCACTTTAACTTCCTCTCTGTCAATATGCCAAATACTGTGAAAGTTAAATCTCAAATCAGAGACGACCCGCCGCCCAAATCACCGAACTACTCTTCATTTAGACAGTTTACTGAGTGTCCAAATATCAGTTTAGAGGGAAATACTTCAGATTTTTAAATACTACATTTGGTAGATCTCAAATTTAAACTATAATATAGTTTGTGTCTCGTTTAAGGTTTAATCTGACAGTTTTTTCTACGATCAGAGATGATAATGACATGGATACAGTACGGTGGAATAAAAACCAACAGATATAAAAGCTAAGAACAGTCAGTGAGGATAAAAAAGAATCTATACAACATTGTTAACACGTTCAGCGACATTTCATGTCTTCGTATCACAGGAACCGCCTGTGACTGGTCGTTTCCATCAAACTCAATATTTTCCAGCATTTCAAAGTCAAAACTTGATCCATTTTGAACTTTGATCATTTAAAGCTGCGTTATCTGGTTTCAGGCCACCAGGGGGCGACAACAAGCTCACCATTCTGCTGGAGTTGCGTTTTAAACGTCAGTCCGGTATTTTTCCTTTTTTAGCTCTGTTTTTGGTCTCGACCAGCTCCTGCCGATTTATTCTTTGACTGAAGCCAAACCAAGAAGCTAAAACAGGCTAAAAACATTTTAGCAGTGCGGCAGAGTCGGTGGGTTCACATTACACAGAACAATTAGATTGATTATCGTTAATATAAAAATATTTCTAAGTGCAGCTTTAAATGCAAAGTAATAAAAAGCCATGCAGTGATTAAAATATTAGGAATATAGATTGATATTTGTTTGATTGATGACGTCTTGAGGATGTAACGTTTCCTGAATCATCAGCTGTGAACACATTTGGCACTTTGAGTGAATAAATACACGTCATGTTGCGCCGGAATTGAACACGATGACGCTTCAGTAATAGAAAATACAAAGCAGCTCGTGGCTGCTGCGTCATGTCACCAAAACTTTAACGCTCCATGTTCCAGATCTTTCGCTGCGGTTTAAAATGTTTGCTCATCTTTTCGAACATTTTCGTATCATTTCATAGCTAATAAATAGAAACATTTTCGTTCTCACAAATACAAAATCGTTAACAAATTAAACTTCAGCATTTAAAGGTATTTAGATTGGTCTTGTTGTTTATGTCACGTTTGTTTATTCTCCGTTCAAATGATCTGGAAGATGAAGATTTATTTGCTCCTCTGCTCAAAACCACAACACAAATACACATAAAACATTTAAACGTCACACAGGAAGAGTTGATTTGTGTTGTCGCTAAAAACAAAACACGACTCATCTCTTCATTTTTCATGGTTCACTAAAACTCTTGGCGTAGTTTGAGACCCAAACATGATCGAATTTTTAAAAAACTTTATAAAGTCAAATTTTTATAAAGTTGTCTTTTTCTTTATATATTAATATTTTTTATTTTCAGATCCCTTAAAGACTTTATTGCTCCCTCAAAAAGTCCTTGAAGTAGTTTTCACCTGCCTGTGACGCCGTCTGGGCGGAGCCTGTGTTCACACCTGGACTTCAAACAGGCAGGAAGTGTTCTGAGAGGACAGGACCAGGACCAGCTCAGCTCTGCTCTGCTCTGAGGACGACCTGAGACCTGGGACCTTAATTTTTCATGTTTATGAAGGCACTTTCTGAGTTTCACTGCAGAGAACTGCTGCAGTTAGACATTTCAGGTAGATCAACTCGAACTTTAGGTGTTTTGTGCATAAACAGTCACAGCTGCTGTTTTTAACAGAATGAAGCTCCCCTTTTTTTTTTTTTTTTTTTGCTGCTGGACCTGAATTTGCTGTCAGACACTGAACGTCACATATTTGGTCACTTTGGAGATCTCAGAAAAGCCAAGTTCAACCACTAACAACAGAAGATACACTCAGTTATCTAAAGTACGTCAGACACGTTTGGATGATTTGTGTTCGATGTGGAAATAATTCATCTTCTGTGGCAACAGGAACTGAAAGAGTTCCTTCACCATTTTATCAGAAACAAACTGTTTTCTTTGCTGTGAAGCAGCTGAAACAACCAGATTATTTCCAGTTTATGAAACCTGAAATGTTTCTGCTCAGTCTAAAACTTTAGATATGAAAGTTTGTCTGATTTTTCTGATGTTTTCTCTTCAGATTTGAAGGTTGAACACTCACGTCGGACCGAGAGGTGAATAATGTCTCCTAAAGATTTACAGTCAGTCCACAGTTGCCGCTGTAAAATGGTTTCCGGAGCTCAGCGTCACTTTAAGTCCTTTAAGTGCAACTTACATGCAAACAGTTGAAAGTGAAATGTAAATCATTTCAGCTCAGTTTCCATCTTCCAGCTTCATGTCGCTCTTCTTCTCTTCCTTTATTCGTTTCTTGATGTGATATCCTTTAAAAAACAGAAACAAAAGAAACGGTCACGTTGAGGCTTTTTAACCTACGACCGATGGTCGTATATCTCTCAGCGTAAAGCTGAATGAGAAGTGTTTGATTTGTCGACTCACCTCCGTCTTCGCCCTCCTCCACTCGCCCATCGGCCCCGACTTCGTCAGGACTGAAAGACAACAAAACAAAACCCTCAAATCCTTCAGTGTGTAAAAATCTCTGACAGAAATGGTCACAGAATCACAGGTGTGAATAGAACTGGACTCATATTCCTGAAACGTCTGATTTTACACGACGACGCTTACACATAAATGATGACATCATCACGAACACAGTCGATGTCAGAGCCGAGCTCAACCACAGATTCCTGCAGAGAAGAAGAAAGAGGAGATATAAAACTACACTCAGATGGTTTTTGGTTCTTAATCCACAAACACATCATTTATTCTCATGGATATCAGCCCTTCAAAATAAAAGACTAGAGAGGTTAAAATGTGGCCCTTTATTTACCATTAAAAACTAAGTTGACAGTTACATCAGCGGACCAGCTGAGTTTGAGAGAAAACACTCAGAAATAAAGTTTTACCGTGAGCAAAGAGCCGTGAAGATGAAGACGGTGAAGATGAAAAGGAGGAAGGCCTTCAGCGTTAACCCTGAAAAAAAAAAAAAAAAAGCTGACGTTAGTTTATTTCAGTTTGATGACAAGATAAAACCTAAAGAATAAAAATCTGCAGTTTGAAATCTGAACTGGTTTGAACAAAAACAATGAGGACGATGATGAAGCTCACCTGGGCGCTCAGGTAAGGCCTGACAGCAGCAGGTGTTGGCATAGAAAGGAGACGGAGGCAGGACTTCAGAGAGTCCACCGAGCGACTGGGTGAACCGCTCCTTTGATTGACAGATCTCAGAGCAGATCTCTTCCTGGATGAGCATCTTTGGGGGTGGGGCCACTTTGTCAGGAGGGGGCGGGATCTCTGTGGGGTCTGAAAGAGGAAGCAAAAAAAAATAATTATTACCCGTCTCATCTGATCACATCAGACGGATCCATCGGGCTGAACCGGATCAGCTGTGACCCACCGTATGTGAACCTGCAGCTCTGGTCCAGCTCAGACCAGGACTCGTCCGTCAGGGCCCGGACCTCCTGGCTGCTCCCGCCCCAGTCCTGATCTCGCTCGTAGTCTGGGTCCAGTTCCTTCACCTTCTCCTGGTCCTGGTCCTGGTCTTCCTCCCAGTTGTGGTGTTGTCCCGTCCCAAACACCCCTCTGAAGACCTTTTCATCCAGCCAGGACTGGCAGGTCTCTGTGACATCACTGAGGAGGCGGGCCAAAGAGCCGCGAGGCCTCCGCCTGCGCCGGAAAACCCTGAAAGAAGAAGAAACTGGTGAAAGCCGATTCGTGCGGCGTCACGTTCTGAACCAGATGTGGTCGAGTCTCCGTCCAGCTGCAGAGCGAAGTTGTGTTGCAGTAACAGAACAAAGAGCCTGTTGTCATGTTGACGACAACACGCAGGTCTCCTAGCAACCAGGACAGATGACATCGTGCTCTGGCTCCAGCAGGCAGTAAATGTCAGACGTGAAGAATTTACAGCTACTAAAGCTGCTCAACAGCTCGCTCTGATTGGCTGTAGAGAATGACCTCAGTGCTATAAAGAGGAGTTTGAAGTGTGTGAGTGTTGTTAGTTTTTCAGATCTGGTGCCTGTCGCTGTTATGACTTCATTCTTTAATTAGTCCCTCAATAAAGACTCAGAAAACAAGAACTAACTACAAAAACACCCTGAATCTTCCTTCTTTTCCAAAGAAAAGTTCCTCTCATGTGTTTGTGTTGTTCTAGAGCTGATCTGAAGTTTCTATCTTTATCTGATCAGGAGTTCTGCTCATTAATGATGAAAAATCAGCTCTAAATATCTGATTGTCTTTATTCTGTCAACACAATAAACTCAGAAACATACAGGACTGATCCAGAGACACTCTGATTGGCTGTGACATCACCCACCGGAGCCAATAGGAGCGTCCGATGTAGAGACGTGACTCTAGACATCACTATGAAAGATGGAGTAATCAGATCGACCCCACCCCCTGACGGGTGCCATGGTAACCAGGTGATGTCAGTGGTCAGAACGTTTTGGCTGGTCAGTGTGTGTTCCTGTTGTGCGTTACCGGACGAGGTTCTCCTTGTAGGACACGTTGGTCTTGCAGGGCGTCAGGGACACGTTTCCCTCGTCGTCCCAGGAGAAACTGTCCTCGGTGACGGTGTAGTATCCGTTAGTCAGGAGACGTGGCGAGCGGCGGCAGCAACAAGGGTCGCCGCCATCCGTGGAGGAGTAGCAAACGTAAGAGGAGTCGGGAGAGAGGAGAGACAGGTCGAGGCTGAGGGACGGACAGACAGGAGGAGGTCAGCATGTGGACCCAGACTGAGACCAGCAGGTGGTCTTGGACGGAGTCCAGCAGACCAGCCTGATTACATCACTCAGGGGGCGTGGCTTTGCTGCTCACTCAGGAAACCACTGCTCAACAATGTTAGCATGTTAGCATGTAATCTGTGGGATGGTCAGGTCTCTGCAGCACAGAACAAATGTAGCAGAAGAAGAGTTTTACCTCTGACAGGAGTGATTCGCCCGCAGCCTTCGTTTTATCGGCGAGCCTGAGAAACAAACATCAGAAGAGAGCGACAGTCACAGACCTGAAACAGCCGTCACACAGCTTCACAGATAAAAGCTGTGCCAGAGAAGATTCCTGAGGCCCGTCTGGGAAACCACTTCAGGAAGTCTACTCTGTGACCCGATGATGATGACCCAGTCGACTGAGTTTGATGTCTGAGAGCACCTCCTCCAGGAACATTATGTGAAGGACGCCATTTATCTGAACAGGACGCTGAATCAGTCTAAAACAAACTGTTCACTGTTCAAACTACAGACGAATCCTCCACCAACAGAAACAGGAAAACAGGCCGTACAGAACATTATGATGTCACACTGAAGCTGACCTCTGACCTTGTGGATATGAAATGTCGTCACTGTATTTTATCCTTATAGACACATGGCACTGTGTCAGGTCACACCTCTGACCTTAAGTACACACAAATATGTTTTTATCCCGTTGGTTGAGCTTTCGTTCCTCCAGATAACAGGATAAAAAAAAAAGAGCAGCACTTAAAGGCTCCTGTCGCTGCAGATGTTTGTGTTGTCGTGTTGTTGCAGACTTACTTGTAACAGCTCCGGAGAAGAACAGGGACATGTTTGTCTGCAGCCGAGTCTCTTTTGGTGATCTGAAGACCGACAGCGGGGAGAGAGAGCAAAACAATCTGTTCAACTTTTTGGCTTAGACTTCATGAGAAGAGAGTTTAAACATCTTTTATTTTATCTGAATAGACTTCCAGTAAATTCAACTTATTGGGAATAGACTCATGATAAAATTATGTTTTTAAGGGTTAAAACAAAACTAAGACATGAAATAAAATAGATATGTGGCCTTCTTTGTTTATTCTGGTTTACAGTGTTTTATCTGGACAATGTGCAAAAATTCAGAATGTGTTTTTAGTTAGTTCTTTTATCCTCGATTACAGAGAACAGAGTCTGAACTGAGTCAGACAGAATCAGCTGATTCTGAATATGAGGAGACATTTAAAAAACTTTCTTAGGAAAAGCACAAAAGGATAAAAAAATTTTAAAGAGTTAAAACTGTTCTGAGGTCGAATCGTCTCTGTGGATCAGGATGCATTTTCCTGAGAACAAAATGTGCCTTTCCTCCTGATCTGCTCTTCACTAACTTGTTGGTTCAGTTAATCCACGCAGAGCTGATCAAGCTCCGGGGACGGAACTGTTTCACAGCCAGCAGGCTAATATAAACCTAATCCACACTGATCACAGCGTGTTCCATATAAAGACACACACTTTGTTCAGTCTTACCTTTAAATTTGTTTGTGCTCAGATGTTGAACTCTTTTCTGCTGCGGCTCTCTCACATCCTGCAGAGGTCGAGCAGCAGCCTGAGAAAAAATGCAGAAGAAAGAAAAACAGACGGGCTGTGACTGTGAGCTCACGTTTCCTGTTAACCCCGTGTCTGCCGACGCTCCGTCATCTCCTCGTGTACACGACAGAGCAGGTGACAACGAGCTGTCAGGCTGAAGCATCTTCAAATTTCCTAGACTTCAGAGCAGCCGCCAGACTCTGATCCAGGACCAGCCAAACCACCGAACCACTGCAGAAGTTCAGTGTCCGTCTCAGTAAAGGCCTCTCAGGTTGCCCCCCCGGCTCTGTTTTGATTTTTGATTATACTTGAATTTGACAGATTGTACTTTTAAAGTTGGCTGAGAAGTGGCTCACATCGTCCTGACTCAGGTTCTGCACCAAAACAAACAGGAGGGTGAAATCTGACTTTCTAAACTGTTGGAGCTTTAAAGGTTTCTGTGAGTCTAACTTTTTAAAATTTAAGGTCCACACGGTCCAAAGGTAGAAAGTTTTATACTAATAGTACTCGTTCCACACAGTCCAGTCAGAAGAGAGGATCAGATTCTCTCTTCTGATTGGCTGATTGTTCCTGGAGCTCCACAGAGAGGCCTGAGAGAGGAGATGAAAAAGTACTCAGAGATGATTTTTGACTCTTAAAAATACAAATATATCTTTTTATAAAATAACAGAGTGGAGAAGTCCAAAGATGGACCTGCACTGAGCATGCTCACTAACTGCAGTTCATTCTAACACAAAGATCCACCATTTTGCTTTTGCTGCCAAACAACAAAGTGGAAGACGAACTGGGTCAGCGGCTGTTAGTGGGCGACATACAGAGACTCTCTGTGTTACAGTGAAAGGAGGGAGGGAGGGAGGGGGGCAACAACGCTTGTCATCATTTAAAACACAACAGGAAATTCCACAACATGAAGAAACAGTAAGAACACACTGACTGTAGTCATGATGATCAGTTTACTGTTAGAAGAATGAAAAGAAGAAAACTCAACCCCCCCCCCCCCCCCCCCCAAAAAAGAAAACCCATCTCTGTTCTGTTTGGTCTGTCTGACCGTGAGATCGAGATAAAATTAATCAGAAATGAATGATGAAATGAATGTTTAATCTGTGGTCTAACTGTGTGTGTGATGGGGGGGGTTAAAAAAGACTGACTGATTTCTGTACATGTTCAGATGTTTTATTATATTTTAAGAAATCCTATAAATATTCCTAAAATGTATATATTTATCACCCCCCCCCCCCCCCCATGGTGGAGTCTTCCCATCCTCCCAGCATGCTTTGCAGCAGCAGTCTGTGTTGGAGCTGCTGATGTTGGAGGAAAACGCGTCGCAGGAAACACAAAGATGGATCAAACCATTTCACTGAGCTGAACAGTTTCTGTTTCTGTTCATGCAGATGTTTGCAGCTGCTGATCCAATCATTCTTAGTTTAAAACTGTTCTTTTTTATTAAATTCTAAAAAAAATAAAATAAAATAAAATAAATGATAATTTCCAATAACGTCCTGAAGACTCATCAGTATTTCCATGATGTTTTCTTCTCTATATTTATTTTTTAGCTGCTCAGAAGTAAGCAATAATCTGATTATTAATTATTCTGGTGTCTCATTTTGTGCTGCTGAATTTGAATAAACATCTTTAAAACATGATGATTTCCTATTTTGGCCCCCTGCTATTTTTAGCTGCAACATTCCTGTAATATTTTCAAGATACCTCGGAAGTGTGTGAGGTATTAACAAAGCGTCGGATATAATTATAATGATATTTTACACATCATATTTATAATTAGTCCAGCTGAACTTGAACTGATCATCTCAGAATGAATCGATTTAAACGCATTTATGTTTTTTTTGTAATGAAATAAAACTGACTTAAACTACAAAAGTTGCGCTAAAACGTAATTATTTAGTCATTTCTTTGGCTTTTGATCCGATCTGAAGAGAAATTACAGAAGAAATGCAGACAAAGAGAAAACGGGACTCACCGTGTTTTTATCCGTTTTTGGCTTCTTTTATTCCTCCGAGAAGTTTCTCTGTAATCTGTTTAATTCTTCTTCCGCCGGAAACGACCAACAGATTCTTCTTCTCCGTTTTTATTTTGTCCTTTTATGTAGTTTTTGTCCTTTAGTATTATTATTATTATTTATTTTGTGAATAAAAACAAACAGGAGAGACTCGGAGCTCCGCAGCTGTCACTGAACCTCGCCCACACACCGGAAACACCAAAATAATAAAACAATACAGGTTCCGGTCAGACTTTCAGTGTAAAAGCTCACGAAACAAGTTTATTGACTGAACAATGAAACTCAAATAACATTCAGTTTTCTTCTTCTTCTTTTTAAATATAAACACAAATATATGACCCATTTCGCCTAAATAAACGTTACATGTGATATTTTAGGTTATTATTATTATTATTTATACGTCTTGGTCTTCTCCTGTACGACCAAATGTCTTTATGGACAAATAACATCAGTGATAGATTTAAATCAGTAAGTCAGGTTGTTCTGAAAGGACCGTTATCAATCAGTAAAAGGTTAAAGTCTCAGCAGCAGAATGATCCTGAATGTACATCAGTAACTGCGTTTCTTGTCACACTCACAATTCCATTTTATTTTGAAAGGTGAATCGGAGGACTTCCGGGCGGGGGGGTTGATTTGACAAATTCTTTAAAAATAAAAATAAAAAAAATTCCAAAACACTTGTTGGAATTTCTGTGTTTTTCTGCTGCAGTTTGCTCCAAATCAGCCTCAAAGATTCCAAACACAGAAGTTGTTGAATGTTCATATCAAAATTTATTTTGTATTTATATTATAGATTATTTACACAAAGATACATAATATTAACAAAAGTGCACATTCTGAGACAACCTCACTTTACTTTTAACTGTTAAAATGAAAATATGTAAGGACCCGACATCATGAGACAGGAAGGACAGGAAGCAGCGAGAGGCGCCGGCTGTGCTGATGGGACTACATGAAGGACCCGGCAGCGGGCTCGGGGATGTTGGTGGCGTGCATGTCACGCGTCATGTTGGATTTCTCTTTGAGTTTGGCCTGCAGCAGCGTGTGCTGCACGACGCCGATCCTCACGTCCATCTGAACGATCTCCTGCTTCAGCTTCGTCAAACTCTGCTTGATCCTCACCACCGGAGCTGCAGGGCCGACAGGGAGACAGAGTCAGGGGGTTCACAGTGTGTAAGCACCGGGCGGCTCAGTCATTTAAAAAGATTCACCTCCGTCAGACATGCTGCTGCCTTTCTCCTCCATCTCCTGCTTCACCTTCTCCAGCTCTTCACTGATCTAAAACACACAAAGTCTGCAGTGAGTTATTTCCTGTACCGCAGGAGACGCAACCAGTGGTCGTGACTTCAGCAGGGTTGACACACATCTACCATCAGACCGTATGGACCTTTAATACCACTGAAAATAAAAGAATGATCAGAATCAGTAAACAGCAGACTTTGGAAGATTCATTAAAGTATTTTAGTTGGAATATAATTTGTGGGCCATGTTATGATTGATAAGATGATGATATATGATTTGGATATTGTACTTAAATCACTGATTTCCCCTCTAATTGTTTCTCCTACCTTGATTCACCGATTCTCCTGATTTGTGTTTGTTAAATATGGATTAAAGCCCCAGGTCACAGATTTATGTACGTGACTTGGTGCTGTGTTCATACAGACACACAGTGTAACTAAAATGTGCGTTGATAATGAAATTATTGATTTGGCACCTTTACAGTTGAGCAGGATGAGATACTGTAGTGACATGTTTTTGCCACATGGTGGCATCTCATATTGTGTCTTAAGACTTAAATGTTGTTTGATGTTTTGGCTTGACAGAAAATGAGTCCAGTGACTGAACAAAATAAAAGCGAAGAACCTTTTTTATTTAAGTAAAGTCCTACAATTTCTCAAATGACGAAGTTTCTACTCGAGGGAGATCTGAGCCATGAGTCAGCTCTGGTGGACGATGCATTCACTGACCTCAGCCAGGACTCTGGTCCTCTCCGTCACTCCTCCACTGGCCTGCTGGTAGCGCTCCCTGGCCTGATGGATAGAAAACAGATCACACTGTGACATGGATGACAGCTACAATATACCCTCTAAATGTAAATTTAATGACGGCTAAATGTATTTTACGTTTGAGAAGATGTTTTGTTTTTGCCTGGTGCCTGTTGGAGAGTTCATGTTCAGGTGTGAGCTGCTGTGAGTGTTTACCTCGCTGAGTTTGGCCTGAGCGGTGCGATAGTCCTGGATCAGGTGTTCCAGCTGGTTGTTGATGTATTTTTCTCTGCTGCTCACCTTCTCCAGACTCTTCCCAATGTCCTCCTGCAGTTTGTCCAAGTAGCTCTGCAGAGACAGAGACAGCAGTGAAGGAGACAAATCTGCTCTTCAGACGTGAAGTCCTCATTTCTTAGATGGAACGGAGAAAAAACTTGCATGGTGGCGTCAGGTGATGGACAGGAAGCCCGATACAACAAAATATACAGTTTATAAGAAAACTCAGAAAGAAAAAGAGTCAACAGCTCGGTCACAGAGGAGCTCAGATCAGCGCGTTAACAAATGAAGAAACATCTAATTATCGTAGCGTTGTGGGATCCAGTGAAGTCGGCAGGTGGAGATTTAACATCAGCTGTTTCCTCCTGAGACAAAAGAGACTTCACATTCACCCCCTCATCTGTTTAATGAGTTCTGTTTGCACAGTAAATTTAAAAACACACAAGACTTCATTTTTTCTCGAGTCATCCCCTGAGGTTATTAGACAGGATGCAGGATTGGAAACAGTCCTGATCCAGTCCAGCAGGTGGTGACAGAAGGACAGAAACCTCCACTGCTGTTTGACTGAACACACCTTGGCCTCTTTGAGCGAAGACTTGATCCCGTCTCTGTGTTGGTGCATCTGGTCCACGTGGATCCTCCAGTCCTGGAATGAAACACAGAGCAGACACCAGTCAAACAACGACTGATCCTGAAGTCAGCTCAGAGAGAACAGTACCTGGTGCTCAGGTGAGTCCGTACCTTGTTGTCCGTCCTGACGGTGACTTTGAGCTGAGGAAGGACTCTCTCCACCTCCAGGCTCCACTCTGCAGCGTCAACCGTGGACTCCAGGATCTCGTCAGGTTTGGAGGACGGTTCTGCTGCCTGTCAGAGAACAAACAGGAAAACATGTTCTCGACTGTTTTCATTCTTCAGCATTTTCCACAGATGTCATCTTTGGAAATAAGCAGCTGGTTGAAAAAAAATAATCAATTCTCGGATGAAAATCAATCCCCGTTAGAATAATCAAGCAGACATCTCTTGGTGCTGAGGTGAACTCACAGAGACAGTGGTCCGTAACTTCAGAGCCTCCAGATCCATCACGTTCTCCTCGTCATCATCAGGTTCGTCCTGAGTCACACACAAACACAAGTTCACGAGCTCCATCATCAACCAACACTGGTTGAACTCAAACTCAAACATTCTTGTGGACTGTGATGCATCAGAGGTGTAAACCGACATGGTACAAGATTACAGCATTGAAAACAGATAATAAAGACACACAGATCAGAGTCTGTGCTGAGAGATGAGGACAGTGACAAAGAAGCCGAGGACACCTACTACCATCTCCTCCTCCACTTTGCTGAGCGTGAGCTCTGCATCGTCCTCTATTACAGACTCTTCTTCTGTGGTTTCTGTCGGATAGTTTGGTCTGAAAGGAGGAAATGAGGCAAGAAGTGAAACACTCAGTTCCTGTTACATAAAAACTCCCCAGACTGGAGAGCAGCTGGATAAAAACACAAAGGACAGCACAGACTGAATACAACAGAATGGGTACCTTCTGAAGGAGAAGCCCCTCCTCCTCAGAGCCTCCTCAGCCAGTCGGTCCAGCACCAAGCACACATACTCGCCTGAACCCGATTTCAGTTTGGAGGGGGGGAAGTCCACCTTGACACCCTGACAGAGGCAGCGATCAGCCAAATCAGACTCCTGTACACTCACATCCTTGAGTTCAGCCACCAACAAGTTGCTGGAGATGCGTTTAAGGTCAGGATCAAACACACGCCTATGTCTTTTATTCATCGTTACATATTTCATTCAAAATTCATTTTTCAAGTTACAGAGAAACCTTCATCAGGGTGAAGCTGGGGTCTTTTCACTCTGAGTTCAGTGAAGCCTATGCCCAGTTTTAAAAGAGGAAAGAAAAACGCAAAACAAACGTAGATCTCTTAGAAGACGAGGCAGAGCCCCAGGGGCTGAAAACATTAAAGGCTTCATCAATGTTTATTAATAATATTATTAGTAATGAAGGATACTGGTGACCAATATGCAATATTTTAATCCATATGACATCTGAAGGTTTAAAGAAAGTTTAATTTATGAAACTTAATAAGACTGAAAATTCCAATGAAAATTAGATAAAAGAGAATTTCACCGGCGCTAACAGAGACTGAATGCTTATGACTGTTAGAGTCTGAATGAGCTGGTTGAAATAAATCCTTGGATTCAGAGCCCTTTAATGAAAACGTTTCACGGTCTTGATTTTAAACAGGACTTTTCTTTCATGTCAGATCTTTAACAGGATGTTTTCTGTACTTCGTTGCTAACACAGAACTGAGCATTACTTACAAACGCCCTGAGCTCTGCAAGGATGTTGGACACGGTAGCGTTGGGCTCGTCGTACTCCTGAGGCTCGACAAACGGCCTCCCAGCCACATTGATGAGCCACGCCGCGATGATGGTAAACATGTAGAACTGCTCTCCAGGGTTGGAGGCCAGATATGGACTGGAGACAAAATAATGTCTGAGGAGGGAAAAACAGAAGGGAGATGTGATCTCTATTACTCAGACTTGAGTAGTTCTCAATGTCTTCATAGTTATGGCTCTCTTTTTTTATCATTTGACTATTGAGGCAGTGTTTAAGTGCGATATAAATAAAGATTACTTTACAGTTATTGTCACAATAACACATTTAATCGTTACGTTGACACAGGTTTGAAACGTACCACATCTGATTTACTATTCTCCTAAAAGAATGAAATATCTCCAGCCCTTTCAGATCACATATGGAGTTGCTGTGTTTTGTTGACACTGAGGGGAAATGTATGTTTTGACATTATATCATGTTCCTATATGGACCAGACACAGATTATAGGATAAGAAGAACCTGTTTGATCGCCTTACAGGGAATTAAAAACAGCCTCACATGGTTTAATAACAACAATAATAAAGAAGCAGTTTTATTAGAAAAGAGTCATAATTGACATAATCAAGAAAAATAGTTTCACTCCAGCTCAGTTTAGATTTCACAGATTTAGAGTAAAATTAGAGAGCAACTTGTTAGAGGTTTGAAGGACATTAGAGGTCTGTTCAGGTAAAAAGCTTTAAGCAGCTTTCTAAGCAGGCTCTCCTCACCTGGACAGAGTCTTCATGTTGTGTTTGACCAGAACTTCCTCCTCATAGTTTAACACCTTCAGTTTTTCCAGTAAACACTCCATCACCACAAACACCTGGTGAGCCGCTCCGGGGCCGCGGTCATCCTCCTCTCCCCGTCTTCCATCATCCGCCATCGGTACACCTCACCTCCCCTCAGCGGCGGCTGCCAACACCGAGAGGATTTCTGACCAAGTTAAATAAAAACAAAACGACGAGTTCCTCCCTGTCGGCTAACACGTGCTAGCTTATGCTAGTTTGTTTGGCTTCCGCTCCGTTGTCAGGCAACCGACAGCTAACGGTAGCTGGCTAGGTGGCTAACGTTAGCTGCTAGCCGGGAAAAAAACACGATTAAAACTTTTATTCACACCCTAAACTTAAACATGTGAGTCATTCTGCTGGATTCCAACAAAAAACAGGACGGGAACGTCACAATTAGGGACATTAAAGATCTGAAATCCTTCATAGGAGCTGTTAGCTCAGCAGCGTCAGGTCCTCCACTCTTCTTCTTCGTCTTCTTCTTCTTCTTCTTCGTCTGTTTATTCCCGTTTGAGTTTCATTATCGCCCCCAACTGGTATGAAGTCAGAATACCAATGAGAGGTATTTACATTATTCAAAATGAGATAAAAGTATAAAAAGAATAAAATAATAAAAAATAAAATCAGACTTTTACTCGTTATCCATTTCCTTCATATTATTTGTAAAGATGCAGCTCAGTTTCTTTCAGTGTCTCCGTCATGTTATTGTTTTCTGCCCTCCTGAAGATAATTGCTCAGACAATTTGATTATTTTTTTATGGCCTCCACTGCAAACTCTGCTGCCATTTACTTTCCTGTGATACCACTATGCTGCTGCAGACCTTCCTCCGCTCTGAGACGAGCCTCTGCAACAGTAAACACTTTACTTCCATTTTATCATCTCAACTATCAACAGACCTCTGTGATATGTGGAATAAAAATAAAGTCATTATCTTTGACCTTCTTTTCTCATAGTATAAAACACTTCCATAAAGCACACAGCCATGATCTAATATTGATCTAAATGGGAAGCATTTCCCCCAGGACCTCCACAGTAAAAGCTTTTCTGTTTATTCGTCGGGACGAAAATTGATATTTTCATATTTTCAATGAACAATCTGCAGGTAGTGTAATTACTGATTTGGCTTAAAACAAAAAGCTAAATCGCTAAAATCATTAAATGCTATTTGTGATGTGCTGTACTTTGGTCTCCATTGAGTGCAGTTAATGATTAATTAAATTCTCAATATTTCTCAAACACTTTACACATATTAAACTAATTGACTTGTTGAGATGGAGCTGATGTGGGGTGGCAGTCTGATTGGTCATTTATCTTTTGGTTACAGATAACTGGGAGGTGAGTCCACTGATAAATCATATATATATATTCAATCTCAACGCAGCAGTGCCCAGTGAAGCATGATATTCACAGCTCTTTCTACTTTCAAATACACACAGTGCATTTAAGTGAGTGTGTCTATTTGTGTGTGTGTTAGTGAATAATTCATCTCTCAGCCCTCCCCTGTGGTGAAGCAGCCAGTGTTGGGAGACAGGGGGTGTATTTGTTTCATCTGCATGCTGCTCCCTGCCTGTCAAACACACACGTGGAGCTCTACATGTAGTTCTTGTTCTTTTAGAAAATATAGTAAGTGGCGGCCATTTTGGGTCAATGATTGATTAGGTTTCCAGGCTAGTAAGCTAACCACAGCAAGTACTCCTATTTCACTGAAAAAAAAAGTTTGTTTGTTTGTTTTTTTTTTTCAAAAATCAAAGAAATACCTGGCAGTAACAATATATGTGAATAGATGTTTTACTAAATAGGAAAAAGATCTTTTTATTCTGTTATACAGAGATGTATTCATAGGCTCTCAAATCTTGGCTCACATCCTCATTTTGCAGTGAGTGATTTGATTCATCGTTGAAATGTTTCGCCTGATTGTCAGCCATCACACAGACGTCCTGCTGAACTCCAACACATGCTGCAGCAGCTGTTGGTGAAGCTCCCTCAGACGCCTACAGATGAAACTCAGACCTGAACCAGTCTCATCAGGACCGGCGGAGAATGGGAACCTGTTTTGGTTTCCAGTCCGGTTGCAGCCAGACAGCATGTCACCCTAGCCTCCTTTTCTTGGTTTGCCAAACCTTCGACAGAGAGATAATTGGGAGGAGAGGCAGAGGTGGATCTGTGGCTTAACTTGAACGAGGCGGTAATGAGCAGCGGCTGCTGGGAGGCTTTGCCTCGAGGCCAGCAGGATGCTTATCAGCCCACTGGGTATCATTCAAAGGCTATTTATGCCCTTTTGCACAAAAATAACTGTTATCTGCTGGGCCTTATTTCACTGTTTTCTGAAAAGGACGATGGGTGACCATTTCCAGCATTAAATAACCAAGAGGAGGTTGGCATCATGTCAAGGTAATGAGCGATCTCAGCTCAGAGTCACATCATACCTTCGAAAAACAAATAGAAAAAATATTGCTTCTCTTATTTATCAAGTATATTTTTCAGCTTTATATTCACCTGTAGAAAACTCGAACCACGTCGTCTCTTGATATTTGTGAACAACCAGAGTCCTGCTGCCCCCCGTCTGCAGCTCTACGGAGCTTTTTGGCCCTTTTCATTATGTTTCCCGTCTGGCTCAGTTTCACAGTTTGTAACATCAAACGAGCTCTGATAAAGCTGCTGCCCACGACCTGCCCAGCAGCAAAAGGCAGACTGACACAGTTAGTGACGAGCTGGTGAGAAAATCAAGGCGGCCGCTTAACGGTCTTAGATCCAAAACAAAACACAACTGTGAAAAACTGACTTGAAAACGGGAAGCATGAATATATGGAATGCACATTTAAAACATGAACATCATGTTGTACTGAAGACTGTAAACTAGAAGACTGAGACTATTTTCCCATAGACTTCAATATAAGGGAGGAGGAGGGACATTTTCCCATAGACTTCAATATAAAGGAGGAGGAGGAGGGACATTTTCCCATAGACTTCAATATAAGGGAGGAGGAGGGACATTTTCCCATAGACTTCAATATAAGGGAGGAGGAGGGACATTTTCCCATAGACTTCAATATAAGGGAGGAGGAGGGACATTTTCCCATAGACTTCAGTATAAAGGAGGAGGGACATTTTCCCATAGACTTCAATATAAAGGAGGAGGGACATTTTCCCATAGACTTCAATATAAAGGAGGAGGAGGGACATTTTCCCATAGACTTCAATATAAGGGAGGAGGAGGGACATTTTCCCATAGACTTCAATATAAGGGAGGAGGAGGGACATTTTCCCATAGACTTCAACACAGTCTGACTCCTGACTCCGACAGGGGTTCATTCACAGAATCTCCTTTTTTACTGAACGAGCAGTTTTCCTGTTCAGGTTTTTTTGGATCATGACAAAATAGCACGCAGCTGAATATTGAATATTGATGTCAGACGGATTTTTCAGATCTTGATCTGATCTGATTTGGAGTTTGTTTTTTTTTTTTTTTGATGTAACGTGTGAATAAATGTGCTGTGAGAGCTGAGGAGCTGTCAGACTTGTGTGTCTGTGTGTGTACGCTGCAGGTTTCTGATGGAAACATTTTAAAAGATGATTTTTACAGGCAGGTTTGATGCTGCCCAGATGTGAGATGGGCTGACGGCTTCATTGGTATTCCACTTCCTCTGCCGGTGTGTCAGCGCTCATTTCCCTAACAGAAGGTGTCGTCCTTTCAGGCGCTGGATTTGTCATTTTGGAAAGAAAACGCTCTCCTTTCTCACAGCTTGATTATGTATTATGTTCGTGGAAAACCGACTGACAGGCGAAGCGATTAGCTCCCTCTCACTGAAAAGCTCCATTCACTCAGTCGGCGCTGGCAACGTTTCCACATTCATAGTTTCTAAGTCTGGGGAGGATGTTTCTGAGCCGGGAGGCTCGCTGATCGAGTACATACTGATTCTTGTTGTTTCCTTTTTCAAGAAGCACATTGTGATGTTTTGTATTGAAGCCGAGCTGCCAGAGTTGTGTTGAGTGTGTTCATTTTAATTTACTTTGTTAGAATAAATGAATAAACTTTGAAAAATAATTGCAACAATGGTTAATGTTGGAGATGCCAAATAAAAAGGATCCATAATCTTCTCTGATAATTGTTTGGATGTTTGTTTTAATTCAGAAGTTTTGAAATCAAAGAATTTGCTACATGACAGAAAATAGAACACGTTTTTTTGGCTTCTCGTGATGTTAAATTGTGAAAGATTGTGTTGTTTTATCAGCCAATCATTAAAAAAATAGTAACTGTTAACTGTATTCTTGAAGAATATGTTGAATGTTAAATGATATTCACGTCCATCACTACAGCGATTGTACTGAAAACACACGTTTTCAGATTGTTAAAACAATTTGCAGACAAAAGAAAAAGATTCTGTTGAAGTGAAAAAACTAAACTCTCGTGGTGAATGATTTATAATGTCTGAAAAATGAAACATTTCCATCTGCTGCTTCTGTCGTTCAGGCCAAATTGTTGCAGTGAGGAGAAAAACCCTCAGTCAACAAACAGAGCTGTAAACATCGTGCTAATTGTCGGTCTGCGGTGTAAACGCTTCATCTGTTCGCTTAATTCTTCCTCCTGTTGAGAAAGCTGTTGGTGAAGATGGTGAAAGTCCTTCAGAGAGGTGCTGTTCAGTTTCTGCACAAAGCTTCTGTCAGAAATCAGCTTTATCTTCAGGGCCGGACCATCTGGTGGGTCGGAGCAGGAAACTTCAGCCTCCCCGTGAAGGTTCAACAGGAAGTTCTCAAACCTTTAAGGAAAAATAAATGTCCTCTGTGGTTCTGCAGCTGCCACTCTGGGCCAACACAAACAGGAGCAGACGGCAGAAGAACATTTTAAAGAGCTCAGCGCAGACGTGAATCCCACCGGTGAACCTGACAGAGCAGGTATGACACGTCGAACTCAGACGGAAAGAATCTTCAGGTTGTTGAGAGTGTGACGTCTGAGTCGTCACAGTCTGGAGGATCAGCGCTCCTTTCTCCTTTCCCTGCACTTGAATCACTGGAGGCTGTTTCCATTTGACACGTTTCTTGAGCTCAATTGTGCACAAATGCACCACAAACAGACGGAGCGGCCTCTCTCGCTCTTTCTCCCACTTTGCCTCATAATAAATCAGAACGATGGTTGGGTCGGCAGATTCTGTGGCGTCGCTCTGCAGACTGAGAGACGCTGCAGAGAAACACGATTGTCGTGTGGCTCAGACTCAGATCTGCCTCCACCAGTGGAAATTAATTAACGCCATTTTCCTCCACTCCTGTGAAGCTTTGATGGGCACAGTTGCCATGACAACCTGCTAGCAAGGAAGCACAGGTCACCGCTACCTGAGGTGCAGACGATCGTCTCCCCGAGTCTGACGAGGTTAAAGAAAGCATCGGAGGCAGAGAGCAGAAGAGTCACATCCAGCCAAAGCTGCTGTTACACCGTCTACCTCGGGAATCAAACCTGTGACCTCACACTGCACACACAAAACAGTCCTCCTGATGCAGCCTCAGGCCTGCTGTGGAAGGGTAGATGTTTTCAGATGTTCTCTGTTGGCAGGACGTGGATGGGTGGATGATGGGTGGATGATGGATGGATGATGGATGATGGATGGATGGATTGATGGATGGATGGATGGATGGATGATGGATGGATGATGGATGGATGGATGATGGATGGATGGATTGATGGATGGATGGATGGATGGATGATGGATGGATGATGGATGGATGGATGGATGGATGATGGATGGATGGATTGATGGATGGATGATGGATGGATGGATGATGGATGATGGATGGATGGATGGATGGATGGATGGATGATGGATGGATGATGGATGGATGGATGGATGATGGATGGATGGATTGATGGATGGATGATGGATGATGGATGGATGGATTGATGGATGGATGATGGATGGATGATGGATGGATGGATGATGGATGATGGATGGATGGATGGATGGATGATGGATGGATGGATGGATGATGGATGATGGATGGATGGATGGATGGATGATGGATGGATGATGGATGGATGGATGGATGATGGATGGATGGATGGATGATGGATGGATGGATGGATGATGGATAGATGGATGGATGATGGATGGATGATGGATGGATGGATTGATGGATGGATGATGGATGGATGGATGATGGATGGATGGATGGATGATGGATGGATGGATGATGGATGATGGATGGATGGATGGATGGATGATGGATGGATGATGGATTGACCAAACAGATGAATGTCAAAGTTCAGCCAACACTGATGATGCAGGTTTCCTGTCTGTTCCACAGATCTGATGATTCGTCTTCATCTTTACGAGGACGACTCTGCTGCTGCTTTAATGTGACTGTGAGGAACCGACGGCCCCGCTGTTTGTTTTAGAGCCAATGAATTCACAGTTGATGAACTGCTGCTCAGACCTCTGGCCACACGGAGACGAGCCCTTCTTTAAATTCCCTCCAGAATGATTGGCGTTTCATTTAGAGGCTGGCGGAGAGGTGAATCTGCAGGGCTCTGCTGACTCAGTTGAGCGATCATGTTTTGCACAAACCGACATCGAGTTAGTGATTTAATCTGAGCTGCAGATAGATGAGGTCAGTGAGAGAGAAAGACAGAGAGAGAGACGATCGGAGTCTCTGCTGCTGCTGTTAAACACAAATGTTACTGATAAAATCAGCGATGGCCCGACCCGGGCGAAATTAAATCCTGATAACAGTTTTATAGATTTTAATATTCCTGCATGAACTGATAGTGTGAGTGAAGACTGATTATTCTACGGTCCAATATTAATCATTCCATCCATCCATTTCTTACCGCGTCGTGGGGGCAGCAGTCTGAGCAGAGAGGCCTGGACTCCTCCAGCTCCTCCAGGGGGATCCAAAGCGTTCCCAGGCCGTCCATCCCAGAGACATCGTCCCTCTGGTGTGCCTCCTCCTGGTGGGACAGGCCCAGAACACCTCCCCAGGGAGGCGTCCAGGAGTTCCTCCTAAACAGATGGCTCGATCCTCAGCCCCTAACTAACGATGATATTCATACTTAACTGGGAAGTTGCTGCTTAAAAATTGTATTTTGTCCTAATTTTCAACAGAAATGAACGAGAGGTTGGTTAAAATGTTGAAGCTATTCAGCAGATATGCATGTAGGTGTAGATATTAATAATAAATGTTTCCCAAATAAATAGACACAACAGTGTATGTACAATAACGTTAACCTAGTTTTTATTTCATTTTTATGTTGTAAACTAATAAAAATGATATTCCTCCACACTTTTGAAAAACACGATGGTGAGGTGTTTTATTTTTCCACAGCCTCCTCCAGGTTTCATGAAAACTTTATTTATACAAAAACAGACAACATGATTAATATCTGGTGCTGCTTGTACAACACAGGAGCAAACAACAACAACACACCGGTTCATCAATCAGTCAGCTGATTTTCACCTGAAAGTGTCGACACTGGATTCAGATGAAAAAAACCTGGTTCAAACCAAATTCTATAAACCTACTGCACCAAATCCACTCAGCAGCATAAATACAGTCACAAGCCGAACAGAATAGGACACTATATTATTTAAAATGGCGGCGAAGCTCCTACAGACGACAGCAGGATCTGACTGAGGTGACTCTGATAAATGTCATCAGTCACTCCAGGACAGGAAACAAGAGAATAAATGAAACTTTGGACATCAAGCAGCAAAACTGGGGAAGAATATATTCATACGCTAAAATGCAGCCGTGCACACAAACAGCTCAGACCACCTTAAATCCACAACACCACCAACACTTATTAGTTTGTCTGGTCTCCTCCTGCTGGCTCCAGAAAACCAAGATGGCTGACGGACAAATTATTGTTTTCAGTTTCATCTCACATGAAGGAGCCTGGAAGAAACTATTCTTCGTTAGATTCATCCGTTCATTCAATTCTGCCATTAAATCTTAATCTTAGTTGCTCATTTGTAATTTTTTTTTTAGCCTCCGGTGAGCTTTGGTCTGGACTGGACTAACCTTCTATGTCTGCTGGTTCTATCTGTTCTATGCGACCATCACAGTTCAGCTCCTCAGAGTTTATCGATCGTAGCGTTTTCCCGACGTGGCCTCAAATTTCTGGATAAATCACTTTGTCTGCTGCAGCTTTGATGGCTCTCTACAGCTTCGGCGTACAGAAACCCGTCTGACGTTTATTTTTTCTCATAGCAGGTTCCTCAGAGACCAGCTGAGGCCTGAAGGACCGTCCCCCCCAGTCGTGTTTGGCATCATATGTACATCCAGGTCAAAGACCAAGACACAAACTCCACATCAACATTCTTCCTCTTCCTTTTCCTTCCTGTGCAAACGAACCTCATCTGGTTATTAATCACAACGCAACTAATTAACAATCTCACATCCTGAAAATTTGGACTCACAAGTTAAAGTCACTGACTCAAGTTACTTTAAACCTCAGAAGCTAAATTCACCGACAAGACTCTCACATGCATCGTATCAGGTTATATGATAGAATTGCTTCAAACATTTGATGTCTTGAATTTGCAGATTAAATGAATAAAACCAGTTCATAGAATAAAGAACTTCCTGTTTTGATACATTCAATCGAATTAAAATGTCTTTTGTTGTTGTCGACCAATCACAGACCTCCTCTCTAAATCTTGCACGAGCGTCCCGCCTTCTTCATCATGTCAGCTCTGTCCCATCTCATCCATCCATTTCCTGTAGTCGTCTTATCCTATCCGGGTGGCGCCGGACTCCTCCACAGGCCCCTCCCTCTTGGCTTCTGGGCCGACCTCGGTGTAGGTGACGCCGTCTGAGGGCACGGGCGACTCCTCGGCGTGGAGCTCCGTGGTGGCCTCGGCCCCCTCCTGACCCTCGGCGACGGCTCTCTCCTTCTTCAGCTTGATGCGGAAGGCCTCTTTGCTTGGTGCTTTCTTGGCGATGTTCTCCTTCAGCCGCTCGCCGGACTGCTTCAGCCGCTCGCCGGCCTGGTGCATCTTCTCCCTCCGCTCTTGCGGCATCATCTTCTCGCCCAGGTGGTGGAACTTGGTGCCCAGACTGTCTTTGGTTTTGCTCATGTTCTCCTTGGAGAAGGCAGCCTTCAGGGTATCCCTGCTCTTCGCCACTGATTTCTTGAGGCGGGTGGCTCGTGACGGGTCGCTCTCCTCCACGCTCAGATACTCTTCGTCAGAGGAGAGGTCGGCAGGGATGTCGTAGGAGTCGGGCTCAATCTCCAGCTCATCCAGGCCGAGCCCTTTAGGAGACTTGGTGACGGCCACTGATGGGATCTCCGTCTCACCCTGCGGAGAAGAAAACAGATCGTTAGAGCTTTAGAGAAGAACTGACAGGAAAAGACCGGAAAGATGGAAATGCAAAGAGCTTGTCTGGGAACGCCGTTGGAGAGCTGTTTTATGGTTTACAGATTTTAGCACTTTTTTCTGATGAACTAGTTTGCAAGTGTTGATTCTAACACAGTTCTTGGTTTGATGTAAAAAGAGTGCAAGCCACGAACAAAACACTGACCTGATGTTCCTCCCGAGAGAAGCCTGAGAGCGGAGATGTAAAACTACACTGAGAAGGTTTTTGGTTCTTAAATGGGAACTTTTAATATAAAATACGGGCCTTTAATAGCTGGATCACCTTAAAACCGGCATCTAGTTCATAAAATGTCATTTTCAGCTGTTTGTGGCCGAGTTGTGTGAAACAGGCAGCTGTTTGACTGACAGCCAGCGCTGGGGACATTTCCCAGAATCACAAGTCGGAGGCTGATGAGAAGATCTTTCCCACTCAACTGCTGCTAATTATGATCTAAAGGATATGACGTGAACACGGTGAAAGCGTAGCGCTTCATTGATTCTGTATTGAGCCGCGGTCGCTGCCAAAATGAGTCTGAGCCAAAAGCTTCCTGCGTCGACGCTGACAGAAAACCGAAGCTGCAGCTGTGGAGCCTCATCCAACCACCAGTCTGTGAGCTGCTGGCCCGAAGGTTAGCTAATCTAAAATATTACAACTTCATTACAACTTCGGTCAGCAGCTGCTGAATCTGCTGCAAATGCACTTACATCCCATAAAGGTTTGTTTGAGTCAGATTTCCGGCTCGGTTACACTTTTCAGATTGGATTCTGTTTTCTGATGGATTTTTTAATCTCAGCTTTTCCCCAAATCTTCCTGCTTCTTGTTTGTTCTTTGCCTCTGAATTTGTGAAATCCCCTGGACTTAGAAAACTGATATCAGCGTCTCCTCATCTGTCTCTTCTGTGCACAAGCAATAAATGAATATTCTTCTGGTTCAGATGACGGAAGCTCGGACAGAAAACATGATATTCCTCAGAGATTCTGGGTCAGACTTGACCTGCAGCCTCCTGCCATCTTCATGAGATCAAGTTTTTCTATTTTTACAGAGAAGAAACTGAGACTCATTCAGACAGGAAGCTGCTGGCAGCAGCAACACCTGTAACTCTAGACAGGTGGCATTAGAATAATGGCCGTCTGGTTTTTGCAGTGGGGGGGTGACGGTCCGTCCACCGCTACTCACGCTGAAATGTCTCGGCAGGATGTGATGAAATGTGGCTCATGCGTTCACACATTAGCTGAAGCATCTGGCCGAGGCTGCGTTAATCACACACAATCTTGTTTTTAGTGGAACTGACTGCTTATCATATTTTAAATTTGCTTTAAAACTGCAGGATTCTTTTTACAGACGGCTTTAAAATCTAAACTTTAAATACTTTAAATAGGTTTTATGTTTATATGCACCAAAACTTTATCTCGTCATTTAAAAGAAACAGAACAGAGTGGAAACAGAAACAACCCCCCCGGGGCGCCCTACAGGTGACTTTGGATGTGAAAGGCAATTAATCCAAATTAGGCGGCGGCCACATGCGATGATCACAATCATTAATCAGGGCGGAGTCATCAGAGCGCGTCCAGACACCCTGAATGACACAATAATTACACCAGCAGGGAATGTAGGTCGATGTGTGTAGTAATAACCTCGGGGACGGGGCGGGGGGGGGCAGGTTGTCCTGGTTCTGGTGCTGAGCCTGAGACCTCAACCATCATCATCATGCTTGGATTTTACTGAAACAGATCCAGAAATTTACTTCACACACATCGTGTTCACAGAAAGTTGATGTATATAATATATAAGTTCTGTTCTCCCCGAAATCATCTAAAAAATGTTGTGTTGAAGACTGCAAACTAGAAACTGAGACCTTAAACTCATCAGGAAAACGTTTACTGAGGAGGAGGAGGGACATTTTCCCATAGACTTCAATATAAAGGAGGTCCTTTTGATGTCCTTTTCTACGTTCAGGTTTTTAGTAAAGACCAAAAACTGAGCTAAAGGAAACCGATGAATTAGTTTTAAGGCGGACTGAATTGTTGTTTTCATGTTGTGTTTGTCTGCAGACAGTCGAGCTCGGCCCCTCATGGCCGCACAGCAGAAAGACCTCGAACTAAAAACATTGTGCTCTGATGTCCGGCGGTGGCGGCGGGGCGGCCCTGGGTTTGAACCAGCAGCCGTTCATCTTCCTCTGATTGCTGCCGCCGTCCCGGCCTTCATTATTCAGCCACTGGTGACGACCGGATCTGACAAAGCTCTCGCTGCTTCCTGTTAAACGACCACAGCTGAAGCTCTAAATTAGGAGGCGGACGAAGGCCTCAGAATAACCGACAGCACATCAGTCAGGAAACTTAACACTGCCACTGTCTGCAGGACTTAAACCTGGACCGGCAGACCGGTGTGGATCAGGAGACCAGTTTGGACCAGCAGACAGACTGGTCTGGACCGGCAGACTGGTGTGGGCCAGCAGACAGACTGGTCTGGACCAGCAGACCAGTTTGGGCCAGCAGACAGACTGGTCTGGACCAGCAGACCAGTTTGGACTAGCAGACAGACTGGTTTGGACCAGCAGACAGACCGGTTTGGACCAGCAGACCGGTTTGGACCAGCAGACCGGTGTGGACCAGCAGACCAGTTTGGACCAACAGACAGACTGGTCTGGACCAGCAGACCAGTTTGGACCAGCAGACTGGTTTGGACCAGCAGACAGACTGGTCTGGACCAGCAGACCAGTTTGGACCAGCAGACCGGTTTGGACCAGCAGACCGGTGTGGACCAGCAGACCAGTTTGGACCAGCAGACAGACTGGTCTGGACCAGCAGACCAGTTTGGACTAGCAGACCGGTGTGGACCAGCAGACCGGTTTGGACCAGCAGGAATGAACGAGGAGACAGAAAAAAGGTTTAGACGGATTTGTTCCTGTTTCATCGCGTCCTGCACAGACAGACAGGAAGTGTTTAGCCTAGCTTAGCACAAAGACTGGAAGCAGAGGGAAACTGTTAGCCCGGTTGTCTGATATAAATGATGTGAACAGGAAACATTTGATCCTCTGCAGGTTCACTGAAATTCCTGGGACCTCCTGCAGGCGGCGCCGCGGAGCCAAACCTGCAGCCACCAAAAAAACTGGAGCCGCTAACGGCTAAACCAGAAGCCCTTTAGCCCCTTTTAGCTCAAAGTTCGGCAGCATCTTTGCTGTCGGATTAAAGAGGTCATTTCTACCGTTTGATAAATTCATGTTAAGTAGGTAACGTACAGTATTTGGTGCCCCCCCCGCCAGCTCTGATAAGCTGCCATGTCAGACCCTGATTCTGGTTGACAGCAGTTTTTAGTGTGTCCCTGCTGAGGGGGGGGGATCCCAGAATAAGCCTCTCTGTCACGGATCCTCAGCAGCTGTTAGCGGCACATAGCGCTCCGGTTACTATTCTGAAGTCTGGACATTAAGGAGGGCAGCCCCCCCCCCCCCTCCGAATCCTGATCCAGTCTGGGTTTGGGTCAGAGTCCCATCTTGGCCTGATGCTCCTTCAGAGAAGAGCGTTTCAGAAAACTGAATGAAAATGTCTTTAAAATGTCCAAATGGGGGGAGTTTGGAACACACAGCAGCCAGTGTTGGTCTTTGAGACATTTAAAAACCATAAAATCTGACAGTTTGAGCCATTTAGAAGGGCGTGATTAAGATATTTAATGTGGCGTTAAAGGGTAATTACATTATCAGGCTCTGGATGGTGTTTCTTATGGATTCTTTTCATCACTTAAGAACAAAATGTCCCTAAAAGTGTGATTAAAAAAAGGTGTGTAATGTTATCGCAGATGCTCCATGATTTAAATGAGCATGTTTGGTGTGTTTTAAGTGGAAATGAATAATTAATCTGAGACTGCTTTTGAATGTCGATGAGTACAACGATAAATAATTCATGACAGCGTCACCAAAAAATGAATTCATTGTACAATTTAAGATAATTTGCAGCATCAGGTGGGCGTCCCATTATATTGGTACTTTTTGTCCTTCAATAATCCGTCATGTCCATTTTAAATTAAATTTGGATCCTAATTTAAGAAAGTTTTGGCCGCTCAGTTCAGAGAAATGATTTCTCTGAATGTTCATTCGTTCCCTCAAATGATTTTCTTCACTAACAACTTCATCTTTTGAAAATGAAAAACTATTTTACTTTGGAAGAGAAGAAATCGACCCGATCCCGTATTTCTCAGGATAAACGACCACTTTAAGAAAACAATAAGAGCAGAAGGACTCTGTGGAGGTGAAGTTTCAGATTCAGTCCAGCTCAGTGGTTTCGTAACGGAGCTCCATTTTTGATAAAGTTCAGTTGGTCAAACTACAACAAAAGAACTGCTGTGTAAGTTTTCAGCAGTAAATTCAGACACCAACGTCTCTGAGCGACGTCTATTTCAGCGTTAGTCCGTCGCTGTTTGAAAACATCTTTTCTCCATCTTGACGTGACGAAGCGGGAGCATTTGTAAATGCAAATGTTGCCGACTTCACCGCTCTTCATTTCTAAAAGCAATTAAACGGCAGCGTTCCTCCAAATGGGAGAGTTTGTTGGAGTGTTTCAGCCGCTGTGGGTTCATGCGTCTCATCTGACCTGATTAAAGTCGTTCAGATCAAAGTCTGCGCTCTCGCCATAATGAGGATGCTTCCCTGCAAACTGTCAGTGTTACACAGTCGATGGCTCTTCAGTGTCTGAACTGAAACCGTCCTTCATCTCCTCACATCTCTCACTGCAGCTACCGTTTAATGAATCCAGCCAGAGTTCATTTGAGTGTTTTACGCCTGAAGGAATGAATCGACTTCACCGTGTCCACAGAAACTGGACCCGCTCGACTTCGACCTCCAGCGACACAAATCGGAGCTTTAGTTTCGATTCTTCGGATCAAACGCTGAACAATCATTATTATTATTATTATTATTATTATTATTATTATTATTATTATGGTGGTTTTTTGGGAATTTTAGTCTCCATGTTCCACATTTTTCTAGTTTCTCTAAACCACGCGCTCCGTCGAAGGAACCAATAAACACCCAAAGCATTCCAATCAATCCCTCTGCTAATGTTAACCCCGCCTTTCTGCACAGATTCAGTTTCACTGGGAAATTGAACAGATTGCTGAAGCTGAAGGTCACCAGAAACACGAGCAGAGCGCCGACCAACAATTCAGTTTTCAGCTGATGTGGAGATCCGAAGAAAGATGCCTGTCTGGATGTTCATCCTTCTTTCCCTCACAAACACCATGTTGTGTTAATCTGTCCCTTGAAGCTCAAACAGATTTTCAAACTACTGAAACATTTTCATCCACCGGCTGCATCCTCTCACCTGATAGATGACGACCCGGAACTTGTTGCGGGTGAGCAGCTTGTCCTGGGTGGATTCAACCTTCTTGACTCGTACGTTTTGCTTCTCCACGCGCGCCCGGACCTCCTTGACGTTGGCGCTGACCTTGCGGGTCTTCTGCAGCAGCTTTTCCACCGTGCCGCTGGTGTCGTTGTGGTCTTTGGCCAGCTTCAGGACGTCGCCCTGGATGGTCTTGATGTTGCTCTCCAGCTCCACCTGCCGCTCCTCCATACGGTGCTGGCAGGACTGGACGTTGTCGATGATGCTGGCCACTCGCTCCAGTAGAGACAGGATAGTCAGGGCGCTGATGGGGTTTCCAGCCTCGTCCTCCACCCCGACGATCTCCAGATTCTCCTGGACGCCCGCTGTGCGATACTTGTGTTGATCCATTGCGATGTTTGTTTCTCTTGCTCAGAATCAGTTTAGTTTTAGGTTTGGTTCAGTTTAAGGGGTTACCAGCAGGGAGACTGGAAGGTGGGAACAACCCAACTGCTGTGAGCCACCTCAGGTCTGGGGACAGGAGAGAGGAGAAACTCCACCTACCCCTTTTAAAAAAGGCCTCGGGCTCCAAAGGGAATGGCAGCGCTCACACCAACCCCGCCAGCTAAAAATAAGGGCTCTTTGTAAGGTGACACTCGGACATTTTGGGAAGACGCGGAGCAGCGGAGGATGGAAACCCCCCCAGAGTCCGGCTCCGCTGCATTAAACTCACGCAGATTGATTCATAATTTTCCGTTCTTGGCTCGTCTGTTGGTGCGAGCAGCTGTGAAACATGCAGATCAGCGACAGATGCAGCGACGCCTCAGTCATCTGGTGTGATTACAGAAGGCTGGAATGTTTTGGGGGATTAAACGCTGCTGCTCTGCCCTTTTCTCTGTCCTGGGGGAGCAGAGTCCAAACATTGACTGGGCCTGAGATCTGACACTCTTTATAGAGCAGGGCCGCTATTTTAACATTCACACATAACTCGTGTTTGGAGGAGAAACTGTTGGTCCGGCACTCCTGATTGTTTGATAATTGGGGGGTTGAAACATCACTCGACAAAATGAATCTTATTTCCCAAATTCTGTTCAGTCAGGACTGAATACCAGAACAGAATTCAGTCCTGACTGAACAGAAAAAGTCGCCTCGTCGGCATTTTGTAGGTAAATTTCAGGAGCAGAACTTTAATGACATTTGACTTCCATCCAGGTTGTTGAATAAACTTTTACGTGATGCTAATGTTCCTTACTTCAGCATGAAGTTCAGGTAAGCTAACTAATGTTAGCTGGCTCATCCGTTCACGTCCTCCTTCGTTTGGTGTTTCGGTGTTAAAACATAAAATATAAAATATTGTCGGCAGTTTTTTCTTATAGGAGATTAAATTGTGTTATTTTTAATATAACTTTCTTATATCTTTCATTTTCTTATATTTGTTCTGTAGCTGCGGTTAAATAGAGTTTGCTGTTCCTGAAATGATCTTTGAAGGGACGCTCACAGTTTCTCTCTTTGGGGGGGGGGGGTTTCTAGTAAATGAATGTTGGATCACGATGGATATTTTTTTAGTTTGATTTGGAGTCGACTGAAGCCAGCAGCTGCTTCTGCCCCCCCCCATAACTCTATATTTAGTCGGGGCGGCGTGCCTGAGGCCCCGCCCCCTGCAGAAATGTACGACACACACATTGGCTCGTGTTCAGGTGGGGCGGCGACCTCTGCTCATTGACAGTCTGGACGGAGTGTCGGTGAATGAGTTGGCCCCTCCTCTCTGACAGGTGGGCGGGGCCAATGATGAAGACATGGCCAACTCAACTGGTTGTAGTCAGGAATCGGACTCTATTGAAATCTATGGGAAAATGTCCGTCCTTCAATACATGATGTTCATTTTTTTAAATGAAGCTCCATTTAGAGGGAAACAGACCAGGAAGGGGGGGAGGGGTTAGGGGGCGGGGCTACTGAGTGACTGACAGATCTGACTGTCCTGTTGCGTCTGTCTTAGCAGCAGTAGATGTGGTCAGTAAAGCTGACTGTGATTTTGTGCAGCTGACACTAATACACTGTTATTAAACTATTTCAGGCTCACAAGGTTAAAAACATGTCAGCGTTACATTTCCAGCTGTGGAGAGAAAGATGTCCTTAAATGTTGGATGGATTTTTTGTAAACAGCGTCAGAACATGGTGGTGCTGCATCATGCTTGTATTTAGTATGGAATTAGGACACAGTGTCTCAGTGGAGGAAAAACACAACAATAGTCTTTTGTCTAGTTGGACTGAAGAGTCTCCTGTGACGGATCGAACGGGTCACCTCAATAATTTGTTTCTCCAGTGAAGAGTCTGCGAACTGCACATCATTAATCCATCACAGGAAGCCAGGCGACGTTGTAAAACGAGAGCAGCAGAGCGCAACACAAAAGAAAAACCGCCCTCGATGGACAGACGCAAGAAAAGACACACTATGAATCAATCAGACACATCCGCACCACAAAGTACATAAAAAAAAACATTTCCTTGTTTTTATTTTGGCAGAGACCAAAAATGGCCCCTCAAAGTCTACATGCAGAATATTAACATGTCAAACACTTTCTAGTCACATTTAGAGAAGTTACGGCTGCGATGGTCGACAACAAGTAGAAACACGTTGTTCAGTGGAGGGGGGGGGGGGGGGGCTGACCTACGACCTTTAGACATTACAGGAAAAATTCCTGCGACAAAACATAAAAACCACAAACACACAGAGACTAAACTCCCTGAACTCACATGGTGAACCTCAGAGCTTCAGTTCATGGAACCAGGACCTTCCACCTGGGGGGGGGGTCATAAACCCCCCAGTGAAGCTCCCTCTTTGTCTCTTCTTGCTCTTTCTGTGATGAAAACGTCGGCAGATTATCGTGTTTTTCTAACTGTTGCCTCTCGTCAAAAAGATTCTGGGTTCTTCTTGTCTTGGTGTGACTTAATTTAATTCTTTCAACGGCCCTGAAGTGTGACTTTAGTCTCTACAGTCAGGTGATAAAATGGCAGCTCGTCCAAGGTGTCCCCGCCCCGACGGGACAGGGAGGCTAGAGGACGGATGGACGGACAGCTAGTGGAGAAGGTCTTGGTTCGGAACTTACTGCTCGCGGCTCACAACAAGAAGCACAACATTTAAACAGTCGGAGTGTTCACGTCATCGATCAGATCGATGCCTGCTAAAGATTTGGCATCAACGTTCTGAGCTCAGGGATCGAACACGAAAAATCAAACGCTGCTGGAAAATACTGTGACGGTTTGACTTTGTTCCAGCTTGTCTGAGCTCGCCGACACTGAACGCTACGAGAGCAACAAAACGAAGGATCCATTTAAATCAAAATGACACAGACGCAGGACTGTTTTCGTTGTTGGACCTCACAACGTTCAGTTTGTTTAAGCATAAAGTCAAAGATCACAGCTGACGCCGCCCAACACAAGTCAGCTGTTTCTGAACAACAGTGAAGTCAAGGACACGAAGGACGGAAACACGGAAGTGACATTTTCATTCATCAGAAGTACAACTCCCAAATTCCAACATGTGGGTTGACTGACCCGATATATTTAATTCTGTGTTTCTTGGGTCATGAATAAGAGTCCAACTGTCCTGTTTAATGTCAAACTGTTCAGTTGTCAACACTGATTTAATTGTGTTTTACAGTTTTGTTGGACTCGTTGTGTAACCGACTCACTGTCTCCTCATAGTTTTATCAGTTTGTTTTAATGATCAGCTGATCGTGGCACGTTTCACTATGACGTCATCACTCGTGGTGCATTCGATGACCTCTCATATAATCTGATGGTGAAGGAGCCTTCGGTACTTTGGGAACCTGGTCCTGGTTCCTGGACTCTTTGCTTCTGTTTTGTCCAGTGAAGACGTCCCAACACTGCTGAGGCAGCAGCCCTGAATTTTAATTTCAGTGGCTCAGTCCTCGGGGAGAACACGAACCGTGATGCCTGCTGTCTCTACATTCACTATTGTGCTGATATTAAGACGATGAGAGACTTGAGCTGTATCTGATCTGATCAGAAAGAAACGACGTGGTCTTACAGTCACCTTTGTCACGTTTGTTGTAGATTTTGGCCTTCAGGATTATTTAGGTTTTGTTCTGAGGGACTCTGTGCTTGGAATGTCTCACCGAGGAGCAAATGGAAAACTAAGACAAACAAAAGAAGAAAAACAAACCACATTCATAGAAAAGTCTCGATTCGAGCCGTCAACCAGCGACCAAGACTTCCTCCAGCTACACGTAAAGCACGAAGCAGCCGCCATCTTTCGGAAACATTCCTGCCTGTGAGCGTCACAATCAACAACTCTGCTCCACGGTGAAGCAAAGCACTCCGTTCTCTGAGCTTTCCCTCCCGGATAAAGACAGCAGACTGACTTTCAATGTGTTAAACAATCCTTTTTCTTTACAACGTCCTCTCCCTTCTTCTGTCCAGCTTTGGGATTCCCGTCGCCGTCGGATCTCAGCGGCCCGGAGCTGGAGGCGTTTTTTTGTATTTTAAAGATTAAAACTACACCACGGTACACTGTTTTCACATGTCATGCTAATATACAAGGACGAGAATTTAAAAAGCAATGTGTAAAATAACATTACCTCAAAAAACTTGACTAAAATCAAAACAACTGGAAGAAATTATTAGCTTGTTTCAACACAATGAAGTCTTTCCACAGAATAAGTGTAAACAAATGTACATCACTGGCTGGCCCCTTCTGGCCTCCTATGAAATGGACAGAACATTCAAAACAAACTGCATTTGGTGATCAGCTGCACATTATTAGCAAAAGGTGAAACAGAGAGGGGCGTAAAAAGAACCATTTTCAATAAATAGCACATTCCAGAGGGGCAGACGTTACTCTGTTAGCCAGGCCGCCAAAGGTACCATATTTATACAATATCCAAAAAAAAAAACAACCCAAAACAAAAAACAGAAAGGCAGAAACTCTTAACGCTCAGATATCACGCATGGTAACGATGCGACGTGACGGCAGGTTCTGTCCATTCAGCTTCAAAAACAAACAGAAGAACCAACAAAGAAATGAACACTAGAAAGCAAAAGAGAGACAAAATAAGGCCCCTTGAATAAATATTCTCATTCTTCCTTTATGGTTTTCCAGGAGACCCAAAAAAATCAAATAAAATAATATTCTAATAATAATATCGCACATCTACTGTTAAAAAAATGGCATTCCCACGCCGTAAGAAAAAACTTATCAAAAACAACCAGCGGCACATGCGGCTATACCATCCTGGAGTTAGTGTCCGAGGAAAAGTGTCCCAGGTTTTGTTTTTGCCGACGACCTCTGTTGTTTTTTGGACATTTCCTACAGAGAGACGGAGAGAATGATATTTAATTCAAAAGTTTACAATAAGAACATAACTTTTGGTGTTAATGCATTTTAAAACATTTCTGGTTCTTACATTAAAACCTAAAGATACATAAAAACTAGGTTAGGGTGTGAGAAGCCAACTACAACTCCCATGATGCATCTTGTCACTGCAGCTCAAACTGGAAAAAACTTTGAATGGATTTGATCCGTGGGTTTATTTCTGATGGAGATTCGGTAACTATGGCAACAACAGCTGGTGTCCCTGAACGGACTCTGAAACTGTGAAGTTTATCTGAATGAAGTCAGCTTTTACCTTGTGATGCACATCACCACGGCGACAATAATGGCGATTTGCACGGCACCGATGATGGCGGCGATGAGGACGTAGTGCAGCTTCTGTCCACTGGGAACCACGTAGAGGATGTTAAAGTCCTGCGGCTCATCGCAGTGTGTACCTTTATAGCCGGCGTCACATCTGGGACAAACAGGAAGAGGGACAGTGGACGCCTGAATCAGATTCACGAGAGGCCAGCAAACGCACCACAACGTCCAGACGGTCTGAAGGTGGACTTTAAAAGTCCAGAGAGTCTGAAGGTGGATTTTAAAGGTCCAGATGGTCTGAAGGTGGATTTTAAAGGTCCAGAGAGTCTGAAGGTGGATTTTAAAGGTCCAGATGGTCTGAAGGTGGACTTTAAAGGTCCAGATGGTCTGAAGGTGGACTTTAAGTTAAAACTACACTGAGATGGTTTTTCAGTAATTAAAACTATAAATATGTGTTTTTCTGGATGCCAACCCTTCAAAATAAAACCCAGCAGCCATTACACACAGGACCTCTAAGGGGTAAAGGATCAGTGACAGACCTGCAGGTGGCCGTGTTGTACTTGATCTCACACTTCCCGTGGACGCAGGAGCTGGCGTAGCTTTCGGCGCAGGGGATCGGCATCCCAGCGTAGAAACCGTCGCCGTGGTCCAGACCTGTGGTTTCTGAACACAGGAAGAGATCGGGACTTCAGTTTGAGACAATGTGAAGACGGTTAGAGTGTCCTCGTCATTAAAGCTCCTCAGCTCATCTTTGAATTTCCTGCTGCAGCTGAGACGGAGCCGACCTTCAGTTCGGTCTGAATAAAACGATGATATTCTTGTTGATATTGTAACATTTAAATGAGGCTAAAGGAAGCAACCATTCTCTTTGTGTGTTGGATCATTGTTGCTGTTTTAGGGGATCAGCCATAAATAAAACTGGACTGTTCTGCTCATTCAGGGAATCTTCACTGTAACTCACTGCAGAGAAAGAAACAGCCAGCAAAGCAAACTGTGCCGTCGTGAACATAAAGAAGCTCCGAGGAACAAACTCAGTGGCTGAAAGTTCACGGATCTGTGAGCTTCAAATGTTTAATCAGCCTCTTAAAACATCAGAAATATGTGAAGAAACATTATTCAGATTAAAGCTGGGGGGGGGGCTACGGTGATACTGCAGAAAAATTTTAAATGACGGCATTGTAAAGAACAGCTAAAAATACTGAATGCGGCTCTAGCTCACAGGAAGTTTCACCAGCGGTAGTAAGTAAAAGTCGGGGAGGTTTCACTGTCTGAGCCAAAATGAAGACGTCTCTGAGTGATTTCTGCCATTTGAGCTCTCGGCCCTCGGGACGATCTGGAGTCACTTTATTGATCCTCTGACTTTGCGAAGACTTCCTGACTCAAGCTGCTCGGACTGACAGAGAAGTCCACCAGAATAAAAGCCTTACCTAGGACTTTTACTTTGAAGGGATTGCTGTCGTCCTTCTTCCCCAGCTTTTCTTTGTCGGCTGTGGAGGAAGCAGACGGACAGTCAGTTACAGACACTCATCTATTTTTAATGCTCCATCTTTCCTCTGTAAATATTAACCCCCCCCCCCAGCTCATCCCCGTGACTGTGTCGTAATTTGTGTTGCTGTGACGCACACAGAGGACACAATGTGGCCAAAACTTAAAGGACACACACGGCCGGTTGACACAGACCAGCGCTCTCATTCTGAAGGTCAGCAGGTCACTGTGACCGCATTGTCAGGTTCTGTTGCTAGGCAACATGGGGTGGTTGTCGGGATCAGATCAGTCCACGTCAGGAGAAGGTCATGGAGGGGGGAATATGACACGGGAGAGCTGTGTCGTTTCTATTATCCTGAATCAGCCAAGACGTGACCCGTTACTATGGTAACCATGGTGACCCACCGGATACGTCCCATAATGCCACATGATAAGATCTGATATTTACTCCTTCGGGATCATCTCCATCAAATAAAAACTCCAAAATGTAGCATTTCATAAATTATAAGGAATGTAAGAAGAAGAGAATAAAGCAGGAATTTTTGTCTCACTGTTTCTTGAAAGAAGACTGAAATGACTGAAATTTAAAAAATAATTCGAATGATTTTATCATTGATAAATTTATAAACCAGTCAGTTAAGTGACTGCTGGTTCATATTTACTTTATTTAAACATTTATTGTATTCATATTTAAAACATCTTTCACCATTTTATGCCTTTTTATTTATATTTTAAATTTTCTTTTATTCTGGTCAAATCTTCAAGAAACATATTTAGATTTTTTCATCAATTCTACTAAAAGCTTTGAGCTCCACTGATGGAAACAGTGAGTTTTATCAGTTTGATCCGTGTAATCTGGTTCCTGGTGTTCGGCCTTTGGCCCGACGCCTGTCGGACCCAGCAGATCAGGGCTGAGGGCAGGTGCTCCTCACCTCAGGGTGCCACACGGCCTCCCCCCCCCACCACTCACCCCGAGCCAATCAAACGCCTCGCCGCCAGCCACCTTACAGTTACCACTGACAACAAAATCCATAAATCCTGCCGGTTCAGCGTCTGCCAGCACCCAGAGAGGGAGGGAGCATCTCCAGTCAGTCACCACATCGAGATTCAAGGTGAGTCCATCAACATAAATCAGATCTGTGAAGACGCTCTGAGGATGTCCAGAGACGGAGGAGCTCCGGGCGTTGGCACGGACTCCGGAAACATCAGACGGCAAACTGTGACTGCAAATGAGGTTTGAATCCAACAGCCGACCACAGCCGGCCTTCGTCTTCAGCGACGGATCAGAAGACCCGACGCGAACATGTAGAGTGAAACATGGCGGAAACAGCTGAAGGAATCCAGTTCTGTCCAGGATCCAGTCCGGGTCTAGACTGACCCAGAGTCAAACACTTCAACAAAAACCAGGTAACTTCAGTGCAGCTTTACTCTGGAGTCCAACCTTCAAACCAACTAACACACGTGTCGTTAAACTAGAAGAGAAATTAACCGTACAGGTCTGTCTGGATCAAACTGAGATGTAAAGTCAACAAGTTTTTACATCAAACGTTATTTCCTGACAAATACTGACACCAAAAAAGTTATTCCTGGATTGGCCTCTCTCTTTATCTGGTGTAAAGGTCACAGATTTGACTCCCAGTCCATGAACTAAACCTGAACCAACCCACCAGCCGTCCATCCGCTCTGTCTCTGGTTTCTGACTGACTGTAAACACGTCAGTGGACTTCCTGTGCGTCGGATTGAAGAGGAGCTCGGCTCCCACAGAAACACGGCACGCGCTTGGTTTGTGGGTTAATTGAGAACGTTGGTGATTAGACGCATTAATTTGTCTGACACGGTTTCAATAATGAGGCTGATTTATGGCAGAGATGAAACGGTCACAGTCAGCAGCGTTCACAACATCAATCCTGCATTTTACTACATCAGCAAGTTCATTTGGAGTATTGACCTCGGTCTGCGGGGGAAAATGCCCAGAAGACACCAGGAGAGAGGAAATACTAAAGGAAAGATGACGGAAGCAAAGAAAACAGGAGCAGGAAAAAGGGACGGCAGTTCAATCAGATTTGTCTGCTGAAGAGTCCAACGAAGGAAGGAAGGAATAATTATCTGACGACCTGTTTCTGAGGCAGAGACAGACCGCTGATCTGAACTCAAACCTGCTCATCTGCACATGAACGTCCATCATGATGTCTGAGCTGCTGCTCTTCCTCCGTTCTCCAAACCGAATGACAGAAACCGTTTTCTCTGACTCACGTTTCATCAGAACCACAGGGAGTCTCCGAGCGTCTACAAAGTGCTTTTCATTTACGGGGGCAGTTTATCAGGGAGGACTGGGCCTCTTTCATGATTCACAGAGGTTAAGGTGGTCATTTTCTGAAACCAGCCGCCTGGATGGAGGGATTTTCCAATTTGAATTCAATAAAACGCTGATAGAGGCATCAGCAGGTAGATTTACCTGCACCAGGATCTGCTCTCCTCCAGCTGGGGGCGGAGGTCGGAGCTGAGAGGGGCTGAAGCTAAATCCACACAAATCAAAGTGTCTACAGATGTAAACACTTTAAATTCAGGACAACAACTTCACTGAGCTCTGCCGCAAACAGCAGTCTCCAACGAAAACACTACAACTGTGAAGATACAAAAAAAAGACCTAAAGGGCCCGACATCCCTTTGAGGGCCCAGGACGTTTCAGAGAAGCTAACGTGGAGCTAATCTGATCTTCACAAAGACAGCTAGCATTAGCAGTTAGCACAGAGAGAAGCCGACGAGCGGAATACACATCCGTGTTCACGGAGCTCGGAGACGTGTCACTGTAACACACAGCTCTCCTCTTGTTATCTTCTCTCTCTGCAGGAGAGGGATGATAACCCCCCCACCGAAACCCTCCCTTCATTAAAAATCCAGAGCCAGAGCTTCAGACCATGAAGCCTCACATGGTGTTCTAAATCCTCCTCTTCCGTCCGGTTTGCTCATGCATGTGAGCGAACAGCGTGATGAGAGAGAGCACAAACACACCAACGTGATGGAAGTAGGTCAGAAACAAAAGCTTTGAGGAGACCTCTGGTGATATTTAGTATTTTTCTTACTGTCAGTAAATCCCAGAGTCCAGAGTCCTGGTTCCTCTGGTCCTCTGGGCCACTCAGCCTCAAACATCAGTGAGTCACACTGCTCCTTCATCCCCATCAGCACACACATCACACACACACACTGTGTGTGTGTGTGTGATGTGTAGCAACTCTAATCTCTGGTGGTCCATTTCACATCTCTTAAAAGATCAGTTACCAAGCTCTCTGAGCCAGATCCCTCATAGACCTTCTGAGGTCCAGTACAGTCTTTGTAAAGTTTAATAATAAATACAGATCCTCATTAAAGGAGGACATCAAAGGTCCATACGGTCTAAAGGCGGACGTTAAAGATACAGATAAAGCTGTTTAAAGCTGCAGAAGTCTTCCAATTCAAATCACACATCTACTGCAGCTAATACAGACACAACAGCCCGGGGTGAGATCTGTCAGTCACACAGTAGCCCCGCCCCCTAACCCCTCTCCATCATTTAAAAAATGAACATCATTTTGTGTTGAAGACTGTAAACTAAAGACTGAGACCATAAACTCATCAGGAAAATGTTTACTGAGGAGGAGGAGGGACATTTTCCCATAGACTTCAATATAAGGAGGAGGGACACTTTCCCATAGACTTCAATATAAGGAGGAGGGACACTTTCCCATAGACTTCAATATAAAGGAGGAGGAGGGACATTTTCACATAGACTTCAATATAAGGGAGGAGGCGGGACATTTTCCCATAGACTTCAATATAAAGGAGGAGGAGGGACATTTTCCCATAGACTTCAATATAAAGGAGGAGGAGGGACATTTTCCCATAGACTTCAATATAAAGGAGGGGGGACATTTTCCCATAGACTTCAATATAAAGGAGGAGGAGGGACATTTTCCCATAGACTTCAATATAAAGGAGGGGGGGACATTTTCCCATAGACTTCAATATAAAGGAGGAGGAGGGACATTTTCCCATAGACTTCAATATAAGGGAGGAGGCGGGACATTTTCCCATAGACTTCAATATAAGGAGGAGGAGGGACATTTTCCCATAGACTTCAATATAAAGGAGGGGGGACATTTTCCCATAGACTTCAATATAAGGAGGAGGAGGGACATTTTCCCATAGACTTCAATATAAAGGAGGGGGGGACATTTTCCCATAGACTTCAACACAAGCTGACTTCTTTTTACAAACGGTGCAGTCGCCCCCTGGTGGTCAGCAGGTAAAATAAAGGTTTAAGGCTCTTCAGCTTTGGCTCAGAATCCTGGTCCTGGTTTAGAGACAGACTTAACTCTCAGAGCGGTAAACGAATCCCCGCCCCCTCGCTGTGATGTCACACAGGTCTTACCAGGGCACCTGCCCAGGTGCTTGACGTCGATCTGCTCCTGCTTCATGCACGATGCCTCTCGGACCAGACAGGGGTTGTTGTAGGAGTTCCCGTCCGTGGCACACACCGGGTTTTCGTTGTGGCCGCTGCAGTCGATGTTACAAATACACCTGAGGGGGAGGAGCCAAGCGTCAGACAGAACACACGTCAGTCACAGCGGCGCTGAATCATTGGCTGACGCACTTTCACAGTTTTCTGAATGAAGACACGTCTCATTAATCTTCCACAGTCTGCAGATTAAAAAGAACTCCCGTCTAATACCTCAGAGGACCTTTTTCGCAGACGTGCTTCATGTTCTATCATTCATTCATTCATTCATTCATTCATTCATTCATTCCAAACAGCTCAGTCTGAGCGCTGCATGTTCGGAGAAGGCCATTATCATCCGGCTAATGTCACACTCAGAACATGCTTCAAAAAAAGTTTTACATTGTAGGAGTGCCGGACGAAAAAGGAAGGAGATGTGTTCCTCTCTGAAGAGCCAAAAAGCGCTCCGTTTATTCCACAGAAACAACAAATCAACCGAACTGTCGCACAGGTAATTACGTGAACCTCCTGGAGGTTCACGTAATTACCTGTTTAAGGTAGCACGTATGCATTAAGGAGAATACTGACTCTGGTAAGAGGCACAAACAAATATAAACATGGGCGAGATCGCCGTGAATTATAACAGTAATAATCAATAATTGTTCTGTGTGTGTATATCCACCACAAAATCAGCACTGAACTCAAACACTAACGGAGCACAAGTCACAGTTTGATGCAGTTGTCTGTTTTCTATCACAGACTTAAATATGTCGCTTCATTTTTTTTTTTTTTTTTTTGTTCTATAATGTGAGAAATAAACTCTGAAATGTGATCGTAAAAGCCACAGTGAGATTTTCTGATGCTCTGTGTGAAACAGAAAGAATGAAATGACACAAAGCTCACAGACGATCTCCGGTTTGTTGCCTATATAAACAGAGCTAAATCTCACCCGGACACCAGGTTTTGGTCTGAGGGCCAGATTAGGGGCCACCTGAGTCCAGCTCCTGACACACTCACCACACGTCCTCCGAGTCCTCGTCACACTCCGCTCCATATTTGCACGTGCTGCACTTGGTGAACTTCTTCCCGACGTCGGACGCCGAACCTTCATCGTCTGTGGGGAGAGAAGAGGAGCGCTCACAGGAAAGGAAACGGCTCTCCAACCGCACCACCACCACCACCACCACCACAACAACATTACGTTCCCTTCAGGTGATGTCGCCAAGACGTATGACGTCACGCGCGACAGCCACCGGTCGGATTCCTTTGAGGTGAAAGAGCTGTCGATGACGTCATCAGCGGAATCTGATCGAGTCGTCTTTGTGACATCATCAAAGCCATCCTCCTCTGAGGAGTCAGAATTCCGTTCGTGATATTGTGATGTCATCGGTGATGTCACAGGTTTGCTCTCAGAGCTTGTAAATAGACCCCGCGTTGCTTCCATCGGCCCAGTTCATGGTGACAATGCCACGCCGACGCAGAAAGGCCTCCCGCCCCGTCCGGAGACGACGAAGGGCCGAGAGATCCTCCGCCGTCCGGAGACGCAGGAGAGTCGTCCGTCGCCGACGCTAATTGTCAGCAATAAACATTTAGTTCAGCGTTTACAACGGCTTTATTTGTTTGTTTATTTGTTCGTTTATGTATTCACAGGCCATGTTGGCTCCGGCTCAGGTCTCGTCCCTGCTCCCCCACCCGAGCAGCTGTGGGAACTCTGTGTATTCATATTTGCCATCCTTGAGCAACATAATCAATTATTTTCGCACGTCTCTCCAAAACAACCTCCAAGCTCCGGTGAGCGCCGCCGCACCGCCAACACTGATGACACCATCTCATTTCCACGGCTCACGCACTTTTCTATCAGACACAGCCGAGAGTGCCGGCAGACTCCTGGAGCCTGTCGGCCAAATGGAAACAGAGCCGCACATTATGAGCTTATGATATTATTATTATTATTATTATTATCATTATCATTACAGGGGATGGCTTTAATGCCACTCGCATGACGGCGTCCATTTTCCGGCAGAGAGCGAATTCATAGCAGACGAGGTGGCAACAACCAGAACATCAGGAATTATTCTGCCCTCATCAAGGCCTTCCATTTCCATGATTCATAACGTGGGATTTTGTCATGTAATAGAGGAAACGCTCAGTGCCATCAAGGGGATTGAAATTAATCCACAGCAAATGACAGGAAGTGTAATGACCATCCTGCAGGCTGCACAAATCCACATCTGAAGTCATTAAAACTTTGGTTCCACCTTAAGGTTCGTTTCCTGTAAAGAAAACTTATATATATATATATATATATATATATATATCTGACAGCAAGCAAGAAAATAAAGAAAATGAAAAACAAGTAAAGTGAATGAAAGATCCGCAGTCAGAAAGGTCGTCAACAAAGTCACAGCAGTACAGTTTTCATACTGTACTGCTGCATACATGTCAACTACGAATGGACCTTTATTACACTGAAGAGTGTGTGTGTGTGTGTCTGTGTGTGTGTTCCTGCTGCCTGACAGATCGGCGTGCTGTGTGTGGATTTATTGAACATGGAGAGCTCAGCTGGAGCTGCCGATCGTTCAACGGGGATCTTTGCTCCTCTGCTGCGGTGACTCTCAGACTCTGTCCGTGATCAGGTCCTTCACAGCACATTCAGCTGTGATTGATTTGTGTTTGACTTTGACTCAGAGCAGACACAAAGCAGGAAATTAAATGTCCACCATAAGGAAACACACTCACCGTCTCCGTCTCCTGAACCGGAACCAGGATCTGTAAAGACACAAGAGACACAACAGCTGTCAGTGTTGGCTGATATCAAACACACAATCCGTCCTCTTTTCTCTTTCCCTCTGTGTTTTGTCAGGTTGTCGTCATATCTGTGTGTTTGTGTTTGAAGATCCTCCATCAGCCTGCATGTCTTTTCTTCTCACTTTAAAAGGTTCGGACTTTTATTTTGAAGGGCTGAAAACCATTAGGGCTCTCAATCGGCAAGGTTGGATGGTGGCCCTGGTGCGGGGGCTTGGGGGCGTGGCCGAGACGGCTGTTTTGTTGTGACGTCACAAAGGGTTAAGGGAAGTCCTGATGGCTGGTTTTAATACCCTCACTGCATTAATACAGAACCTAGACCTGGTTTACCACCAGAGACCACATGGAGGTCTAGCTTTTGGCTGCACAGGCCTTTAAATATTTGATAAGTCAGCAGCAGCAGTGAGTCCGACTCTCCTCTGGCCACAGTTTTATGATAAAGTCATCGTGCACTCTTTTTCCTGCCCAGCAGTATGACAATAAAACTGAGTGTCATCATCAGTAAATCAGCAGACTGGATCAGACCGGTCCTGACAGGCCGGACCTGGATAATCACATACGTGTATAAAGCCTAACTGTGGATCCTGCATCAGGTCTCAGGAGTTCGTTGTCGTGGTTTTGGCGCCTTGTTGGTTCAGACCTGCAGCTCCATCAGGAAATGGAATCTGACAGTAAAATGATGGCGCTGAAACTTTGAATTAAGAAATGGCGTTGGGAGTTCCTGACACGCTGCTGCTGCATTAACAAATGGACACCGACCGCTTGTTCAGTCTAATTTCACCTTCAGCTGCGGCGCTTCTTTACAAAGTCATGACGAGACCCGTTTTTTTTTTTTTTGTGGAAATGGAGGGACAAGAGGTCTGAGAGAGAGAGAGAGCGCAGATGATGTGACTCTGTCAGGTCGATACTGACTGAATGTTAAGAGCTCCGTGTCAGACTGAGCCTCCTCTCACTGAACAAACTCCTCCTGGTCTGGATTCTGTCCGAAGGAATTTGGGACAATTGAACGTTTGAATGGTTCTTTAACAAACGACACATCAATTTGTAATTAATATAACATCTGTGGTAGAAAGAAGGAAAGGAGGATATCAGGTAGGAAGGTGCTGCTGATTATACAGATAACGTGTTCATTGTGAAGTATCCACAGGTTCCTGTTAACTTGTTAATTAGAGAAACTGCAGTTCTGGTGAGGACGGTTGCTCAGTTACTCAGATCATTTATACACTAAACTGTCTGCAGAAGTCAGATCCAGATGGGGACGGGTGCAGCGCTTTTTGGAGTTCTCTCAGTTACTCGATTGACCGACTAATCACTCACAGAAAATATTCAGGGTTGCAACCCTGGAAATGGCTGCAGAACTTTTTTGCATTTCTTTCAGGTACTCAGCTACACTTTTATAGATTACATTTCTATTAGCCTGATTATTTATCAGATATGAATGATCACTCAAAATATTTAGTCTTTGAACCGGCAGCACAGATTATTGTTGCAAAATAATGTAAATATATAAGATGTCACTGATGACATTTCATATTTTGTCTAGTTTTTTCTTGTTTATTTCAATAAATGCACCAATAGATGACTTCCTGTTGGGGGGTGGGGGGGTCTAACATCAAATCTCTGGCTGGAGGAAGAAGATTTGTTGCAGTCTGCCCTACAACATGAGTTGGAGATGTGTTGTTTCTGATTGGTTCACAGCACGGAGGAGAAGCTGCAGACAGAAGGATAGGAATGAAGAAATAGAGGATTTGGATGTTTTAAATTTAATTCATGAATTTCACGTATGTGGTGAAAACAAGCTGAAAGACTCCACCTGATTAAATATGGTTCTGACAGTTTCATTAGAAAACTCAGAGCTGTAGAATTTCTTCCATCAGCAGTGTAATGAAAAGGAAAAGATGACTCCAAACGTCTTCATAAGAGAATATTTAACCAAAAAATGACAAAGAGTTTTTCCTAATGAAGCACTTAGCCCATTACTGAGAGGTCACGTTAACTCTACAGCCGCTGCACAAATCTACAAATCCTCCGTCGGATTAAAAGTGTCTGTCGCAGCTGAGGGAATCACACGCTGCTGCAGTAGAGTCAATAAAACCTGCTGAGGAAATCAAACATGGGCGGCCGTGTGTTTACTGAAGCAGCCCGAAGCTGTGCAGCAGCTCGCTGCTTCTTCTTCTGCTGCAGTACACATGTAGTTTTTTCCTGATGCCACAAAAGTGAGCCCTTTACTTTTTTAACCCTTTGTCTCTTTTAAAAGAGGAGTTACTGAACACAAAACAGAAAACACCCAATAAAAAAAACTACCCAAAATCTTTCACCCACAGCAAACACAAAGGTCGTTTGTGACCCGATCCCACTTTCAATTTTCTGCTCAGGTCTCAGAACGAGAACAGGGATCACCGTGTGGTCAATCGTCAACCATGACCAAAGGAGATTTTGTTAATTTAACACCAATTCCAAATCAAGTTTTAATGTTTCCAGTCATGACCTCTGGAAAAACCGTCTTTGTGTAGATTTATGATCAGAGAAGAAATAAATGAGGAAAATCTATTTCACAAAACACTTTTTGCTTCAGGTTCCAAAAACTGATCAAAAGTCAGAGGATCACAAAAGTTATTACAGTTCATCCAACATGATAAATGAAGGCCACAAATGTCTGAAGCTTATTTCATCCGTCTAATTGAGACGGTGGCATCAGGGATAAAGTCAAGAGATTCATCCTGAAAAATCCGCTTACAAGTGCGGGTCCCGAGGTTTTTAGATATTTCCGTCTGGACCGGTCTGGTGGTCCGACCTGCTCTGCCCCCCCCCCACAGTCACACTGCCGGACAACCAAATGAAAAGCTGTAGAACTGAAAAATACCCATCAGCTGGTTTAACGTGGCAAAACTCTACAGAGACGTCACAACCAGACAAAACAAGAAGAACTCAGACAGATCCTTTAACGTCCACCGTCGGACTGCCTGGACCTTTAGAAACATTAACATACTGTCAAACGTAGATTGCTGGCTCCATTTAGCCCTTTAAAATGTACATGTGGGTACAGAAGGAGAACTTGGATCCAAAGTTCTTCACAAGGTTATTAAAAGTTCTGGTTTTGGGGGCCCCGGGTGAAGGAGAAGATTTATAAAGTCACATCCTGATAAACCAACAGTGTGGACTGCTGCAGGCGTCTTTTTCAGTCCACAGATCATAACCACACAACTTTTAAAGAGTAATAACTCTGGCCTGAGGACGGTGTGGAGGTCTGACCCTCGGCTTCGGAGCTGTTGACCTGTGACCAGGTCCCGGCGGGGGGGCTCCCAGCCCTCCCTCCCGCCTCCTGAAACCTCACAGAGCGCTCCGAGAGCTGCACGCTCTCTGCGTTTCCTCCTCCTCTGCTGCTCCGGGAAATAAACTCAGCCAAGCATCTGCACCGGCGCCTTCGGCTCGGCTCGCAGCCGCCAAACGCTCCAATCACAGGAAGCATAAATCTCAGGCAGGGGAAATTGCAGAGGGACAGGAGGGAGGCGAGGGAAGCTGAGGGCATATTGCAGTGACAGATCCCCGGTTTAACGGGTAATAAGAGCAGAGCGCCGGGCGGTGCCTCATGGGAAATCAGGCCAGTGACCCTGCAGAGAGAGATGACCGCCACCACCGACACAACTGCTGCTTGTTACTATAAGTTTCCCAAAAACATATCTGAGGAGCAGGTCGGGAAATGAAGCCTGGCTGGTCCAGAGAGTCCAGAGCGCCCACCGAGGCTCCGCCTTAATGAGTCCGTACGCCGGCTGATAAAGCTGCAGCTTTCAGGAGTCACCATCCTATCAGGGGGCTGAACACACACACTGTTTACAACAGCTGACTCACAACTTTGTGATGTCACAACGAAGCAGTCGCTGCCCTCTCTTCTGATTGGCTGACTGACCTGTTGTCCCTAAAGAGGGAAGCCTGAGAGAGGAGATGGAGAACTAAAGAGACGTTTCAGTTCCTAAAGGTACAAATAAATCAGATGGAGATCAGCCCTTCAAAATAAAATACTGGGTAACGTAAAGTACGGGACCTTTAAACTAACCCCCCCATGGTCTTCATCCACGGCTGCTAATTGAAATTGATCTGTGGTTGATTAACTGGCTTGTTCTGTGAAATCATTCTGACGTTGCAGAGTGCAGTTTGGGGGGGGCGAGGTGGGAGGGGGGGGGGGGGGGTGCTGGGCGTCTGGAGCTTAATTAAAAACATAATGACTGCGAAGCAAGACGCCACAGAGGAGCGTAATTAAAAACATTAGTGAGGCATTTACAGACATTAAGGAACGATCAGCTGGTCGGATCCTGGATGAGTTCACTGAAGCCGATCAGGTTAAATCATCACAGCTGCTTCAGCATCACTCAGAAAATTACTGTAACTTCAGACCCGTGGCTTTAAAGTTCCCATCATGCCTCGGGTGAAGGAGTGTTTACCGTGGCAACAGGAAACATATTCAAATCTAAATACTGAATATGTTTAAAAAAACAAACAAACAAACTCACACACACAAAATAAGTTTAAACATATTATATATACACTTTAAAATTATATGATTAATATTTATCAATAAGTTATATAATTCCAAATGGATTTATTTTTACATTATTTAAAACAAACCTTTAAATCTTTCAGTCTTTTTTATTGCCGGACAGCAGCTGAATTATTCCCTCTGATGACTGAAACCTGCAGACACTGACTGACTGCCCCCCCCCCAATAACCCCCTCAGACTCACCGGCGGAGCAGGGACCGTCAGACACCCGGGAGATGAGCCTCTGCTGTTTGCAGGACGCCTGCCGCCTGTAGCACTCGTTCTGGTAGGTGTCTCCGTTGGAGCCGCACACGGGGATGTAGTTTTTATGGCACTGGAGATCAAACACAATCACTGCTGAGAGCTGAAGCACAACGTCTGAGGAACTGAACGCTGCTGTCTTCTTCCTGCTGTTTTCCAGACTTTTCTCTTTACAGCTAACAACACAGTGACTAAAAGACTCTTTTAAACCTGAAGGAAATATAAAGGCGTGGATCAGTGGTGAGTTATTTCAGCTGCAGTTGGTGATTGTGCGTAAACTTTCACACGAATGAGAGGTTTCCTACAACATATAAAATCTGCATCTCTGCAGGTTCTTCCTATTTTTCACTCTCCGATCAGCTTTTTAAATTAAATGAATACTTTTGTTCAAAATTGTCACGAGATGATGAATAAAGTTCACATCAGCCACCACATGACATTTCCCCTGATATCCAGCTCCTTATTTAGAGTCATGGAGACGTCTGAGGAACATCTGAACCACATGCCATCACAAATCTCACTCTGAAGTTTCGGTCTGGACCGAAAATGTCAACCTGCTGCCAATCAGTGACTTCAGCCCTGCTTTTTGACTGACAGGCAGCACAGCTACCAAAACAAAACCTCACAGCCTCACAGGTTTCATATTCACTTCTACATTTTACAGGAAACAGGAGCAAAAACATAAAGTTTCTTTGTTTGTTTGTCATTCAGCAGGAAGCTCCGGAAAAACTAACCCAACAAGGACACATATCAGCGCTCAGGATCCATATTCTATTAACTCACAGCCATCAATCATTCAGCAGGAATCCCCCGCAGAGGCGACCTCAGTGACCTCTGTGACAGCAGGCCGCCCAAACATCATCGGCTGCAGTGACGTCTGCAGCTGCTGCTTCATGGAAATATATAAACAAAAACTGATTCGTGAGCTCAGAGCAGGTTCAGGAGCAAGCAGAGACGGGATGAGAGCGCCGGCGGGCAGCAGGATGGCTGCTCGCTTGTTATCTTCAAAGCTGCTCACGCTCAGTTTTTGGCAGTTTGTCTCCTTTGCATCCAAACTCCAGACGAGGGAATGTTTCTTTTAGATATGAAGGAGCGGCGCTCCGTCCTGTGGGGCCGATGCTCAGTTTGGAGAAAAACACATCAGTCTGACAGAAAATCCTCATCGTGGTCCTGGTGTGTCCAAGCCGCCTGTCACAGACTCTGGGTCCTGGTGCTGGTCCCAGGTCTGGTCTGGTCCCTGGATCCAGTTAACTGTGGTGGTGATGAAGTTCTAAACCCTCCTGGTTATTTTTTCAAACTGAGGATAAAGAGCCAGAACAGCAAACCGGACAGATTGTTGGAGCCGCTAACGGCCCCGAATATGTTTCATTTTAACTTTTAAAACTCATTTTTACAGACTTTTACAGCGTTGCTCTTAATTTTGTTGTTGTTTTTTTAAATTCTCTTTGTTTCAGTTGTTGCGTGTGAGTCTTCGCGTGAAAAAACTGTTTTCATTTTCATTTTCAAATTGTCAGAAAATGCATTTCCATTTTCATTTTTCCCCCAAAATAGCGAAGTGACGTGTAAATGAATGAAAGCAGAATCGATGTTTGGCCACATCACATTTGAATATGGTTTTGCTTTGGAACAGGTGAAGCCTCTGAAAATGAAAAGCAGCTTTTCCGTTTTCATTTTCTTAGTTTGTCCGTAGAAGTATGTGAGAATGAAAATGCTAAATGAATCGTTGCATTTTCATTTTGTTCCAAATAACAACTTAAATACTTTGAAAAAGAAAATGCCATTTTGGAAGCAGGTTATCATTTGAATGTTGTCCTCACAGGCTTCCACACTGTTTTATGTGTCAGACCGTTGGTCCACATTCAGTCCTGACTCACCAGAGGACGTACTGTAGAAATATAACAGATTAGTGATTCAATCAGAGTGGGGGGGGGGGTTTGATATTCTGACAGTGTTGTCCCGACTGAGGGCAGGCGGGTGGAGCAGATGGAGTGGGGGCCGTCAGGAGAAGGAGTCGACACTGAGACAAGTTTGATTAAAGTCTGTCATTGAGACTAAAACACAGAACAAAGGGTGTGTGTGTGTGTGTGTGTGTGTGTGTGTGTGTGAGGTTGTACATCACACACACACACCTGCAGAGTTTCAGGCTTATCTTAACAGTGTGGGGGATAAATCTGCTGGTTCAGCACATTTACTCTCTCAACTGACTCTGAGGAACTTTTTCCAAACTATCATCTCCTGGAGCTCACAGATGAGCGTCTCAGGTGAAACGTTGTGCACTCACCTGGAACTGGCAGACACATTTGAGCTGAGCGCCATCGTCCCTGCAGACGCCGCCAAACCGACAAGTGGAGTCATCGCAGACCCTCAGGTCGCTCTTCTTCTCTGACAGATCTGCAGAGGAACAGAGGGAGACGGGGATGAGCTCACCATCAGACCACAGAGCAGAGAGGCCTCATGTAACTGAGCCCCAGGTGAGTCCCACCTGGGGACCAGCAGGTGATGTCAGAAACCGCTGCTGCCACAGTTCAAGGTGACAGATCACCTCTGAGACCATGAACCCAGGACAGACCAGGAAATAAAACACAGACATCCCCGATTGGCTGACTGACGTACTGAGATGGTTTTTGGTTCTTAAAACAACAAAAATATCTTCTGATGGAGATCAGCCCTTCAAAATAAAACCATAAGAAGTGTTGGACTGGAGCCATTTGTGTTGCACCATACTTTGAATAAAGCTGAGGCCTCATGAATCCTGGTCCAGGTCCGGGTCCTGCTGTGAACCTCCTGACCACAGCAGGTTGGTGAGCTTTTCTTCTTGTTTGTGTCTGAATAAAACGTAATAAAACATAAACCGCTCTCCTCCTCCCCTACCTTCAACCTTGTTGCTATGGGCAACAAGGGGACGCTGATGTCCTTCGGCATGAATATTTAGGATTTCTTTGTGACTGTGTTTACATCAGACAGACACAGCTCTGAAAGCCATTTTGACTGTAATTGAACCGTCCGTCTCTCAGAGCTGCAGACTGTTGAAGTTTTAGGAACAATGCTGTTACAGCTGGGCGGCACTGGATCCACGAAGGAGAGGACGAGGACGAGGACGAGGACGAGGACAGGTCAGCAAAGACGGGATTTTAATCACTGTTTGGACGTGAGGATCTACAGAGAGTCGACGAGAGACGCAGTGTCACAGTGAAGACGGACCACTGAGCAGCTGCTGTCTAATTACCGCCCTGCCTTCCTCCTCTGTAACTGCGACTCATTTGTCCAGTTGTGCGTTTGTTCCTTGAAGGCAGATGGAGTCACCCTGGGGCAGATTCTCGGCTCGTTTGGCTTCATCAACTGTTGCCGCAGACAAATCTTCACCTGGGAAGACGAGAGCGCGGTGGCGAGATAACAGCTTTGATGTTTTATTCATGTCGAGCAAATCAGAGAGACGCCGAGACTCCTTCCAGGTTCATTCTGGAGTCTGACGCCGAGGCAGAACAGGAAGTAATTGACCTCCAGGGAAGTCTTTCCAACACGAGCCGGATCACACGAGACCTGCAGGCAGTTTGGTTTGTTACTAACAAGACAATTAAGCTGCAATGTCTGCTGGAAAGAGTACAGATTTGATTAAAATATCTTCACAGATTTTTTACTGCGGCTTTCTGTTGAAGCAAAAAAAAAAAAACAAAACATATGAATGACAAATTGATAAATGAATACTGCATGTGCACTTGTCATCTCCCAGAACTTAATAACTTGTACATCAATCACATCATGTGCTGATCTTAATTATTAGCCAGCAGAACAGACCAGTTCAGGTGAGCAGCTCAAACTCTCACAGCTGCAGCAACAAACTGCTCCATCTTCAAGACAATCCAGCTTCCCTTCAGTGAAACTTTAATAATTTATATTCAAGGTCCAAATGATGCAGAATGCATGTTTTATTTCAAGAACAGAAATCTGAGACAGTTGAATGACGGTGAAGATGCGTCGACTGTACGGACCTTTAGACCGAACTGACCTTTAACGAATCTGGATATTTAGCAGGCTAATGGAGAGTGAGCAGCAGTTGATCTTCCTCCAAATTAAATTCCAAAATAACAATCAGATCAGCAAGTTAGTTTTTCTTTTTCATGTTATTTTCACCTACAAGCTGTTTGCAGCTCGGCACAAAGTAAAAACAATGAAAAACAGCTGAACCTGAAGGGGCTGTTTCATAAGCACAAAGAAAACCTGGTCTCCCGCCTCCTCCTCCTCCTCCCTGATGCTCAGCGCCCCCTTAGGTGAAACTGAAATGACAGAAAAGTACTCGGCCTCCCACAGCTTTTACTGCTCGTAATATGCACCTGTATAATGGCAGCTTAAGTCAAGCAAAGCAGAACGCCAGCTGCAAATAAAATACAGTCAGATTTATGGTTTAAAGTGCTTCACGTCTGCAAATAGCTTTTCCATTAGCATTCACAACAACAATTTTGTGAGCAGTGAATCAGTGAAGAACATCGACAGCATTTTGCTGCTTTAAGGACGTCTCTCATCATTTCCCCTTCACTTTTTATAAGTGCACCATTTCAAAGATAAAGCTTTAAAAGTATTAAATGAGTTTGGGAAAATGCCTTAAATAAAACTGGGCTGAATAAAAGAACCATTTGACCAGTTCTGTCTGTGCTGGGCTGATTTATAAAAGCTGAAATATTTATTTACCATTAAAACCAACATGTCCGTGGTTACTCATCATTTACTCAAATATATTAATCATTCTCAATCAAAGTCAATAATGGGGTCAGTATTAAAGGTCCCATACAGACCCGCCATCCGCCTGAGCAGATTTGGATTGTACCTGAAGTCTGCTAAATGTTTTATGTATGTCTTTACAGAACAAAAACTGAACACAAACTTAGTTTTAATAACTTCTACTATGAACCCTTAACAGCATATTTCAACACCGTTTACAGACGTTAAATCGATGAAACGTACTGAGTCATTGGTGTTGACTGACAGTTGGTGAACTGGTCCAGATTTGAGCCGTATATCTGGATATGATTGTAGTTTTTCCTGTCGCTTCAAGTCTTTATGCTAAGCTAAGCTCTATTTTAGCTTTAGCTCCAAGCTCATTGGTTCTTATTAAATCACCTCAGAAATATTGAGTTCTAAAGAAAAAAGCTCAGTCTCGTGTTAAAACAGCGGTTTGTAGTTGGGGACTATTTTGATTGGCGGATGGATCCATATTTGATGCTGTAGTGTGAATTTATAGTATAAAGAAGACACACTCAGGATATGTTCATTCCCTGTTTGCTGATTTGTTTTAAACTGCTGCTCTCCGCTGAATCGTCTTTTCACCTCTGATGTTTCTACGCTCGAGGCTGTGAAACTGGCATCACCTCCGTCTGCTGGCTGCGAATCGACCCGTCTGTGAGTCCACAATCTGCCGTGTAATTTCCATAATTAGAGCCCCGTAACTTCCTACAGTGTAATCTGCCTCAGTACGACGACGGCTGATGAATTAACACTGCGGCGGGTGCAGCTTACACCGTGTTAGTGTGCGTTGTATTGTGGCGTTCTTCTGATGGGGAGGAGTCTTTATGCAGCTCGCCTTTTGTTGCGGAGCTATTTGGTTCTCAATTCAATAGGGGTTTTATCTTCAGTCACAAAGAACTTCATTCAAAAAAGACATCAGTGTGGAAATATGTAACGATCTGATCTGCAGACACATTTTCTTCCTGAGTCTGCTGAGCTGATGGAGCTGCAGTGAACAGACTGATTTTAGTCAAAACCAGATCGGATCCTCTGAACCACATCGAGAGTCCGATCTGGCCTCGTTTCGAGCAGACCGGAGATGTAACGTGGCTCCAGACAGGAGGACTGATGTGGATTCAAGAAGAGAAAAAATCTGGAGCGGAAACAGACAAGACGAAGTGGTGTGATAAAAATGATCTTGCATTTCGGTGAAGTTGGGCGAACATTAACGGGACCAGATCAAACCGGATCAGACCCCCGTACAGGCCTGAACTCTCAGCTGACGACAGAAATAATAAATCCCCTCTTGTGGGTTTTTTTTTCTGTTGAAAAATCCAGAACCATCCAGAAAAATCTGTAACCATCTGATGACATCATCAACCACATCAGATTTCAGCTGGACTTACTGTGAAAGCATCACTCACACAGCTGACAGAGGAACGACCAATGGGGGGAAGGGTCACCTGATCACTACAGCTACACGCCGTATATAAAGATGGCCGTAGCCTCCGTGACGGCGGCCTTCTGCTCGTGGTGAACTCTTCGATGAAGGTTTCGGTCTAAATCTCCCCGCTGTCTTCCGGAGGACACGGAGCGATGTCTCAAGTCAGGCAGAAGCTGTAAGAGAAAACTGAACACCACTCAAACAGGCCGGTCATGTGACTCTGCTTCACAATCAATAAGAGACGACACGCCGGCGGTGAGATTTATGTGATCGCACGGGTTAAGAGAGGAGGAGGTTAAAGACTCGGAGCAAAGAGACGAGGCAGAAGGCGAAGCAGATTCTGACAGGTGGTTAAAAAAGACCTGAAGGCAGGAGGTTGAAAATGCAAACGCTCAGCTGTCAGGTGTCTTAGACATCATGATGGCTGCTTTCACTGAAACGCATCAGCTTTATAATTAAGGCTTCTAAATGTATTGTTCCTCCTGCGAGGCTGAATGAGTCTCTTTGTCCGGCTTTTATGTCCCGGCTCCTCGGAGCGGAGGCAGATCTCTGGTTGGTTGAGGGCCTCGTGGCTGCCTGACAGCGGCGTCCACGAGGCTCATAAACAGTCCCATCATGCAGAGAGGCCGTAAACAGACTGTGAGAAACGGCCAGAGGACAACAAAAGACCCTCTCAGTCTGGTTTTGGCTCTGCGTGCAGACTGAAGAGCTTTTCAGAGTAAAAGTAGCACTTCACCCCAAAAACTAAACAGATTTATTTCAGGCAAACAACAGACAGATCAGGTCCGAAGACAACCTGCAGAAGAAAAACTCAAAAGAAGCTGAACGCCCAAAAACTTTAGTCTGAACAAACAGCAGTGACCGTTAACGTAGCTACGTCCTGGAGGGTCATCTTTCTTGTTTCTGTTAGTCAGACTGTCTAGTTTCAAGTCTTCTGGGCCAGACTGTCAGTCACACAGTAGCCCCGCCCCCTAACCCCTCCCCTTTCCCTCTAAATGGAGCATCATCTAAAAAATTAACATCATGTTGTGTTGAAGACTGCAAACTAGAGAATGAGACCATAAACTCATCAGAGAGGAGGAGGGACATTTTCCCATAGACTTCAATATAAAGGAGGAGGACATTTTCCCATAGACTTCAATATAAAGGAGGAGGGACATTTTCCCATAGACTTCAATATAAAGGAGGAGGAGGGACATTTTCCCATAGACTTCAATATAAAGGAGGAGGGACATTTTCCCATAGACTTCAATATAAAGGAGGAGGGACATTTTCCCATAGACTTCAATATAAAGGAGGAGGGACATTTTCCCATAGACTTCAGTATAAAGGAGGAGGAGTAGGGACATTTTCCCATAGACTTCAATATAAAGGAGGAGGGACATTTTCCCATAGACTTCAATATAAAGGAGGAGGGACATTTTCCCATAGACTTCAATATAAAGGAGGGGGACATTTTCCCATAGACTTCAATATAAGGGAGGAGGGACATTTTCCCATAGACTTCAGTGCAGTCTGACTGGTTTTAACAGCCTGATGGTCAGTAGGTAGGATGGAGGTTTCAGCCCAGTCCAGGTCCAGGGTTACGGTCTTGACTCTGCTGAACTGGACTCAGCGGAGTTGGGTGGATTTTCTTGGTGCAGTAAATCGAATGGAATCCATCAACAGCTTAAATCTCCAGAAGCCTCCAAAACCAAACGCTCGCTCGGAAACGCAGCCTTCACTCTTCATCAAACCGGCTCATCTTCATCATCACAACTCCAAAGTCTGAGCCAAGGCACGGACAGATTTACGGGTGAGCCCCCCCCCCTCCCCCACTCCTCCCCCACTCCTCCCCCCACATCCTCTCCTGTTGCAGCATTGAATAGGTTCTCCCAAAGACTCGGCCAGGCGAGACTAATCGGGTCCCATTCCCATTCTGGGCACAGCAGAGGACCCCGGGCCCCGGGCCCCAGGCCCTGAGCTCCAGCACCACACCAGCAGTTGATTTTCTCTTGATGCATTTTAATTGGAGCACAAAGAGATCCAGAGTTGTGTGTGGCTGTCCTCAGACTCTGATCCCGGCCGGAGCCCGAGGATTACTGTCTGTCCGGGATCGACGGGCGAGGAAGCTGACCCGAAGCTCTGCCGCGGCAAGAAGAAGAGCTCCAGAGGGCTGAGGGGGATGAGAGGAGGCCGGAGAGCTGCAGACACGCATCCCAACAAACCGCCACCAGGATGATGGACGACGGCCGCAGAATTAAAACACGGCGCTGCTGAATTATGAAGCACCCCCGGCCCGAAAATATTGGTTCAATCAATCCGAGCAGAATAAATAAATGCATGAATCGGCCTCTGTGGGTTTTATTGTCATGCAGAATTCATCAGCATCAGGGAGACGCAGCTCTTTATCCTCCAGCTCATCACAAGAGTGACGGAGCTCGGTCACACTGCGTCAGGAAGACGTTTATTTTTTTCAAATGTCACCTTTTCTGAGAGTAAAACCCTTCGATGTGGAGACGAGAAAATGATAATGATGTCGGCTTCATTAAGGGATCATAACATATAAAGGGCTTTTTGTGGAAAATCGCTGCTGCTTTAAGGGATTTTAATGTTGGAAAACTGTAATAAAAGAAATAACCAACATTAAAGTTTCAACTCAGAGGAATGAAGTTATTTTTTAAATGAGGCCTGTAATGGGAGAATTCATTTAGTTAAATTGTTAATATATGAAGGATTCTTCTTTGGATTTCATCATTGTTTCACAAAACTCACTAAAATGAGCTAACGTTAATGTGTTTCCACCGCCAGCGTTTTTTTTTTTTAAAGCTAAAAGAATCGATTGGCTGATTATAACTCATTAACATTAAACCATATTTTTAACATGCGTTCAACACAAAGCTGCTTTTCACGGGTTTTCACTGGAATTTCATGGATTATTTGGGATATATTTATGTTTTTAATGCATATTTTTAAAGGTTCTAAAAACATGAATACTAAACATTTATATTCAAACATTCACACACTTTAACACTTTAAGTAAAACGTAGAAGCTGCAGCGAAGTTTGAAGGCTTAAAGAGGAATTCTGATAAATTTAAGTATTTTAGTTTGTTATGATTTTGGTTTTGGTTGTTTCATAGAAGGAAACAACATGAAAATTGACCAAATTAAATTGTCTGCAGCTGTTTAATGGTTCAGACATTTTGGATAAATTAACATAAATGAATTTATTTTGAACCGAAACCAAAACTAAAGCTGAATCTCAGCCTGAATTAATAATCACCATCTTGTTTAATTTTTTAAAAATTGGTTTTCATGGATTAACAGATTATGTATTATGAAATAAAATATTCTTAAATTGGATTTCCATATGGTTGAAGATGTTTTAATCATGAATGTAAAGTTTCTTCAGAATGCAGCTGTGTTGACAGAACACTTCATTTATTAATCGAGGGATTCTAACGTTTCAGTAAAAGCAACCAAAACATTAAAGTTTGTCTTTAATGTGAACCTTCATTAAACATCACAGCACTTTAAAACTAATTCAGAGGTGATTTCATGTTATTAAAAACCTCAGTGGGATCAATATCCAACATAACCTGATAATTAATCCCTAAATTTGTCTACACTGAAGTGAAATTGGAGCCATCAGATCACGCACGCCGACGTGTCCGTTGCCTTCGGGGAGATAAGTCGTCTTTTCATTTCGCGTTATCGGTGGAGATGAGATCAGTTTTCTCATACGGTCGATATCTCCGTTTGAAAACAGATTTTTAATAACAACGCTCACAGTCATCCCACGTCTACGGGAGGCGGCGCAGCTGATCTGGATCTGAAAAGCTGCCTCTCAGATCCAGTTCTGCTAACATGGCTGGTCTCAGCAGGAGCAGAGAACACGTTTACGTTTGACGCTTCGGTAAAATGGATTTTGATGTGATTGATCATTTCATCTAATGACAGATGTGACAACAGCTGCAGCTGCTCACAATCAGTCAGGGATCAGATCTACGGCCTTAAACATGCTTTCTGTCTTGTGGCCATGAGGGGGCGACACAAGGGGTTCTAAAAGGGAGTGAGATTGTATTGAAATCTATGGGAAAATGGCTATAGATGTTTAATTACAGATAGCATTTGAACCCATGACCCCAATAATCATAAATTCTGTCTCTGTATTACATCTAATGAAAATAAATCTGCATTCAGACCACGTGGACCTTTAAGGTTTACCTTTAGTGTGACTGATCTTATATTCTAGGTTAGATTCTCCAACATCTGAGTCTGAGATTGAATTTGACTCCTTGTACAAATTAAGAGACGAAATGTGTCCTTATAAATAAATGGAGTGGGTGGAAGTGTTGTGTAAAAAATGGGCCACACCTGGACTCCCGTATGCCCCATTACCTGTATGAATATGGTTGATTTATAACTGATAACCGGTGTAACGGTGGTGTGGTTCATGCCGTCTCCCCCCTGATCAGCCTGGATGAGCCACAGTGGGGGGGTCAGCCATTTCCCCTGACACCAGCTGAATATGCAGGAGCTGCTCTCAGAATAAATATCTGCCGGCGAAGGAAAAGAGAGAGAATCCCTCACAGGAAGAACACCTGATGTGAGTAAAACCGACACAGCTGCTTTCTGCAGCGAACACGCTGAGAGGTGAGAACGTCCTCCGGGGAGCTGCAGGTCTGAGGGTAAGAGCTCTGGATCACAAAACACCGCCCCCAACAACCCATCAGCCAGGCCACGCCATCATTATCCAGCGTTCAGTTAACGAGGGCCAGACGGTACAATCACACAGATTTTAAATCCCAGGAGGTGGACTCGGACTATAAATCAGGTCCAGGTTCTGTAATAATACAGTGAAGAACGCTCACAGACTGAGCCTTAAACCAGCCGTCAGGACTTCTGGAGCTTTGTGATGTCACAATGACTGCCTTCAGCCACGCCCCCATGGCCTTCACAGCTTCTTAATTAATGTGGGAAGGTAAATCGTGTAATTTGTACTAAATGTTGGAAATCGCAGGATTTGTTCACTTTATTTTGACGATTCTGGAGTTAGTTGCTTTCCAAATTTCATGATCACTGGACCTGAGGTGCACGCTGCACGCTGCTTTAAAGGACATGTAGATACAATCTGGTATCACCGGACAATGATTGAGACTTCTGTTGTGTTGTGTGTGTTGTGTTTGTGTCAGGCCGCCAAAACAATCTGCAGATATAAAGTGACTGTCTTCCTGCAGCTTGCAAACACACTCCGGTTCAACCCCCTGACATGCAAACAGACCTCAATCACCACCCTTGTATTAGCATTTTGACAAGTCCTGTGTCGTCGGTCCGGTTTGTGTTTCACAGGGAGGCGGCAAAAGGCGTCAGCAGCTGGAGTCGCTTTAAATCTGACAAATGAGGGCATCCGCAATTTCCCAGCCTTCATAAAGCTGCCATTCATGGCTAATCTACAGAGCAATCGACGCCGGCGGGATCACCTCAGATAACTGACAGCCCCCCCATTAGGCCAATGTCACAGCAATCGTTTTCATTTTCTGGAGGGGGGGAGGGGGGAGGAGGAAGTCTTAATTGTTCCTTTGGTTGGACGCCCATCTGGGGAAATTACGATGTGTTAGCATTGTCTTAGCACCGTCGGCAGGCCAACCCGTCTGAACACACAGATGACAGGTCAAATAGTGGGGACGCTGTCAGGTGACGCGGCTGCCCCCGCCCCCACCCTCCTCTTTGGCAGCCATATTGGAAATCTTCACCTCTTTTTGGTCATGTTTCTGACGACGCTCCACTTGATGTGTTCATCATCCGTCAGTTTGTGAGCTGGTTTGTAATTTGTCGGCTTGTTCTTGGTTCTCTTGGTTTTTTGAAAGCAGAAGAAGGTGGAGCTGACCTGCTCTGGACTCAGGGACTGCATCTATCTACTCCCGTCAGGGGGCGTCTCCACTGACAGTAGATGATGTTGCTGGTGAGTGTAGTACAGACTGATACACACCTGAAGTGGTCAAAATGTCTCATTGAAGGAATGACGTCCAGTTAACAGTGGTTAAAAGGTCAGAGGTCGTCCGTATGGAGACCTGCCTGACCTTTGAAGCCTGATCTCTCACTGGAGGAAGTCAGAGAAAAAAACTCTCCTACAGGAAGGGAAGATCGTGTTCCCTGAACTGAATCACTGTGAAAATAATCTCCAGAGACCAGAGCGAGCTCAAAGAGGATCAATCACTCTCCAGCCGCTCAGAACGTCCTCAGCTGCAGGAGGAAGGTGTCAGGGTTCACGCCTTCGGGGCGGAGGTGATCCAGGTCTGCCGTGCACTGAGATTAGCCCCGTTTGAAATGCAAGCATCAGTGTTTTGTGCCGGCTGCAGGGCGATGGAGGGAAACTTGAAAACAATAAGGGGGGGGGGGGGTTACACTTCTGAAGAGCTGCAGATTACAACAGGATCTGTTGACTGTGAATTAGTGCTGCTAATCAAACACAGGCAGAGGCTGAAGGGTGGTCTAAAGGTAGACCTCAGTGTGGTCTCTGATCATAAATCAGGTCTACGTTTTATAATACAGTGAAAGTATCAAAGGTCTCAGTCCACAAAGAAATATTCGCAGTCTGCATTCAGAAACTGAGCCTTAAAACCAGCCAACAGGACGTTGGGTCACATCAGGTCACCGCCCTCAACCATGCCCCCACCTCCCGCCCACCTGGACCGCCCATCCAACCTTTCAGCAGTTTGGTTTCTTTGGAGGTTTAGCTGGCCTGAGACTGACTGAGATGGTCTTTGGTTCTTATAAAATATTGACCTTTAAATATTCCGTCGTGTGAATGTTAGTGAACATGTGAACAAACAAGCGTCTCCGGCCCTTTTGGATTCGGACAGACAGTCCTGACTGACAGCTGTGGCGTCACCCTAAGAGGACACTGTTTATCCTCCAGGCTTAATTAAACTCCAAGAACCACGGCAGGTTTACAAAGTCCACATGCAGCCAGTTGACAAACAGCTTTTATTACCTCATGAAAGACAATTAAAACCGTCTGTCACCCTGTAGCGCTGCTGATAATTGGTTTGCCCTAACCTCAGCCGACAAAACTGATAGGAGGATAATTCCCTCTCAGCTGCAGAGAAGTGAAACTCACAGAAAGTGAAGAAACATCAATGAAAAACCCTTCGTAGGCTCATCCAATCTGCCCTTCAAAAGTATCATCTGTCATTCACACTCGGTCCTGGCATTTTGCTTTCAGGAGGCTGCGACTGTGTTTCTCAGGCTAAAAGGGCTCGTTGTGTTTTTTTATCCTTGAGGACCAATTAAAGTCCAGGAGCAGATATCAACTGCTGCCAAATCCATCTGTCTCTGCTGGGAAGACCGAGACACGTTAGAAACACTTGAAAATCCTTTTTCTTCTTCTTCCTTTACTTTTACTTCCAAAGATTTGATGCCGAGTCGTCTGCAAAGACAAACAGTGTGTGGCCACGCAGCAGCTAGAGCTAAATGCTAACGAGCTCACCATCAGTTTAGCACCTGCAATGTTTACCATCTAAATTTTAGCATATTAGCATGTCATTGTTTGCTAACTAGAGTCAAATTAAAAGTATGACTTCTGCGTTTGGTCATAAACTGAAATATGGGACCTGGTGATGGCGCTAAATGAGAAGTCACCAAACTGTTCCCGGTTCATCCTCAGAGGAACAAGAATGTCTGAACCATGTCCATCAAGTAGTTGTCAAAATACTCAAATACTCAAAATACCAAGTTGGTCTGCGTTTATTGTGTTGACAGAATAAAGACAATCAGATATTTAGAGCTGATTTTTCATCATTAATGAGCAGAACTCCTGATCAGATAAAGATAGAAACTTCAGATCGGCTCTAGAACAACACAAACACATGAGAGGAACTTTTCTTTGGAGAAGAAGGAAACATTCAGAGTCTGTTCTTGTTTTCTGAGCTTCTCTCCCCGATTACGGAGAACAGAGTCTGAATGGAGTCAGACAGAATCAGCCGAGGTTGATCTGATTCTGAATATGTTGAGACTTGGTGACATTTTTAGAGTTGTTAAAGTTTAGAAGCAAAAACACAAAGTGATGAGAGAACAGAGGGATCTTAATGTGGCTGTAAAAGGATCCCAACACTTCTGGAGGAGGTTTAAACCAACAGAATTTTCTTTCTTGAATTTAAGACACCATCATCATGTGACGTCAGACTGGAGAGAAGTTAAAGATCATCCACCAATATTTTTTTCCTGTTGAGTCTGAGTGGAACCAAAAGGGACTTTAAATCATGCAGGTCATGGACAGTATTTGTATCATAATCAGATTTGAGACTTTCAGAAGGAGAATAAAAAGGAAATGAGGTGAATTCAGAGTCATCTGTCGACTTGTCAGCTCTCCTGCGGATCAGGGAGGAGGAAAAAGTGAACGAGCTTCTGTCCAGACTCACAGCAAGAAAATATTCTTACCATGGTGTATTTATATTTTATCATTTTTTCATTTCCCCACAAATCTTGGTAAATTTGGTCAGAAACTCCACAGACAATATCTGAACATCTTGTCCTGATAAAAAGTCTGAAATGTACTTTTTCTGAGTTGTGAAAACACAGAAAAAAAAAAAAAGTTCAGAGGTCAATAATCACAGCACCTGTTTATTAAAGCCAGCGAAGAGTCATCAATCAGCCACATCTGCATGGAAACACTTAAAAGTGAAAACCGCGGGGTGGTATCATTTCTCAGCCAAAAACGTGATTAATGTTTCTGACGCATCTATATTTTTTTCCATAAGGAGACAAAATCAGAAGGAATGTGTCGTCACTTATCATCCGTTCCTGTTCCATTATGAGAAATAAAAGGTCTGTTAAACAGCACGCCAACACAGAGGAATTTTACAGCGATCAGAACACGAGGACCACCTGATCCGGACTCCTCTAGACCTCTGAAGCTGAGCTCTGGGATCTGGACTTGTGGGTCCAGCTCATCCCAGACTTGATGTTGCTCTAAAAGGTTTAAAACTTGATGTTTTTCTTCAGCTGAATATTTTTGGATTTTGGTTGAAACAGGTTGTTCGAAGGTGTCGTCACTCCGCAGGGAAAATTAATAATCAAACTAAAGAACTAATCTGCAGCCAGCAGAATATGTCCATGTGTACATCCCAACATCAGTTCTCTGCTCCATCAGCTTTTTCTCTTCTTCATCCAACCACCCAAATCATCTTTGGCCAGACCTCTCCTCAGCAGCTGGAGTAATTAAACAGGAAAAGGGAAATGTGGAGGAGACAGTGTGAGCTTTATGGACTTTCTTCCTGTCAGGTGATCTCTACCTGATTATAATTTCTTACTAACTGTTCGGAGGCATTCATCATCCGTCCGTCCGTCCTGATAGTTTTTACTGTCCAGTATGTGTCTGGGTCTGTTCTATCTCCTCTCCAACACAATCAGGTTCAGTGACATTTCATTTATGTTGCTTGCTCAGAATTTGCAGAGACAGTGTCCCGGTCGCTCTGAATAATAGACAATGATGGACTTTCACAGAGACGACCTCCTACAGGAGAAACTGTTTCCCTGACAACTGCTCACACCGAGGTCTGCGGATCGTCTGAAACACCGAGCACTACATCTAAAAATACATGTTGCTTCTCAAGTTTTTAATTATCCTCGTCCATAACATGGACGAGCACAAATGGAGCTGCCAAACTTCAGAGATGAAGCTGAGTGTTAAAGGTCCACGTTTTATATTAAAAGTCCACATTTCACATTAAGGGTCCATAATTTAACTCCTCCAATGTTTTATTTCGAGTGGTTGATGTCCTTAAGAAGATATATTTGTCCTTTTAAGAACCAAAAATCGTCTGAGTGTTTTATATTTCCTCCCTCAGGCCTTAAGGCTCAGTGTCTGAATACAGCATGAGCAGACCACATGGAGGTCTACCGTTAAACATTTAGACCGTAGGCTTGTTCTCGTCTTTCCCAAAAAAACTTCCTCCATATTTTTTGCTGTCTTCCTGATGCTCCCCCCGCGCCGCTGGAGGATTACTGTTGTTCTCATCATCAGCTGCTCTGTATGAGAACTCCTGCTAAGTGGCCTGAGTGTAACTTGTAAACATGGCCGACAGAATATCAATATTCATCTGCGCCTCCCTTAATGTCAGAGCTCCTGTTGGGATTTTAATCACGCCTGCTGCAAATTTATCTGTCGTGGAGATGGAGTTTCCCTCCGCCAGACGTCACCGTGGGAGGTGAGGCGGCTGATGAATGGCGCTCTGTGTCCATCAGCCGAGGCACAGAGAGATTCCTGCTCTCCCAGGAGACGAGCGTTTAAACGCTTCGCAGAGGGTCACATGGTTCAGGGGGTGGGGGCGAGGGCAGGCCAGCTCCTTCCTGAGTTCTTAGAAACCATCTGTGATGTCATTTCCTGTTGTGAAAACACCATCATAAGTCAGTGCAGTTGGGGGCATCTAGAGTTACATCTCTGCATCAGACACTCCGATTGGCTCCAGTGGGTGATGTCACAGCCAATCAGAGCCCGAGCTGTCAGCTGCTTGTATATCCAATGCTATGGGATCAATCCTGTGCGTGTGCGTGTGTGTGTGTGTGTGTGTGTGTGTGTGTGTGTGTGTGCGCGAAGGGAGGGAAATGCTCCACTTCTCAATGCAAACACTGAAAATAGCACAAGAAAAGTCAATCCAGTGGCTCATTAATAAAACATGGCGGAGGCAGGTTACTCTGGAGTGACAGCTAACAGTCATTTACATGACTGCAGCTTTTTTCTCTTCAATATTTAATAAGAAGCTCTAAAGAGACAGAAGAGGACTAACACTATAATGAATATCGTACATTAATGCAGCAGGATACCAACAGGACTGCAGATCGGGGTGTTGGACGCTGACTCCTTCTGGCTGTTACCACAGAAACATGATTAAAACTCTGATATTCATTTCAGCTTTTTATGAGGAAGGATTTGTTCCTGTTGTCTTCATCTAAACTGGGTTCTGGTTACATCTTCATTCCAAACAGATGAACAAGTCATGAAATGTGATGCCCTGTTACGTTAACCCCTTTAGAGCCACACATTCTTTTCTGTTTTTCCTTTTTGTTTTCATTTTCCAAAAAGTCTCCTCAGCTGATTCAGTCTGATCAGTTCAGACTCTGAATGTTTCCTTCTTTTCCAAAGAAAGGTTCCTCTCATGTGTTTGTGTTGTTCTAGAGCTGATCTGAAGTTTCTATCTTGATCTGATCAGGAGTTCTGCTCAGTACGACGACGTCACCATGTCTGATCTGTCTTCAGGTGTGTGACTGATGAGGTTATGTCTCCACATGTTGTCTCTCAGTTTGTGAAGTTCGAGCTCTTCATTCTTCGTCATCATTTAGAGAAACTCCGGTTTGATTCCCAGTCTGGATTCTTTTGCTGCTTTTCTTTTTTTTTTTTTTTATTCTATCAAATAAAGACAGCCAAAGAAAATTTTCCCACAATGCTTTTCCATGCAGGCTCACCACAATACTACTGAGCATCAGTGATGTCAGAGACCGAGCCTTGAAGGACCAGGTCCCAGGAGGCCTCTTTTGGCAGTCCAGATGAGCTCTGTCCTCGTTTGTCCAGCAGAGACCGAGAACATCTCAGTCCAGTCTGCTGCTGTAAGAGCATCGATGAGCTTCTCCTCGTCCTCTTCAGCTACAATCAGACGCTCCGTTTCACGTCTCTTTGTTGGAAGGTGGATTTGAAATACACCCGTCTGTCTTACAATCGTTTCTTTTCCTCGTCCATCTTTGGATGGCGAGCGACAGCAGCCTGTCAGGGAACGCGAGGCCTTCTAGTCACTGAGCTGGAGGGAAATGTTAAGTCTATAAAGCAGCTCCTGAGTGACTTAAAATCCGATCAATATTAACCCTCCTCTTATGCTCTGCATCACTTTGACCCATTCAATATTTATCATCTTCAAACATTCACATGACATAAATCTTTTTGCTTCCATTTGATGACTTCTAATTTAATGTGTCCTGCTGGGTGAAGGTAAATCTACCGTGTTTGTGTTTTCAGCGTTGTGGGTCTCAAAAATTTTACACACTCTTTATATTTTATGTTCTTCAAGAAAAACGTTGCTCTGCCTCAGGGCCCTGAACTACACAACCCCACAGCAGTGGGACAACGCCACAAGAACTACGATATGGTCTGCAACAAGGGGGGCAGAGACGGAGACACGGAGCTCTCACATGGACAGGGAGGAGTAACGTGAAGTTGTTCAGGTCCTCTGGAAGGACGCCGTAGATCTGTGCTATCAGATCCGCTGACAGACGGGTCCAACTTCAAATCAAATGAGCTGGATTTGGATCAACCTGCCAACCGACATCAGTTTTCAGATTCTCACTTTATAGGAAGCTCCATAATTTAAATGTTTGCTGCCAAGGCTGACGCTGAACCAGTTAAGTCCCCCAGACCTCCAGCATCAACAGTCAGTCAGTCAAGAACCGGACAGAGACCAGTCCAGACCACAGAAAGGGACTAATAAAGAACCGGACAGGGACCAGTCCAGACCACAGACAGGGACTAATAAAGAACCGGACAGGGACCAGTCCAGACCACAGACAGGGACTAATAAAGAACAGGACAGGGACCAGTCCAGACCACAGACAGGGACCAGTCAAGAACCGGACAGGGACCAGTCCAGACCACAGACAGGGACTAATAAAGAACCGGACAGGGACCAGTCAAGAACCGGACAGGGACCAGTCCAGACCACAGACAGGGACTAATAAAGAACCGGACAGGGACCAGTCAAGAACCGGACAGGGACCAGTCCAGACCACAGACAGGGACTAATAAAGAACCGGACAGAGACCAGTCCAGACCACAGACAGGGACTAATAAAGAACCGGACAGAGACCAGTCCAGAACCGGACAGGGACCAGTCCAGACCACAGACAGGGACTAATAAAGAACCGGACAGGGACCAGTCAAGAACCGGACAGGGACCAGTCCAGACCACAGACAGGGACCAGTCAAGAACCGGACAGAGACCAGTCCAGACCACAGACAGGGACCAGTCAAGAACCGGACAGAGACCAGTCCAGACCACAGACAGGGACCAGTCAAGAACCGGACAGGGACCAGTCCAGACCACAGACAGGGACCAGTCAGACCACAGACAGGGACCAGTCCAGACCACAGACAGGGACCAGTCAGACCACAGTCAGGGACTGTTAACGGGACTCTGAACACACCACCATCAATATGACCCACCTGAGGACATTTCAGTCCTGCAGGTCTCTCATCAGGTAGAGATCACTACACAAACACATGGTGTGCACACCAACAACCCGGCAGCAGCAGCAGCAGCAGCAGCAGCAGGTCTTACCTGTGCAGTCCTTTCCTTTGCCTTTGCACTCCCCGCTCTGGGGGTAATAAGACGCCCGAGCCTCCGGCAGGTAGAGCAGCAGAGACAGCAGACAGGCGGACAGCAGGCACCGGACAGCCCCGCTGGGACACCTCCCGGGCTCTGACACCATGGTGGTGATGATGATGATGATGATGATGAAGGTAATGATCCAACCTCCAGACGCCGGCTGCGACAGATCTGCGGGTTGGGGGTTCAGGTGCTGGCGGACAGTTCAGCAGATAATCCCCGGTGCTGCGGGAGGAGACAGCGCAGAAGTGCGGGGTGAAGATGGAGCGGAGCTCCGCGTTCAGGAAGCCTCGGGGGCGGCCCGGTTCGTCCGGGGAGCAGGCGGCGGCAGCAGCGGCAGCCTCCTCGCCATCCGTCCGTGCGTCCGTCCGTCCTCCGCACCGAAGCTCCGCGTCTCTCTGAGGCAGGTCTGTCTGATGTGGCGTGTGATCGGCACACACACACACACACACAAAAACCCCGCACGTCCTGACCCCCCCCCCCACCCCCCCGGGAACAACTGATGATCTGCTGCGCTCCGGCAGCGTTTCCGCGCGGCACGACGAGCGGAGAAGCGACGCGCACAGAGAGCGGCAGCTGCGACCACAACAAAGAGATCCGGACTGAGGAGACCGGGGGGGGGCAGACTGGCGGGTCACGTGAGAGGACGCAACACACACACCCCTCCACATCCACGCCCCTAACACACGCACGCACTCACGCGCTCGGATCCGTAAGCGCCCTAATATTGAACCGCAACCGTAAATAAAAGTGTGAGTTTAAATCCAGATCCGGTCCAACAAAACCAGCACCGGTCTGAACCTGTTTTCATGAGATCAGATCTGACATCTGAATGACATCAGCACCGTCTGTGTGACTGTCCTGGAGCAGAGTTTTGTGTTACAGCCAAAGAGCAGCAACACACAACACAACACAACACAACACAACACCGTCACAGACTCACAGTAAAGAATTTTTACAACATATTTACTAAGAATGAAATAATTAAGTTTCAGTTCACCTCCAATAGGAATCTTTCATGTTCTGTATATCTTCTCTTTGTAAAGTCCACTTTTCCTCTGCGAAGCTCCAAACTTCCTCACTATAATGAAATATAAGAATAACATATTTAATCTTTCCTCATCTTATAAAATAAAACTATATATATATATAAACTTTATCTGCCTCATCTCATCTTGTCTCCTTTTATTCTTTTTGTGAAGGTGATCAGCTGATCCGGATCCATTAGAAATACAGACCAGATGAGAGACTGAACCCGAACCAGTTGAAGGCAAGTTCAAATCCTCTGCTGTGATTTATTTCAAAATTGAGCAACCTTTTAAAAACCGAGTTTGTGAATTCAAACAGAGGATTTCATCGGCTGAGCTGGTTGTTTAAACAGGACCCAACATGACTCATTAAACCCCCCCTGTTGACTGGGTTAATATTTACAGTGCTCAGATTGGCTCGTAGCTCTATTTTGGGCTCCTCTGGCATCACACCAAGGCAGGCTGGTGGACTCATTTGGCGGGTCACCTTTCATCCAGCTGCTGGTGGTTTGTCGACCCTCCATCAAACTCAAAAATATGATTTTGCCTCCCATCCGGCAGCAGTGATGGTGGTGGTGGCGGCGGCGGCGGCGTGGAGTCCTCAGTGGTGCTGTTGGACATGGTTGGCTCCACGCCGGTGGCTCTAACAGCTCTCCTGGGCACTATCACCGCCTGCCAGACGGCAAAGAGCAGCGCGCCTGCTCTAAATCACTCGCAACGCCACTGATTAGTTTCCTGGACGGTGGCGAAGACCTTACAGAAGGTGGGAAGGAGAGACCAGAGAAGAAAGAAATCTTCCCTGATTTATTCCGCTTCGGTCTGTCACCGAGCCAAAGACCTGAGCGGCAGGCCGGCGGTGCCAAACAGAAACCTGAGGTGGTCCTGACCTCTGTTAATGAGACGAACCGGAAGAAACGGAAAGATGTTCACATTTAAAAGATTTGTCCGCTCGTTGTGGGCTGCAGTAAACACTGTGACTCGTTGAAGAGGTTTCTGCGGCTCAGCACACGAGTCAGGCCCAGACCAGAAAACTCAGCCCTGCTGCTGTCCTTCTGTTGTCTGAGTGAGACCAAGAAGGAAAATCTATCCGGTGACTTCCTCCCACTCACAGCCAAGTGGAAGGGCGGCATGCCACTGATCACATATCCGGCCAGGGACACGCTTTGTTTCTCCCTCTGAGGCACAGAGGAAGCCTGACTCTCCATGACGCCCTGTGACGGACTGGAGATCCATCCAGGTTGGCCCCCGTCAGCTCCTGATCCATATAATGGATGGATGGAGGTACCGACCTGAACGCCTCACTGTGATGGCGATCTGTTCCTTTATGTAAAAGAACAGATGAGGTGAAGTGACGTTCACACACACATAAAATCTTGTTTTACACGCAGCTGCACATTATAAACCAGAGTTACTATTTTGTGGGTGTATAAATAAGATCCTGCTGAACTCTGAAAGAAAATGTTGTAAAATGTCAGCCCTGTGGTTTGTGTTTGTGCTTCAGACTCGACAGCAGTCCAAGTCCGTGATCAGCTGAGGAGGTTTTGTCTTAATTTCTCGCTAAGCTTCATCAGCTTTGGTTGTCCGGCAGCCACCGGCAGATTATTCCTCCCACCATATGTCTCAATCTCACAACAGAATTACAGCTCACCTGGTCCTGACTGGGCCTCTTACATATCCACTAACTTGTCAACAATAGTGAAGACATTTTCAAATCGTTTGCACAAAACTAAAAAATAAAAATACTAAATGAGAAGTTGGCATCAGCCCGTCTCCCTCAACAAAGAGCCTGCACATTTTTCCATGAATTGATGGATTACTGCAGAAAATAAAGTGTGCAGGCAGCGCAGTGAATCTTGGGATGAACAAGTGCAGCCCCGGAAGGTGTCCACCAGGACACAGCTGCCGTCACACAACACACCAACTCAGTTGATGAAGTACGACACATGAATCACAACCACAGATGTGTGTTTACATGTAACAAGGTTACAGCTGGATTTCTGCTGTAAACTGTCATTTAAGGGACAAACCTCGCTTCCCTACTTGGATCAGACAACAAGAACGCCCCCTCCTTCCCCCGGCAGGAAACAGGATGTGGGTTCACTCATCAGCAGAACTATCCAGACCAGATTTTCTGTAGCACTTTTATTTCAATTTGGAAGAATGAAAACGACATTCAGGAATAAATTCAAAGGTCGTAGTTCTAACTCAACGTTCTTCAGGCCTGAACACCTAAACATAAGGACACAAGGGCTTTGTTGGAGGGCCGTCTGTAATGGACTGTAAAAGGGAGGGGGGGAGGGGTGTCCTGTGGATTGCCGGACCCAAATGGAACGAGAGGGATGGCGAATCCACAATACTAATTTGATTAAGTTCCATGATAGTTATCTCTAATTGGCTCAGTGTGTTTGTTGTGGATTGGCAGACATGGGGAGTCTGTTGTCTCGCAGCGTCACTGAGGGCACGTCTCCAACGATAATTCATGAGCCGGAGACACGGATATCTATAATACCGGGAAAGTCAGGAATTAGATGTGGACTACTGTGCATGAAGCTGCAGAGGGAGCTGAATAAAAAGCAGGATCCTCCCTGACGATCAGAAACCTCCACCTGGGGGAACGTTGTGTGTTTCGAGGGTTTTAGCTCTGATCATGACCGTAGCGTGCAGACTCTAATTTCCTCCACCATCTGTAGCACGAGCTCCTCAACCAGGAGCCGGCGACACACTCTGGAGTGGAGATGGATAATCCAAACCATCCTGCAGGGCTGGTGGGAGGGATGAGGGGGGTAACCCTTCTCTAATCACCGTACATCCCTTCAAGTGCTTGAAAAAAAGTCTTAACGAGCCATTTAATCTGAGAGTCCTCCATCTGAGGTCCCCCTGGACACAAGTGATCCAGTTGAAAGACCCTCTGAGGACACAGGGGTCACCTGCGAGGTCATTCATTTAGGAGGAGACTCTTTAGCCACTCAGATGTTCAAATGTTTCCCTGAAGCCAAAATGAGACGATTTGGCTGAGGGAGAAATTTGATCTGCACAGTACACAAGCATGAACCCTCTGAGACGTCCCCCATCAGTTTGTGATCTGCTGTTTGAAGCCTTCAGTTTGTAATCTGGCCAGCCAGTGGAGTCGTGCCCTGATGGTCATTAGATAGAATGAAGGTTCGAGATTCAGTACTTCACTTTACAGACGTGGAACCAAAGTCCACTTTTATCTTCAGTCTATGATCCGTCCCATGATCCAGTTCAGCCATGACGTTATATAACTCACCTGTTCACATTTAGTGGAGGAGTAAAATCTGAGGACTGAGGACGTGCCTTCTTTGAGTGACAGGTGAGTAAAGGTGTGATGAGACTGTGGGTGAAGTCACAGAGGCTCCCTCCACCTTTATTTATGCCCCTATTGGCGTTTCTCGTTTGAAATTCAATTACATTGTCTTATAATATTTTTAATTTCTCTCTTAACTAAAGAAATCTCATTTTAAAGTCTCACCACATACGGTAAGAGCAGCTGCCCCCCCCCCCCCCCCCCCCCAGCCCCCCTGGATGAGCCAAGTTTCACCTATAAGAATTCCTACTCGTTGAACTGTTTGCTCATCGTCGGACGAAGCTCGGTCATGAAGTAAAAACTGAAAAATGGAAAGAAAACGTGAAGGACATAAGAACAAAGGTCTGTTTCTCCTCATAATTCACAATCAATTTGTCTGATGTCTCATTTTCAGCTGCCACATAAAAACTGACTGATGAGGTGTCAGACACTTTCACGACTGACGTTCTATGAATATACTCAGTTTATCGTCTCTTTATAGTGTCTTTCGGGGGAGGACGGGGTCAGCTTATTAAAGTGTTATTGCAGTCATTAATTATGTAAAATAACCCCTGCAGCCCTCCCCCTGAACAGGAAGATAACTCTACAGTTACTCTCCTCCACTGCAGCTCAATAGATAGAGGGCAGCGCTGGAGGCTCTGGTGTCCAGTTACAGCAGCTACACAGGGAATCGAACCCACAACCCTTACAGGATCAAGTTCCTTCACAAGGACAAATTACAGGAGGACACACTGTAATCCACTGCTGTTTCCATTCTCTTGGCAGCCAGTTTGGACAAACAAACTGGTGTTTGTGTTGATCTTCAGCACATTAGACATTAGCTGGTAGGCTGGTTAGCTTAGCACCAAGCCAGGTCCACTGCTGCCACGCCTGATGCTAAGCTAGGCTAACCCCACCTCTGACCTCGCCGACACCAGAGTCAGGTTGATCTGGTAAGAAAAGAGACTGTAACAGAACAAGCCCTCGGGCCGTGTGTCACCAGGTCACTGTGGCCTGTTGCTAGGAGATGTCTAGTGGTCGTAATTGGCGGACGTAGCAAAACACAGGACTATGACCAAACAATTTCTATAGCGCTACATGAGTTGACTGGTTTGATAACTTCATAGTGGGAAGTTTCATATTTGATGTTTACTGAAGAAGCAGTTCAGGTTTACGTTGATAAAACCGTGAACCGGTTCAGGAGCCACATCCTGGAAGGGACACATTTCATCACAGTGGCTATCCCATTTCAGAAGCTTCTTCAAATCAGGCCCAGTTCCTGTCCTCAATCTATCCCAAGATCGAGATTCATTGCACATTGGCAATGAGAGCTAGACAGCGAGACTGAGGACAACAATGTTGAATGTGAGGACTGTGTTTGAGCTCGATGAACTGTAACAAACTCAAAAGGCCTTAAAACAACAAGTTTCTGTGACCTGTTGTCAATGTTGCTTTGCAGTTTTTGTCCTAAACACAATGAAACAGCCAAACCACTGAACCTGTGGAGATCTGACATCACTCCTTCCTCCATCAGAGCATTAGACCGAACCAAGTCTGCCTCAGGATCTTCAGACGGATAATTCAATGGCAGGTTGGGTTTGTTCGCCCCCGACCTCGTTCTCTTTTTATCCACATCAGAGCTTGAAAAGGAAATGAATTTTTCCTCCATCTGTTGCCGAGTCACCATGCTAATTGAAAGCTGAAAGCGTAAATCCATTCAAAAGAGGACACATTTCCATTTCCATACAACCTGCCCTGATCACAATAGCAGATGAATCAAAAAACGAAATCAAGATGAGTCACCTAGAACGTTCAGCACTGGAGGATCAAATGTGACTTTAGCTTTGATTTTATCCTGCCGTGCCCTTACAGGATGTGATGATGAACAGACTGATTACTGTCAGCTCTGGATGGATCACAGAAACCATCTGATGCTGAATGTTTAGTTTGAATTATCCAGCACACCTTTGAATGTTTAATAAATGGGATTCAACGCCTGCTTGTGATGCTGACAGCACACGGTAGGTGGCGCCAAAGATGTTTGCGAGCTGCTGTTTTGGAGCAAATGTTTCTGCCATCCATCTTGTTTCTTGTTTTTTTTTTTTTAAACAGAAGATGTTGCACTTTAACACCTGCCCAGCTGTTTCCTCCATCCAACTTTGCAGGATTTGGTTAACCTGAAATCTGCTGTATTTGTACTTGATCGCTCAGAAAAAAAGTCGGCCAATCAGAGGAGGGGATGAGATCCTCTCTTCTGATTGGTTGAGTGGCCTGTTGTTCCTAGAGCTCCAGAGAAAAGTCTGAGAAAGGAGCTGTAAAACTTGAACTTGCTGAGCTTTAATATGAAATATGGAGCTTTAATATTCCAGTTCATTCATTGCAGGCCAAAGGTTAGTTTGTGTTGCTCATCTTCAGTCTGCCACACTTGTGGTCAAGGATTTTTCTGTCCATCTCTGCTGTTTATCTTCAAACCCACAGATCCTGAGCAGACTTGATTCCCATCTGCCCCCCAGGTCTCTGCAGGTGTTCAGCAGTTGCCGCTTCACTTGATTATCATTCAGGTTTTTTTGTTCAATCAGGAGGTTGATCCAATAATGAAGTGGAGCCGCTTGAGACCCACATATTTCATCCTTCAATACAGCATGAGCGTTATTGATGGAGCTCTCCTCTCAGCTGTTGTTTTGGGTTGCCCCCCCCCATACACACCTCCTTTCCTCCCAACAGTTACTCCCAATCCTCCTCCTGGTGACAATCGATTTAGCTGAGCCACGGATCAGAGAGCAAGCTTACAAAAGCAACTGGTATTGATTTGCGCCCCCCCCAACACACACACACACACACACACACACACAAAAACACACACACACAGACAGACACAGACAGACACACAACCCCAAACATGTTATGAAGTCAATTCAGTCTCAACCTATAAGAAACGAGTCGCCCACGTAGTAATCATGGATCAGAGAAATAGATACAGCCTGGTAATAACACGGTTGGAGCGCTGCGTCAGAGGCTGAGAGTGCTGCAGCTCAGTGATAAGGATTCATGAAAATATACAACACAACTGTCTCTAATTGGCCCTCGGGGATAAATAAAGTTTAGTGAATTAGAATAAAAATGGACTCAAACGGAGTGTTTCAAACAGACTATTAGTAAATACACAGTTTTCAGGCACACTCGATCTGCTTTCCATCAACAGCCTGGAAATGCATGCTGTTAGACCTGCAAGACATATAGTTTACAGTTCAAGTACAGTTCAAAACAGACGGGCCACACACAGTCAGTCCAGCTGCTCAGCTGTACAGTTTCTTAACGCTGAGAACTTCCCCTGTTGTTTGTTAAACTCATGGAACTAATCCATTATTCAAAGTTCATTTGTATAGCACTTTTCAAAACGTCCTAATATCTCCTGGCTCCTAAGTGATCCAGAGCTGACCCGGTTTTCATTAACTCAGTTTATGTTATTCAACCATCAACACTTAAGTACAATATATAAATATCCACCAGCATCATGTACTAATAAAACCTGTGAAGTGGTTATTCCCTCCCTTTGTGGGGGTCTAGAAGTACTATTGTCTGTCCATTCCTCCATTATTTAAATTCCTTTATTCCGTTAAGGGGCCACAGTTTACTTCAGATCAGAGGAACTTTATTTGTCGTACTTCTCTCCACATTTCATCAATTTTCTCTTCACTCATAAATCAATGGGTCCGTTTGTGTTTATGCGGCTCCAAAATTACGATCTGTTCAGGGCTGCAATCAAAAAGTCCAAATAATCTCCTTACCTCTGTGCCCCAACCTCAGTGGAAAACTCCACGTTCATACAGATTTAGGAAAAGAATCGGACTGAATTTAGATTAGGCTTTTTGTTTTATCAGACGGTTTCCTGGCCAGTTCAATTTTGACCTTTTTATACATGTATTTTATAGAAAAAGTAAGTTAGTTAGCAAGTGGCATTTACATTTAACCTACGTTTGATATTTTGTCATGATGATATTATAGACACTCTATAACAGCTCACATTACGCATCCACAGCGGAAAAAGGCTTTAAAACAGAATAAGTCCCGGACGGAGACATGCTCAGCTTAAATAAAGCTACATTAACAAAACACTGGACAGCTGACTGTCATCTCGCTGTCAGTTTGAGTATCTCAGCATCTGATGGTGACAGGGAGGTTGATGGGAATCTCTTCATCTCGGCCGTCATCATCAGACTAAACGATATTGACAGCTGCTTTGTCACAACACATCAGCTGCTCAAGGGCGCCGCTGCACAGCCGTGGCCTCTGTTTGTATGTCAGAGGAGAGACACACATTAAACAGAGCCGAGTGAGACGCTGAATGATTTTGAAAGTCAAGTCAGGTCAGCCTGTATTCATAAACTCTTCACTGATTCCCACAGATAGAAAACATTCATGATTTCTTCGTCACTTCAGTCAAATTAAGAAAACACAACAAAAATGACGCAGCAATGAAATGACTGATGTTTAAATATCTGATTGATACTCATCAAAAGTTCATTTTCAAAGTGTAGATGCGGAATAAGAAGGGCCGTCGGGCTGTGGGGCTCTTGTCAAAGCATGCACAGATAATGAAGATGAATTTACCACAGAGCTGTCAGAGCATCGATCGCCCAGTGCTACCAACAAATTAAAAAGGTTTCTCCATCAGCCACAGTGACTGACAGAACCGCAGCAGCATGAGGTCAAAGACCTGTCATCTTAAAGGTAAGGAAACAGTTTTAAGTTTGTAAAAATACCCCAGATTCAGTTACAATTTGGATAAATGCTACCAGGCTGGAGAGGTGGACAGGAGAGTGGATTTTCATGTTCCATGTCACACGTACATGTGATGACGTTTAATGTCCCAGAGGAGGAAAAACTGTTCAGTGTGACGATGAGAGCAACTTTGACGAGAAACAAACTGAGATGTGTAAATAACGGAGTCAGATCATCTCTGACACTGCAGCTCTGTGGGATGGTCCAATCGGAAGGGTCAAGGGTCAAGGGTCAAGGCTCAGTGATGGTCTGATCCAACAGAAGAGCAACCGTAGCTCAAACTGCTGAAGAAGGTTTTGATAGAAAGCTGTTAGAACACTCAGAGCATCACAGGTTGTCGTGTATGAAAAACTGGACCAGAGTTGATGAAGCTGGTCCTGTTTGACAGATCAGGATTTGTTTTCCATCACGTGGATGGTTGGGTGTGTGTGCGCCTCTTACCTGGGAAAGACATGGACCAGGATGCATTATGGGAAGAAGATCAGCAGGTGGAGACAGTGTGATGCTTTAGACAATGTCCTGCTGGGAAATTCTGGGTCCTTCATTCATGTGGATGTTACTTCGACCTAAACGAGGTCCGGAAAAAGCTGCTCGAGTGAAGTCTGGGAATAAAAACAGAGCAGGAAATGAACAGATCCCCTGCCGTGCCACTGTATTTCACCACATGCTACTGAATCACTGAGTTGAATAATTGTGTGAATGTCAGACTTGTTTACATATTCAGAGTATTTCTTAGACACAGCAAGAAAAAAAAAAAAGAGTTCCATCGTGTGTGGGCGGACAATTTTCGCTAAAAGCTATCGGGCTGTCTCTCACATGTTTAACGAAAGTCTGAACAAATGCCATCAGTGTAAGCTGACACAGCTGATTCTGTGAATAGTAATGAGTAACTGATGCAGCAGAGACTAACCTGAACACAGTCTGGATGAGGATATGGGGGGGGGGGGCTTTTGGATTAGCTGTGGGTTGGTCAATCATAGATATGTCTAAATGAATAGAATCAGAATCACTTTATTAATTCCTCACAGTGTTTTTGTTCATGGTGATTAGTTTTGTTGAGCAGGAGGAGAAGCTTGGTGAAGGTTACTACCATCAGGAACAACCAGGTCCCCTAAAAAGACTGAGACGTCCCTGACTAAATAGCTGCAAAGCCAGGCAAATGAGATGGAGTTTTTATCTTCAGAGCTGATGCCTGCTGAGTTGGAGATAGTGGAAGTCAATGACAGAAGGTGGATTTCTTTCGAACCTGCTTAGGAAAATCTCCGTCCCATAAGCTTTTTATTTTCACTGCTCCACCCAAACAGAGGATCCCCAGTTGATCTGTTGTCTTGTTTGCACAAATTACACAATGGTTTATATCAGTGTGAATGAACAAACCTGGCAGAGCGTGGGGTTTTAGACTTTACGTCTCAGTGAGCAGAGTAGGAAACAATGACGCCACCACAACCACACTCATGGTTGGTCAGTAGAAATCCAGTTTGTCGTCCTTTTGATCACAGCGGAAGTCATGAACCTGCCGTGGAGAACAATATTCACATTTAGTGCGGAAGAGTTCAGTGAAAAACAAAGCAGCAAGCTTCACATTAAACTGAAACACCTGAATGTTTGAAGTTCCCACAACAGAGAGCAATGTGTTCAGACAACTGCACCACAAAATAGTTTCATCACATCATTTCATAAAAATGTCATCACAACCATCATTTTAAAGGCCTTAAAAAGAATGTTGATGAAACTCTCCGACACACTGAAGAACTCTCACCCTGTGCAATAATGAGTTTGGCTGCAATAGCCTGTATTTAATAGTAAGTGGTTCATTTTATGTCAGAACGAACCGGATATGTAAAAATGATGAGAACGTCTTCGTGAAATAAATCTCTTACTTTATCATTTATAACATGAAAAAACCATTGCAAGCTTATCGAAGCAGAACACAGTAGCCCCGCCCCCTAACCCCTCCCCTCCTTCCTCTAAATGGAGCATCATTTAAAAAATGAACATCATGTTGTGTTGAAGACTGTAAACTAGAGACTGAGACCATAAACTCATCAGGAAAACGTTTACTGAGGAGGAGGAGGGACATTTTCCCATAGACTTCAATACAACCTGACTTCTTTCTGCCCCCTGGTGGTCATTGGAGAGAATGCACCATCTACTGTACTTTTGACTTTTCAGACCTGGAGTTAGCTTCAACTTCTATAGAAGAGATCAGGCTCACCAAAGACTCGTGTATAACACACTCTTTCCCAAACTGAGTTAAAGTTTAAATATAGAAAGTTTATTAAATGTACACAAATTATGAATTCTGTATGATTTTCAAATAACGATGCTCCAATCAACAAATCTGTCCACCACCTTCTTACATTTCCCCGTTTCTTCTATAAACTTAAATTTAAGGGTAAAAAAAAAAAATAGTGGTATTTGTTTTCCTTCATCCTGATGTGAGAATGAAGTGATTTTTCTTTTCCTCACAGTAGACAGGGAGAAGCTCCAATGGATAACCAGACAGCTCAGACTCGGCTGTGGATTATTCTCATACTCTGATGTCCCACACGAGTCTAATAGCAAACAACGCCTCAAAATGCGATGAAAAGAACTACTCTATTACTCACATTGTGAATTTCACTTTGAACTTCGTAGTCAGACACAATAAAGCAGCCGTAAATACAACACCAACACTCTGAGTCTTTATCGTTAGGCTAGTTAGCAACTTCAATGCTAAATGCTAACGTAACGTTATGTGCTGCACTATAAACTACTTAGCTAAGCTACCTGTTAGCTTTTGAGCTAACTCCAGGTTATATAAACTCTGTGGTTTGTGGTGTTGTATAATGTTGTTGTTTTGTTTTTGTTTTTTTATAATTAGAGCTCTTTGCTCTTCTCTGTGTGGAGTCACAGCTTCCGGAACCACCTCCGCTCACCTGGTTCATCTGTGCCGCGCATGCCTCTGAGGTGACACCTGATTGGCTGTCTGATCGGATCTCCAGGTGTCGATCCAAGTCATGTCTGCTGCTGAACTCCGTCTCCTAAAACTCTAAATAATTTATCAGGTAATTTTAAGTCTCCCAGAGTCCAAACGATCAGCTCCGATTGACGTGACGAGTCGCAAATTTGTGACGCGAGTTCACGTCACGTGACCGGAGTCCACCTCTGATGCCAATCAATTAATATTAGAGGAGAAAAAAAAAAAAAAACACAGCACACCTATCGTTGTAGTTCCTTCGACCTTCATCATTAACATATCAGAGCACGTTTAGTGGTTCAATGATGATAAAAATAATTTTTCACACGTTGGAAAGAAACGTTCAGATGAACGACAACATTCATTCATTCATTCATTCATTCTTTGTATTTTGATGGTTGGATGAAGTGAACCAGCAGGTCTCTCTGCAGGAGGCTGAGACAGGGGCTGGTTTGCTGTGAAGGGTCGCCTCCTTGTGGAGTCTTAAAGTAAGAACCTGAACCTGGACTTCAATGAGACCCCGCACAGGTCCACAGACCTACACAGTCAGACCAAGACTACATGAAGTGTCCTCTTTTAGATGTGTTACTTAAATAAATACAGCTATGGGGTTTCGGATTACATAGTTTTGTATCGAATTTAATTGAAGTCTATGGAAAAATGCCAGTAAATGTTCTCCTGGTGAGTTTATGGTCTCAACACAACATGATGTTCATTTTTTAAATGATGCTCGATTTAATGGGAGACAGACCAGAAAGGAGGGGAAAGGTTAGGGTGTGATCCTTTAAATCCACATGTGGTGTTAAAAAAACAACAAAATATTGCCAAAGCTGTTCTTGGATCAGGTTCAGAGCCTGTTGGAGGCCTCCCTCCCTCATACCTCCCACTGAGAGCTTCTCATCGGTCCCTCCATTGTTCAAACAAAGCAGTGAGCTGCTCTCACCCAGCCCACAAAAACAATATTATTGTTGAACTGGGGATTTTTGGGTGTGTGTGTGTGTCTCAATTGTGTGAAATGAACCTTAACACACTGAGCTGAGTGGGCACAGATCTGCGTTTAAAGGCAGTGAGCCTCAGGAAATTAGAGAGCAGCTCATAGGTTCTAATGTTTAAGATATGGAGAATTAAATCTAGTGTAGCTGAGAGCACTCAGGTACTGCTGATACCAACAACTCTCAATCAGACGTTTTATTTTATATTCTACAGATCCATTTTGAGACATGCTGACTCCTTTTTGATAAGGTCCAGAGGTTACCTAACAAGCCAATAGGTCATCTTGCCTTAAGGACCAAAGTGCCCCCTTTGAAACTATTTCCATTGACACTTTGGTCCCTGGTCCAGTTCTGAGTCTCCTGTGTCCACTGTAGGAGGTTTCGGTGTTCGACTGGGGTCAGCGTAGACACCCTGACACAGCAAACTGTGATCTCTGTGTGTTCTGACAGCTTTGTATCAGAACCAACGCTTAGAACCAGCAGTGAGCTTTGACCCCTGACCCTGTGGTCCAGTGGTTCTCCTTCTTTGGACGCCTGATGGTAACATCCCACAGACCGACAGTGTTGGTGATGATCTGACTCAGTCATCTACACACCACAGCTTGGTTCTTGTTGCTGCTGTCATGTTATGCTTGATTTGTGTATTTATTCTTTATTAGGTAACACTCTGTGGTCAACAGAGTGCTCAATGCTAAACACAAAGAAATGTTACCTCTTACTCAAACAATGGGATGGATTTAAGAATCAGGCTCAAATGACTGAGTGTTTTGTGTGTTTATTTATTTATTTATTTATTTTGTGCGTTCCTGTTCCAAATCCAAAAGACTATTTGTTACTATTTGTTGAGTAGGTGGGTGTGTTTGGTCACAGGTGTTTGGTGGGTGGTGCGGCTTTATCTCCAATGTAAAGTTTGACAGCCAACACAGCAGCTCAAACACCTTCACAGTTATCACAGAACAGGACAGGAAATGTTTCAGTCTCGTCTGAACCTGCAGAGGCAGAAACTCTTTCACACACTGCTGGATGATTCACAGAGCAGCTGCCATGTTTAGAAAACAGAGGACAAAACAAGTGAAGCCTTTCGTTGAGTCAACATCAGAGCAGGGATCAATCGTCAAGGAATAAAATTATTAATTTCAACAGTCCAGCCCAGGGAATGTTTAACTGTGTAGCACAAAAGCGACTGTAGAGAGTTCCCACGTCTTTTTTCTCCCTAATCCCCTTCCCCTAATTCCTCTCTGCGATCAGACACAGACCTGGACACCAATGGGATCGTTACACGCTAACAAAGCCCAGTCACATGTTGTCCTCACAGTATCTGCTTCAAGTCCTCCTGTACATACACATACACACACAAGAAATATCTATGTGATAATATCAGTCTAATAACATACATGAGTGAAGCAATTGAACATGATGGAAAATAGGCGTATTAATGCCACCTAAAATATTAAAAAGTTGCATATATTAATCAAAATAATTTGTATGAATTATAGTATTAGTATATTTGATGAGAAACTTTAACTTTAATGGAGTCTCTTTTATCATCATCATCATTCTGATGTTAGGCTCCTTTCAACATTCTGCACATTATAAATGACTGTAAACATGATTTACAAGAAGAAGATCAGATCAGAGGGCCTGTTTTCATCAGATAACTTCATATTCAACACAGGAGCAGATATGTTTCATTCTTATGCTGTTTTTGGCTCTTTTGTATAAATGTGTGTGTGTGTGTGTGTGTGTGTGTGTGTGTGTGTGTGTGTGTGTGTGCGCGCGTGCGTGTGTGTGTGGCACCAGCCCCCAGTTTGGTCTGCTCCTTTTCCGGAGTGTCTCAAGTTTCCGACAGTCCTTGAAGGCGGCACAGACAGCATCCATCACCCTTTTTTACCGGACAGACAGCATCCATCACCCTTCTTTACCGGAGAGACACCGAGCGGCCCCGGGGAGAGGCGGCCGTGAACCTACCGCAGAGGCTCGGACAAAGCAAGCAAGCTTTCCCGTAAGTGGCCCGGCCGTTTTTGAGGCTCCGGTCGGTTAAATCTGCGCCCTGCCGCCCGCAGAGGAAGCGTCTCCGCTCCGCACGGCGGCGGCGAGTGTCGGCTGTCTTCGGTTTCCGGGTTGGCCGGGTTTGTGCACACGGCACCGGGCTGGTGCGGAGCGCAGAGCCGCAACGTGTCTCTGTTTACCTCCGTGTCCGGGATCCGGCGGCCACGAGTGGCCGCTCCCTCCGCCGGACCCGGCCCGTTTTTATGGGTTTATGGCGCGATACCGCTGCGGGAGCCCCGGGCCGAAGCCTGGGCCTGGGCTGAGGCCGAGGCCGCCCGACTGATGCCGACTGCCGGCGAGTTTAACCAAACGTCCGCGGCTAGCAGGGCTAGCAGCTAACGCGGCTAACGCACTTCAACGAGGCGAGCGGGCGGAGGAGCGAACTTATCCTGAGTTATCACAGAATGTTTTTTTTTAAAAAGGGCACACATCTTCATTGTGCCAGCACCGAAGCCCAGCTGTCTGTGTTTATCTGGCCTCAAACAACAAAACTCCGCTAAGAAAACGGCGAAATTAGCATCTTTTTCCTCCGGAGCGTCGACACGGTCCGTAAATCACCTCCGTCCGGACCAGCCAACAAAAGGAGCGGCCGTTTATTGTGTCATCTGGCTAATTTAAAAACAATACAGAGGATTATAACTGGAAAGGCTTATAATAATCCATATCCAGAATAATCATTAATCATTCATGATAATTAAAGAAATTAGTGGAATTACACTCAGACCTCCGTCAGCTGGGGCTCTTCTGCTGATGCGCTTCTAACCCTCCATCATTTATTTATCGGCTAAATTTATGGACACTAATGTTTATAAAAAGCATTTAAAGTTCCCTGCAACGTTAATGAGGTAGTATATACCTGTGTAATAATATGAATGAGTGAAGCAGCTGAACGTGAACATGGAAAACGGGCTTATTAACACCACCTGGAATATTAAAAAGATGCGTACAGTTATCAATACATCGGTGTTATTTATAGTATTGGTATTTTTGATGACAAACTTTTATTCCTTTCATCATTTATAAATATAGATTTTTCAGTAATTTCAATCAGTGAATTATAAATGACCGAAAAAATTATTTAAGACAGATCAGACATGTCCATCTTTCTTTAGTTCGTTGTGCTGTTGTTTTTTTTTTCGCTCATATATAAAGTCATACTCAAAACTATTGGTACCCTTGCTCTTCTGTCAGATAATGCTTCCACATTTCCCAGAAAAATCATTGAAATCATGGCCATATGATTACAGGACGGTGGACACAAAATCCCCTCTGACTTCAGTCAAATGTCGGTTTCACTTCCCTTTTCTTGAGGGAAATTGGCAAATTTTAAAAGAAGTGGAAACAAAGAGCGTTTTTGGAAAAAACATGACAGACCATAAACAACAAATGTGACGCTCGGCTGTTTGGTCCAAACATTTTTATGTACGTGTTGGGGTTTGGGGGGGGTTTATGTTTATATGAGGTGAATAAGTTTATTTGGAGTGACCAGTCATGACTTCTGTCACAATCAGGCTTCAGCTCTGTCTCAGCTCTAATCATAGCTGTGACTAAACAGCTGTGAACGTCGCACATGTACTTTTCTCACAGTTGTATTCCTGTGACCGGATCAGTTTGTGCTCCATGTGAAGTTGATGCATGTCCTGTGAAATTCAGATGACCAACATCCAAAGAAATATAAAGAACCAATAAAACTCAATGATGAGTAATTCTGAGTAAAAACCTCAGGTAACGTCATCATGTTGTGTGTTTTGGGTGAGTAACAGTCGATCTGAAAGAAGCTTCAACACTTTCCCCCCTTTTTTTATTTTTTTATCCACTCTAAAATAAATATATATATATATATATATATGAAATTTAAATAAAGTTAAACCACTGCAAAAGAAAAAAATAAATAATCCTCTCTAAAAAATAAAGAAAAAAATCCACCAAAGAATATTAATATGCTCTCAAATAAAACATTAATCCACAAATATAAATCCACAAAAAAAAAAAAAAAACTTGAATTCGCTCACTTTCCACTGGCTGATTTGATGTCAACACTGTCTTCCTGACAGAGATGATGAATGAGGACAGAATTCAAGCCCTTCTGACCCTGATGGGTTTCCTCATCATGTGTTTGTCCGGCGACGTCTTTTCGGACACTTCGGACTGCAGCCCTTCCACCACGGAGACAAGCAGTCATTTGCATTTCCTGTCGGCTGTGGTCAATGCACAGAAGGCACAGCAGAGCCAGAGACAACACCTGGAGGCTCTGTTCAACAGGTGAGTTCCAGACGGCATCGAACATCTTCTAGTGTTTCATTCACACAGAAATTATGCGAAAAGCAGCTATGGTCATGATAATTAAAACGTATTGGGTGTTGTAGTTGTGTTGTTGGACATTCACTGTGATGTTGCATTAACATTTTCAGATACGGCGAGAATGGCACCATCTCTCTGGCCGGGCTGAAGCGACTCTTACAGAGTGTCGGGCTGGATCGCATCAGAACTGTGATGGTGCAGCATCACGAACAACCTGGCCACCACCAACGCCACCATCACCATGACGACAACGACCACCACGACCATCACCACCACCACCTCCATGACAATGTCAATACACATCACTACAAACACGTTGACTCTGAACCCACGCAGTCCGGAAGGTTTCCAAAGAACACGGATAATCAAGATGGCGTGCCGGGGAAGAAAATGGATAATCCGGAGAGTAATCACAACCTGTACGACAAGAAGAGTAAGGCAGCTCAGGTCGGGACGACGCCAGTGTACAACGCTCAGCTGGCGGTGAAACCGGAGGACACTCAAATGAGACAAGATGCCAGTCCAGAGCAGCCCAGTCCTGCAAGAGAGGAACCCACCAGTGCAACCTCAGCACGAGAGGTCACAGAGAGCCAGACTCAAGCAGCTGCAGTCAGGCGGGGGGAACACCACGACCATGAGCATGACCATGACCATGACCACGACCATGACCACGACCACGACAACGACCACGAGCATACAAACCGCAGTCTGAACAGTGTAGGTGTACGTGGATATGTGGAGGCTTGGGGACACTTTTATGACACTTTATAAAGGTTCTATTTAATGGCCGTCAGGGGAGACATCAGATTAATTAGCAGACGAAGAAGTCATTGTTTTTTCTTATTCAGAGCTCAGATGAGGTTTCATGATGCCTTTACTATTCCTGAAGGAGCAGCTGAGTGTTGACTTTCTGTGTTTCCTCTGCAGTGTCTGAACGCCTCCAGCCTCCTTTCCTCTCATGGGATGTCTGAGGATGTGGGCGTGACCCTCGGAGACTTCAGCCTCCTCTGCCCCGCCCTCCTCAACCAGATTGACTTCAAATCGTGCATCCTGCATGGAGACGCCAATAGAAATGGAGAGAGAGGTGAGGTTTCCGACAGCTGTTGTCTGAATGTTCGATGTTATTTCTTTGCTTATTCTTTTTATTACTTACATTTTTTTGATTAATATAAATTTTCCATTCATTTATCACTTTATTTAACTTGTCACAGACAAAATGGTGATTAGATTAAAGATGAGCTGTTGTGGCAACACACAGGGCTCCAGTAAGAAAACCTGAGGACAAATAAAAACACAAAACTAAAACTGAAAACAGACACTGGGTGAGGATGACATTTTCTGTCTGATGTGATGAATCTGGATTAATGCAATCTTGTGTTTTTAGACCATAAAAATCATAAACATGCTCACAGCCACCATGGTGACCACAACCACTCCGACCACGACCGCAGTGAGCGCACGGGCGGAGAAAGTGGCAGAAACATCGCAACAGGTGATGTCATAAACAATTAAACAGTAATCAGCCTTTTCTCTTTTACTTTGTCTTTGGACTCAAGTCACATGATGTTGGTGTTTGTGACGACAGCGCGGTGAGTTCAAAGAAGTGTGTGTGTGTGTGTGTGTTGCAGCGTGGATCGGTGGCTTTGTCTCCATCACCATCATCAGCCTGCTCTCACTCCTCGGCGTCGTACTCATCCCGCTGATGAACAGAGTCTTTTTCAAGTTCCTCCTCAGCTTCCTGGTGGCGCTGGCTGTCGGCACGCTGAGCGGCGACGCCTTCCTCCACCTCATCCCCCACGTGAGTCAGCATTGTGCTGCCAGACGCCCAGCTACTTGTTAAAGGATTTTATTCTGTGGACAAATTTAACATCAGTTTTGAGGTGTTTTAAACACTCTGAAGGGAACTGTTTATCATAATCTGCCTTCTGACCTTGTCCCATCAGTGTTATCATCCGTGTGTATTTGCTGCTGCTTCAGTCTCAGGGCGGCCACCATCACCACCATGAGGATTCTGGGATAAACATGGATGGACATCAACACCACGACAAGGAAGGCGAGAACCTGGACGCTGTGTGGAAAGGCTTGACGGCTCTGAGCGGTGTCTACTTCATGTTTCTCATTGAACACTTCCTGACGCTGGGAAAAATGTACAAGGACAAGAAACAAAAGGTCAGAGATTCATCAGGTGGTTTAATACACAGGCAGGAATAAATAATCAAAATAAACATTATCTCACCAAGAAAATATTTGAGGTATTTATGAAATAAAATTGATCAAAATGTATTCAGCATTGTTCCAAATTACAGGAGCTGCATTTATTTTTGGTAAAGGCTCATACAAAATTTATTCCAATCCCTGGAGATATAAAAATCTGTTTGAATCACAATAATTATATTGTATGCAGTTTGTTCATTTTTCAGTCTGTAGTATAAAAAAAAACGGAAAAGTCTCAGTTATCAAGACTAATTAACAATCATGTATGAAAAACTACCGTTGACCATCTTTGTTAATTAAAACTTAGAAAGAGGATGTTGTTGCGTTCCAACAGGTCCAGAAGAAATGGGATCAGAATGACAAAGCAGATCCAGAGAAGCAACCTGCGCTGGAGGAGACCGACCTGAAGCCGGCTGAAGGTAAAGCACAAAGTCTGGTCAGGTGGTCTTTGAAATCATCATCAGCCAACACAACAAATCTTAGCTGTGCGAATTAATGTGATGCTCATTTTGTCTTTCTGTAGAAGTGGAGACGAACGGTGCCGGTGTGTTTGGCGACCACTCCAGCAGCCTGCACGGCGGCGGCGTGGCAGAGGAGGAGCAGGTGATGCTGGCGCCGCAGGTGTCCGTGGTCTCGCCGCAGGGCTACAGCCGAGCGTCAGGCGCCACCGCCTACACCGCAGAGGACTGCGAGAACAAATGCCACTCCCACTTCCACGACACAGTGGGCCAGGCGGACAGCATGCACCACCACCACCATGACTACCACCACATCCTGCATCACCACCACTCCCAGAACCACCACCCGCACAGCCACTCCCACTCCTACTCCGAGCAGCACTTCCAGCAGGCCGGCGTGGCCACGCTCGCCTGGATGGTCATCATGGGGGACGGGCTGCACAACTTCAGCGACGGCCTGGCCATCGGTGAGTAGGTATGACTGACAGGGATGGAGGTTGGTGTCACCGATCCTCATTAGACATCGAAGAAATGCAGTTTCCTCCCAGGAAACGTTGTCACATAAGCACAGGAAGTGACCCAACAGCTACTTCCGTCTCCCCCCGCAGCAACAACTGTGTAACACCAGCAGATGTTAGTTAACAAATGGAATCTGAGAACACCAACAGCCAACCCCCAGCACAATGCAAAAACAAAATGTTTTGTTTTTGTTTTTTCAGCTGATAATGACTTTGTAACATGTCACCCAAACATTGTGTGATGTTGTGATGTGATGTGATGTGATGTGATGTATTGTGTCGTGTTTTTCCAGGAGCTGCGTTCACCGAGGGTCTGTCCAGTGGCCTCAGTACATCGGTGGCCGTGTTCTGCCACGAGCTGCCTCACGAGTTGGGTAAGAGCAGTGATCCGCTCTCAGTCTGTCAGCGGTTCATTTGGATGAAACTTTCAGCACAGTGTTTCTTCACTTTGAGCTGCCTGTTGTTGAAAAAGGTTTAATCTGTCAAAGTGTTTTTAGCAGATGTGACAGTGTAGGATTTCTCCCCAGGTGACTTTGCGGTGCTGCTGAAGGCGGGCATGACGGTGCGCCAGGCCATCCTGTATAACGCGTTGTCAGCCATGATGGCGTACCTCGGCATGGTGACCGGCATCCTGATCGGACATTACGCAGAAAACATCTCCATGTGGATATTCGCTCTCACAGCCGGACTCTTCATGTACGTGGCTCTGGTGGACATGGTGAGTCTCCTGCACTCAAACACAACACAGTACCACACACACCACTAAAGCTGGAGTGAACCTGGTGAACTGTATTAAAGAAGCATTGACTTCCTTCCGTAGCGTCTTACCACCTCACCTTACTTCCTTATGTCCATCCTTACCTAGCTTCCTTGACTTACTTTCTTTTCTTCCTTACCTACTCTCTTTACTTACTTATTTTATTTCATGTATGTATTTTTCCCCCCAGGGGGAAATTCAAGTGATTGGCATGATAATAGTTGATGAATATTAATAACTAGTAAAAACAATTCATGAAGTCCAGTTCATGAGCCACTTCCTTTGTCAGCGGTCTTAAGCAGTCTGATGGCTTTGGAGACTCTGATGAGTTGTGGGGATTGAACTGCTCGGCTCCCTCACTGCGTGTTTGTGGTGGTCCAGTCGGCAGCATCTGTTCTGTGGACCCGACAGGCCTCTGAGCTGAAAGCTGCAGCCTTCAGGACCAGATGGTCCCTTCACGCACACTCTTGGTCTCTGCACCACAAACAGCTGAGCTGAGCTGTCATCGTCAGCTGCCGTCTGAAAACAGGCTGCACGGTTCGGCACTCACTCCTCAGTGGACTAGCTGTTCCTGAGTCTGTCTGGACTGCCACAAACACACTCAATAAAGTTAGATGTATTTCCACTTCATTAAATTGAAATCTGCGGTGGTGGTAACACTTGTCTCACTATTGTGTGTCCTCTTTGTCCCCCCAGGTGCCCGAGATGTTGCATAATGACGCCGGGGACCACGGCTTCAGCCACTGGGGCTTCTTCCTGCTGCAGAACGCCGGCATCTTGCTGGGATTCTGCATCATGCTGCTCATTGCCATCTTTGAGCACAAAATCCAGCTGGACCTGGGATACTGAAGGGGTCCTGTGCATTCCAGTGTCTGCGTCAGACGTGTAGTGTGTTTTTATTTGTTGTCTTAGACAAAGTGAGTCAGTCAGCTTCATTTAGTTTGTGTTTTCATATCGTATAGAAAGAGGTCATGAACGAGACCCCTCAGTCCTGACAGGTCTTTGTTATTCTTAGCACAGTGCTGCTCATTTGATCGGTGTTTACTTAATAGTGTTCATTTTTTTGAAAAGCCAACAAAACGTGAAAGCAGCAGGAGAGAAATGCTGTTTGTTTGTTTGTTTTGTTTTGTTTTTTTTTACCTAATGTGTTGAAGTGAAGGATCAATGACTCAAAGTGCCATAAAAGACCCACAATGATGTGCTGGGCAACAGTCAACATTTAAACAGATCAGGTCCTGGTCTGGGTCTGAGCTGGGTTCTGGTCTACAGTCCGTTTCCCACCTGCAGTAGATTCTGCTTAGAGAAGCAACTCATATCAGCCGAAAGGTTCACAGACTTTATCTTTTTTCACTCAGCAGCAGCTGTTTGAGTCAGGAGTGGAGGGGAAGTGGAGTAGAAGTCTGTTTGACAGCGAATATCATTACTGGGTGTTGTCATGTGACACTGCAGCCTCACAAACGTCTTCAGGGACTTTTAGCCACAACTCAACACTTCACTCAGACATTTAATGTCTCCATCCTGGAGCTGGATCTACTGCAGGTAGCACAGTGGACCAGCGCCCATCTCAGGTCCCGTCAGATCCGCCCGCCGCCGCTGTATACGATGTCACGTTCACAATCAGTCGTTTCGACTGCTCCAACAAAACACTACGTTTTCAAAGGTCCAAATCTGAAAAAAGGAAATATTTTTGCGTAGAGAAACAATTAGTGACGTTTCTGTCGTTGACACTCTGATTGGACGAGCTGAGTCTTGTGTTAGTTGTAGTGATAGTCCAGACAAGCTGCAAACTTGGACGGAGGGCGGGTGGCGACTTGTTCTGTCAAGTGATAAACACAAAGTTTATTTAAGTCCGTCCATGAACTGAACTTGATGAAGAAGGAGCTTTGGCAGTGCAGGGGGCGGGGCCTTAGGTCAGATCCAGATCACTCAGCCAGAGTCGGGACACTGTTACCTGAAGGTCACATCAGCAGTTTCTCTGGCTCTTAACCAATGACACTCATGTTTCGCATTTTCAAAATAGCACTTGAACCCAACAGGTGATGGAAGTGAAGTTACTCCTTAGATACTGGATGATTGACCTTTGACCTCAGTGTTGGCCGTGTAGATGATCATGAAGAGTTTGAGGGTTTCATTTTTTACCATGTTCTTTTTTTTCTCCTGATGTTTAGGTCAAAGTTTGCTCACAGTTTGGATCAAACTCACTGTGTATATGACACATACTGTATTATACAATATCTGTATATTTATGAACGACTTTGTGTTTTTGTAGTTTCACTTGGACTGTAGTTTTATTCATTGCTGTTTCTTGTGACGGATGTTAAGAAAGTTAAAAAAAAAACAAAAAAACAATTATTCATAAGGAAGAGTTAAAGTGTGAGGTCGATTCCGACCTGTGGCCCTGTGCTTTACCCCGATGAAGGCAGGCAGACAGACACCCCCCTCACAGCACAGCCAGGCAGCTCTGCAGCAAACAGTCAGTTTGACTGGAGGTCCGTCCGTGTGGATCATCAGCCCCCAACTGGAAACGAGTTCCTGCAGAAAGAGGTAGAACCAACAATGACTCCACTGATTTAATGTCTCATCTCTGCCTGTCTTTCAGGAGGTTTCGAACTTTTTAACGCATGTAAAATATTTATAGGATTAAACCAGGAAACATCTCAAATGAGGCTCAAAAAATGTTCAGTTTGTTATAAAAACTGGAAAAAAAAGTCATCTGTACCTCCTTATTATCATGGTGTTTTTATGCAGCAGCTCCTGAAAGATGCTGGTTGACTCTTTGGTTCCCAAATGTGTTGACAGACTAAAGAAGAAGCCTGTTTAGCAGAGTCCTAGTTAAAGTCCTTTGATGTTACAAATCATCTTTGTGTGTTTTATTTCTGTTAATGAACTCCGTGGATGTGAAGACGACCTTTTTTATTCTTAAATACCTTCAGATGAACCAAAGACACTGAATCTAAAACTCTGAGCAGCTCGCAGACCTGGACCAAACAGATGTTTTGCTGCAGAGCTGTTTAAACACTTTGTTCGTTTGTGGCCTTCTGGCAGCTTTGATGTCGACTCTGTTCACTGACATTCCTGAATGAAAATAAACAGGAACTCACAACTCCGTCTGAATCCCTTTGTCCTGCCCTCAGACCGTCTCCAGAGCTGGCCCTGGACTCTGAGTCTTAAACCTTCATTCTCTCTAATGACTCCACTGGTGGAAATAGATTGTGTTGAAACCTATGGGAAAATGGCCCTTGGTTTGGTGTGATTTTTCATGGTGAAGGGTTGAAATTGGCCTTCCTGCCACGGGCTGGAAGGAGGAGAGGTATGAAGTATGAAGCCGATCAGATTCGACCTGTATGTGAACCTTAAATGGTAAAAACATGGCAGGACATTTTTAAAATGTGTTAATTTAAAGTTTCATTAGTTTGGAGCTCCATAAATCTCCTGAAAAGGCCGAGGATGATAAAAGACGGGACATTAAAGTGTCCTCGGACACTTTGGCGCTCGGCCCCTGATGACAGATCATATCGTGGATATTTTAAGCTTTATTTATTCAGGTGAATCCCACCGAGAAAGGAGCCTCACTTTGAATGAATGTGAATGAAAAACCACCATAAAACCAATCAATCAATATTCATTAAAAGTAGAACAGCATTTTGGATATTATAGTTTCTTCTGCACTCAGATGACCACGACGGCTGGCTGAGGATCAGATCCTGGAACAAAGACGCAAGAAAATATTTGAGATATGGGAAAATGAACTTTATTGATGATTTGAAGCTTCAGTTTGTTCACACGTTAAATCAGTGAAGTCTGTTAAATGACTTTTGTTCAGTGATTTCATGAACTCATTCACTTTATTTACACAACCAGTTTGTTTCAGCTCAGAGAGGGAAACGAAATCATGACTCCTGATAACCACAGTTTGATTAAACCTCATAGATCTTTTTTAGAAGCTGCTTTGTCGGGACAAACACATCGATGTAAATATAACAGCTGATTTCTTTCTTTACACTTCAACATTCAGGACACAGAGAAGTTTGTTTTCATGGTGACAAATGTGAGTTTAGGTCAAACTAACAGCATGAGGAGCAGTGATCTCCTCCTGAACACACTCAGACATCAACACAAGAAGAAATGAGAGCAGGTCAAAGTGCTGACAATGACTCAGCAACACACAGACACACTGAATACATTCAGGAACTAAGAGACACATTTAACTCACTAACGTCTACTTCAGTTTACAGAACTCAGCTGTAGCTCCAACAGCCTCGTAAAGCCTGAGTCCAGCATGTAGAGGCTGAGTGAATGTGGTCTGGACTCTGTGGAGGAGAGTCATGGTTTCAGAGACGCTGTAGAGGGACAGAATACCTGCTCTGTGATCCAGGTACACTCCGACTCTGGAGGACTGAGGACCTGAGACTGGAGTCTGGATGTAGTTGGACTGACATGTTAAACTGTTTTGGTTACAGTCTAAAGACCAAGATTTGTTATTGAATCCAAACACACATTCATCAGAGCTCCCTGCTCTGCTGATATTCTTGTATGCAACTGCTACATAAACTCCTCCTTCTCCTCTCCTCTCCACCTCCCAGTAACAACGTCCAGTCAGACTCTCTCTGCTCAGGACCTGACAATAGTCAGTGAATCTGTCTGGATGATCAGAATAAGACTGTTTTTCTCTCATTACTGTAACTTTTCTGTTTCCTTCAGATAATGACAGACGTCTGTTTACTGTGTTTGGATCCAGAGTGATTTTCTGTGAATATCTTAAGAACTCAGTTCTGGTCTTTGGTTCTGGTTCTGACAGTAAAACATCCACTTCAGTCACTGTCAGTGAGACGTTTGTCCATTTCTGTGTCAGAACGTCCTGTAGCTGATCTCTGAGCTCTGACACAGCTGCTGTCACATCCTCAAAGTATCTCAGAGGACGGATGTTGATGCTGGATGAGTCTGTAGCTTCACTGAGAGCTGACACTGAGGGGTAGTTGTGTAGAAACTGGTTGTGATCCTCTGTGTGTGAGAGCAGCTTCAGCTCAGCGTCTTTCCTCTTCAGATCAGTGATCTCCTGCTCCAGCTTCTCCTGAAGATCTTTGACTCCACTCACTTCAGTTTCCTGCTGGGATCTGATCTGCTGCTTCACATCAGACCTTCTTCTCTCCATGAGATGGATCAGCTGAGTGAAGATCTTCTCAGTGTCCTCCACTGCTTTATCAGCAGAGCCATTGATGGCCTCCACCTCCTGTTGAAGCAGCTCCACATCTTTGTCTCTGTCCTGGATTCTCTGCTGGATTTGTTGTCGACTCAGCTCCAGCTCTCTCTGCCTCTCAGTCCTTTCTGCTGCAGCTGAGACTGTGTCGTGGCCTTTATGTTCATCCACAGGGCAGAGATAACAGATACACTGCTGATCAGTACGGCAGAACATCTTCATCACCTCATCATGACGAGAGCAGATGTTCTCCTGGAGCTTCTCAGAGGGCTCCATCAGCTTGTGTTTCTTCAGTGGAGCTACATCATAATGAGGCTGCAGGTGTTTCTCACAGTAAGAGGCCAAACAAACTAAACAGGATTTTAAGGCTTTCAGTTTTCTCCTGGTGCAGACATCACAGGCCACATCTTCAGGTCCAGCATAGCAGTGATCAGCAGGAGTAGCTTGGAGTCCAGTCTTCTTCAGCTGCTCCACTAAATCTGCTAACATGGTGTTTTTCATTAGAACAGGCCTCGGTATGAAGTCCCTCCTACACTGAGGGCAGCTGTAGATGTTCTTCTCATCCTCTCCATCCCAGTGGGATTTAATACAGTTCATACAGTAGCTGTGTCCACAGGGAATAGCCACCGGATCCTTCAGTAGATCCAGACAGATGGAACAGGAGAAGGTTTCCTGGTCCAGCTGAACTCCTTTCTGCGCCATTTCTGCTCTCAGTGACGCCCGTCTGAGTTTCTGTTAGTCAAAAGTGAAACTAGTTTGATCTCTGCTGTAAAAATGTCTCCACCCTCCTTCAGACTGTAGATCTGAGGGGGAGGGAACCAGGAGACACGTGATCAGAGCAGGAAGAGGAGGGAGGGTTATCAGGAGGAGACTCAGTCCAGGAGGAGGAACGCTCTGACAACATAAAGTTCAGAATGTGACCAATAACAGTGGAGCTCTGCAGACTTCCTCAGCACACACAGACAACAACAGGACAAAGAACAAACCAGTGTGGAGAGAACTGATCCCTCTGGATGCAGCTGTGGACCTCTGTGCTGCTGTTTGCTGACAAACAAATGTCTGAATGAGAGCAGAGACAGGAGGAGCTTCAGACCGGTCTGGATATGGACCTGGTTTTAGCTCACAGCTGCTCCAGCCCAGGAGACACAGTGGAAAAGTGGGCAGCACTGTGCAGCACTGTGTTCAGGTAGTCCAGGTCCAAAGTCCTGCAGGTTCATTGCTGACTCCAAAGTCTGACTCTGAGTGTGGATGTTGACTGGCAGGCACATAAACAGACTTACTGAAGAATTTACAGATGTTCTTTTTCTTTCAGTATTTATTTTGTCTACTTTTTGTTTTCACTGAAGTTTTTCTAATGATGGTTTCACTTCAGCAGAAATACTGTGATCAGCCAACATTATGACCGCAGAGGACAAGAAGCACAAACAACCACTGAGACACTGATGGCTGCCTGTCCTTCTCCTCTTCCTGTCTCTGTTTGTCCACCAGGTGTCGTCCTCCTCTCACTTTCTGTCTGTGACAACAATCCAAACACACGAAGAAGAGCTGAGCTGATTTAATGACAGAGGAACAACATGGGACATAAAGTGTGTTAAAGTTAGTTTATATTTTGTTATGGGGACAAGTGACAGTAATGTGACAGCAGCTTTCTCCTCTAAAGTATTTGAGCTTTTCTGCTCATCTTGGTCTTATACCTAAAGAAATCACTTCAAGTCAGTTGTAAAAAAAGATTTTGAGTATGAGTTTCTGAACGGATCCTAAAGGAAATGGTCTGACAAGACTCAACATCGGTGACGCCACCATCAGTCTGTCAGCTGCTGCTCCACTTTGACATTTGTCCATCTGCCATCTTGGTTTTTTGAAAGCATATTTGGAGTAGAAGGTGGAGCTGAGGACGAGGGAGGGGGTTGGGCTGGAAAACTTCCACAGTGACACTAAATAACTTCAACCGCAGAGACCGGATTGGAACAAAATTCCGGAGCGTCGTTATTCCTCTGGACACCACATGACTTCCTCATTTGTTCCTGATGGATCTTTGCTACTTTAGTGTCAACATATTTCATTTCAGAAGTTCAGGCTTCGCCTCCTTCAGGCCACGAACAGGTCCCACCTGGACCAGCACAATGCTGCCTGTGGCCCAGGTGTGTGTCTTATTTCATCCCAGTTTTTCCCCCACAGGACTTGAATGCAGCAGAGAGAAGGAGGAGGAGGAGAAACATTCACTCCACAGTGAATGGACGTTCACGTCTCTGGTCCTGCACATATGACGAGAACCCGGCGTCAGCTTTTGACGCTTCGGACTCCACGCTCTGCAGAATCTGTTCCTCTTCCTCCTCCTCAGGACCCGTTGGGATTTGAACATCGATAGCAGTGACGCCATGCTGCAGAGACAAGACACACTTTCTTTAGAAAAATCCCACAGCATAGAAAAGTATATAATATATAAATAGAATTTACAAAATATGAAAAGTTACACGGAAACAATAAATAAGATTCACCAACACAAAAAAACTCGAGAACACGTCCAACAGGAAGTGTTGGCCCGTCTCGTCTTATATTTGACATCTCTTTGTGCCTTCAGCAGAGATGGAACCGACCAGTGACTGTGGCAGAGGCTCCTTGTTGAAGTACGTTTGGCATGCGTCGGGACGGCAGTGAGCGATGGACCAGTACACGGCGAACAGCAGCCCCGCCATGATGACGACGGTCACAGCCACAGTGGTCGGCCTTCTCCACGCAGGGTCCAGACCTGCAGGCAGAAAAACCGCCATGTTTGTGTCTTTACCCAGATTATAACCATGGACTTAAATAAGATCTGACGTGTGATTTGTTGATCTTTGAAGGTTTCTTTTTGTTTAAAAAAAAAAAGATGGCCGACAGACACATTCGGGCGCTGTCTGTCAGTAGAGATGGTTCCCAGCAAAGAAGCACAGGAGTGGGAGAGTTTGGATGTTTACCTGAACCTGTGAAGGACACACAGTTCTCCGTGGTGGCGCTGTGGAGCAGTGTTGTCAGGATGGTCTGAGCTCGAACACAGTACAGGGCTCCCTCCTGCAGGGCGGCGACGTTCAGCACCTTCTGCTCGGCCGGCATCGTGTACACGACAGCCTGAACGGACGGAGAAGAAGAAGATCAAAGAGAATCCGGGAGGAAATGAACAAAGGAAGAAGATGAAGCTGCCACGTGACCTCTGACCTGCAGCTCCTCGCCCTTTTTCCACACTGTCACTCTGACGGTGGCCGTGTGAGGAAGTTTGTCAAAGGACACGTTAAGGCCGTCCCCCACTGTGGTCACCGCCATCTCCGGCACCGTCAGCACAGCTGCATACACACACACACACCATCATTGGTTCATCTCTTCATTTTTACAAACCCAGAACCTTCTTCCCAACCGGACGCTCATCACCAAAACTGATGCTCCAAAGAAAGTAACCCAAACAAAAGCACAACTCATGTGTCTTACTGTTTCTGCGGTTAAAAGGTTGGCTGAGCTCGGTCCAGGCAGAGACCTCTGACCCACACTGCGCTCTGACGTGGAGGTTGTAGTCCGAGTCGGATCCCAGGTCAGAGGTCAGGTCGCAGTGCGTCCCACGAATCTGCTTGCACTCGTGAGCGTCCAACCAGCTGCCGTTCAGGAACGTGAGCTCGAACTCCCTGAAGGAGACACAAAGTCACAGATATTTAGCCACCGACGCTCAGGATGAGTGTTTCTGGTTGCTCTCCTCTGAGGACGTGCAGGATTTATGGGACGTGTTGGTGGAGTGAATCAGCTGCTTCTCAGCTTGTTCCCGATGAGACTTTGACGAGGAACCAACACAGATCAGCGTTGTAAAAACACTGAAGAGTGTCAGGACCGATCAGCCAATCAGCCGCCACGTTCCTGAGAACCATTCCAAAGTTTTCAGTCATTTACAGACACACCTTCATCAGGAGGTGTGTCTGTAATTATTAGGGCATAATTATCTTCTCATGCTGAAGGTCTCAGTAATGAGCGTCACATAATTCACCCTGACAAACCTGAATGGCAATTTACAGACACACACAGCAAATTTAAGATATTTATAGATTACATGTTGAATTTCAATGTGTGAAATATCTCAGATAGAAATCATGTATAAAAAGCTTTCAAGGGGGGAACGCCTTCACACGGTGTGTAGACATATGATACACAGATATCCATCCATCAGTCAGTAAAGTCTGAGATGATCTAAAATAAGATGTGAACTCATTTACACATTTTACTGTTGCTATTTAATATATTATACATGTAGATCTTTCAATATAGAGGCTGTGTATGTGTGGTAATGATACGATCATCAGGAGCGGTGCTAGAATTGACTTTTTGAACAGCTAGTTTCAGGCAGCTGGTCGTAGTTTAGTCATTAGAGCTCATTAACAGCAGCAGCTGTAATTACTAAAGCAGGTCGTCACATCGTCTCTTGGTGTGTTGTCTGGCTGGGTTTAGGTGTCGATTCATATTTTGTGTTTGAGTTCATTTAATAAACTTATTTGACCACTTAATCATCTCCATCTTCAGGTGAATAAGCTTCATGCTTCATTCATCCCTGTTGATTTTACTTTTCTTGTCTCTCGTTTCCTGTTTTGTCACCAAAAAAAAAAAAGGTTAAAATCCATAATTGTTCTGCACAACACTACTGAAGAGGAAGCCCAGTTGGTTCTGTGGAGGTTTGTTGTGTCTCGGACCTGGACCTGGACCTGGACCTGGACCTGGACTTACCCCTGGAACTGGACAGAGTAGAGGACCGTAGTGTCGCATGGAGCCTGCGGGGGGCTCCACCTCAGGGTGTGTCTCATGTTGACAGACTCCATGGAGACTTCGGATGGAGCCGGCAGCGTCCAGACTTCTGCTGAAACAACCAGTTCATGTTGTCAACCTGAGCTCTGACAGAGACAGTTACAGCAGCGAAACACAACGAGGCCACAAGAAAACAACACTGATCGTAACACACACAACCCTCTGGTGCTCATAGAGCTCCGATCTGAAGGACCAGATTCCCTCCTCGGGGGACAGAGTGTCCATCAGAGACAGAAATGAGACGCTCTGGTCTATGGAGGCTTTCCCACCACTTTGTGTCCTCCGTCACTCAAAGCTGATTATTTTGTAAACTGGACTCGTGAGCTGACACCCAAAGTGTGATTTATTGATTTTACTTTGTTGAACATCAGAGTTAAAGCATCACGTGTGAATGATAACATCTTGTGCTTGTGTTGATTGTAAACTTTGAACTCACTAACTGGTAAAAAACACAAATTCATTCAGACTCCTTTTTTTTGTTGTTGTTGACTGCATGTATTTAAAAAACGTTTTCATGTGTACATGTCAGACATAGTGTACACACCCTCCGGCTGCTTTAAACAGCCTCTATAGAGAGAGTGACAGTGAACGCACCTTTGTCTGTGTCCAGCAGGACCATCATCATCATCATCAAACCTGGCAGGAGGCCCACACTGCATCGTGGTCTCATGACCACAGTGTTCAGGTCCAGACCAGCTGGTCCAACGTGTCCCAGAGCCACACCGAACCAGAAAATGACATTTAATCCAGCAGACTGCCCAGAAACCCCCGAGCCATGACGACCTGGTGGTCCCTCAGCTCACCAGGGGATGAGGGAGGACACGAAGGTCCAAGTGAGTCCTTCAGCTCCGGAGTCTGAAGTTCATTCTGCCACCTGAGCTGTTGGTGTGAAAACAAAAGCCGTGTGAGCGTCGGCATCCTGGACCAGCAGAGAAAAGCTGGTGTATCCAGATGTCGAGGATGGTCCGAGCCGGTCTGACTTGTTTCCTGCTCCCTCAGGGGATGAGCTGTCAGAGCTCACTTATAGGCTGATCTCAGCCTATAAAGCTGCTGGAATGTGGAGCTACACGGTTGTTGTCCTTTTGTGTTGAGCAGAAAAGACAAAAAATGACAGGAACCAAACGTTCACATGAGTTTATAGTCCTGGTTCTGTTTTCTGAGCTGAAACCGTTTAATAGAGTCAAAATGTCAAAAAAAAAAAAAAAAAGAAAAAAACTCATCTCCAATGTTTTCAGGAAATCTGTTTTATTTTGATCAGCTCTCTCAGCCAATCAGGAGAGAGGACCAGAGCCTCTCTCCTGATTGGCTGACAGGAGCTGGTACCCAGACTGCTCTGGTGACTGCGGCGGGGTAAATCATTTTTCAGGGCTTTCTTCTGTGTTCATGGTTGTAAATTGGCGCTTTTCACTAAAATCTGCAGGAATGTCGTGTTTAACTGCTGCAGTCTGATCAGACTTCTGTCTGTTTCTGATTCAGTGTGAAGAGTCAGACTTCGGACTCTGATGATGATCAAACATTAACTGTCACCACCCATAAAACCATAAAACACAATCAAACATCTGACTGTTTGCTTTTTCTCCCTCCATCACGGCCTGAAACCAACTGACACGCCACACCAAGAGAAACCACCTGTTTGATGACTCACTTCATCAGTCGGGAGTCACCTCAAAATGGAGTTTGGGTTTTATTTAAGTCCTTTTACTCTTTATCTTCATCCCTCAATGATTCATCTATTTATAACGAGCTGTCTTCTGTGAGGACAGGGAGGACTGAGACAGCAGATATTACTGCTCTCTGGATTTTTTTTTATCTGATTTGGGCATAAATGTCTTTATCGTCCTTTTACTTCCTACCACACACCAACTTCTCCTTTTCTGTGTTCACATGCAGGTAAGCAGAAATATGTGGACGGAGAACTTCAGGTTGTGGTTGGTTTTAATTCTCAGTCAGTTTCACTTCCCTTCGTCACACACGACTTGATGACGAGCAGCCTAATAAAGAGAAAGGATGAAGCTAACGTTGAAGAGGAGAGACGTCACTGACACAAACTGTTTATCGGGTTTCGAGGTCGTAACCGCTGATTGTTCTCACAGAAGAAAAAATATTTGGAGGAGAAGGTGGATCTGACCTATTCTAGACTCTCTCCTAATTGGGTGCCACAGTCTGTCAGTCACACAGTAGCCCCGCCCCCTAACCCTTCTCCATCATTTAAAAAATGAACATCAAGTTGTTTTGAAGACTGTAAACTAGAGACTGAGACCATAAACTCATCAGAGAGGAGGAGGGACATTTTCCCATAGACTTCAATACAACCGGCTGGAACTGAGAACCAAACACATCTGCAGACAACTGGGAACCAGGAAGACCCGCCTAACAACATCATTCCTTAAAATAATAACCACCGAGGAGGCGGGGGCTTTGTGGGGGGCCCTGTGCTGTGACAGTAACTGTTATTCACTCAGCCCCTGGTGGTAAATCTGCTAATAAAAGCAGAGTGACCCCTTTTTAACTGCCCCCCCAGTTTGTCTTGACCTCCAGCTAACTGATGAAACGTTTTGTGTGTGAGAGGCATCGGTACGTCTTCAGGGATACGCAGCTCCCTGTGAGACCTGTGGGTGGTGTTCAGGTTATCTGAGGAGTGGCTGAAGATTCATCATGGTGATGGGGGGGGGCAGGGAGTGGCTCTGAGCAGTTTATGACCCTGACAGAGAGTAAAGTCCTCCTGTTGGAGCTGCAGACGTCAGACTGAGACCAGACCTCCAACATCACAGACTGCTTCTGGATTCCCTCATCAAGGATCAAGACTGAAGACCAGGCCTCCTTTCTCCTCCCTTTAGTTTCCCATTTGGAAGGTTGACCCTCAAAGTTTGGCTTCCTTTTAGTGGCAGTTGGATTTCCCTCCCAGAGTCTCTGTTAGTGTTTCTGAGGGGTTTTCTGGAAACTTCGCCATCATGTCGACGGCTTTGGAAGCAACCGGGTTCATCATGTGCCTCATCAGCTGGCTGATCACCGGAGCAGCGCTGGCCAACGACTACTGGAAGATTTCCACCGTGTCCGGCAGCGTCATCATCTCCCAGAGGCAGTTTGAGAACTTGTGGCACTCCTGTGCCGAAAACAGCGTTGGCATCGCTGAGTGTCGGGACTTCGAGTCGCTGCTCGCCCTCCCAGGTAAGACGAGATCAGCCACCTCTTCAAAAACTTCAGAAGTGTCAGACTTTTAAACACCCCCTAAAGACTTCTGTTGTCCTCTTCTGTTACATTCAGCGCACCGTCAGTGCAGTTTTATAAACGTATAACAGATATAAGGTTGTTCTCTTAACTGTGTTGGAGCTCATACAAATATCCAGCAGACCAACAGGCCATCCTTTCTGGATTAGTTGTCCAAAGGTTGGTGCCATTTTACAGCCAGAAGTTTCCCGCCTGAAAAGAAAATAAAGAGCAGTCATTGGTTGGGCACGAACAAGAATGCCTCGTTGTCTTCATATTCATTTGATTTTTATTTTATTCTCACTGGCAGTGCTGTAAATTTATCAGAAGGTTCATTTGTGTCATAAATCTGTTTGCTGCCATTTTGAGCTCGTCCAACGGTGACGGCAAAATGGAGGGAAATGTCAATGAGGTGGAAACAGAAAGGAGCAGTTTGTCTCAAAGTCTTTAATCACTTTCACAAAACTGAATGTAAGTCTCCGTGTTCAGAAAGAGAAATATCTTTGACGTAAAACAAGTTAAACAAATTAGGACTCCACGTTCTGTTTGGTTCTTGAAATAAAACTGTGACTTTGTTAAATTAGAGCCACTGCAGATGAAGGCCTGTGATTGGTCAGACAGCTCGATTTGAATGTTAAATATTTTGCCTGGTTTGGTCAAAGCTGTGCGACTCGGCCTCCTACAGAGGAGCGGCAGCTTTTTATGATCATTAGAGGTCATGTAGTTAATGAACGACTACAGCAGGATGGTCTGGGACCGTCACACCTCGTCTTCATGTGCTTTAGTCTGACTCTCTGGGCTTTAGATTTGACTTCCCTTTTTCAAGGAAAGTTTTTTTTTTAAACATTCTTTAAATGGTTTTAAACTTCTTCATGATCATGGCCACCCAAAAACTCCACCAGTGAAAAGAGTCCCAAACAAATTCAATACAAATAGAATAAATGAATAGATACGTCTCGTCTGTGTTCGGCTCTCTGCAGGTTACATTCAGGCGTGTCGCGCCCTGATGATCGTCGCTCTGCTGCTCGGCCTCGGCTCCATAATCGTGTCTCTGCTTGGACTCAAGTGCATAAAGATCGGCTCAGCCACCGACGAGGCCAAAGGCAAGATCGCCTTCACCGGAGGAATCCTCAGCGTCCTCGCCGGTGAGTCGGCGTCCATGTTTCAGCTTCCTGCTGCACCGACTTCCCTTTACAGACCCAGAGTCCAGGTCCAGGTCTACAGGAGAGGATTGGTTTGTTTGATGGTTCCACAGATGGACTGGACTGTGGGTCCTTTGGATGGACCAGTTTTGGTCTCAGTGGGTTGCTGGGTTAGAACCAGCCGGTCCTGTTTGTGGGGTCGATGATGATGTTGTGTATCTTATTCCTCCTTTCTTCGCCACCATGGTGCCGCCGTTGTGGTGTTTTCATGAAGGTCTTTAAGTGTGTTGCGTTGCAGCTGGTGCTGGTCTGTGTGTGTGTGTGTGTGTGGGGGGGGGGGGTCCTGTTTAATGTCCTCTTCAACAAACACCATCACAGCGAGCCAAGCTGCTTCTGTTTCTTCTGTTTCCATTTGAATCAGTCGCCCGCTGACAGCACTGTTGTGTTGATGTTTTTTTGTTGACCTGCAGGCCTGTGCTCCCTGACAGCGTGTTCCTGGTACGCCTACAGAGTCGTGGAGGACTTCTACAACCCGTTCTTTGGCGGCGTAAAGTGAGTTGGCCTGAACAGTTTGGTGCGGTTGGTCTCAGAGAAAACTGAATCCTGCGAGGTTGGATGCTGTATCTAGGTGGGCGGGGCCTGTTTTGGCCACATCGTTGTGACATCACAAAGTTCCAGAAGCCCACATGGCTGGTTTGTAGGCTCCCCTTCTGAACGCAGGGTGTGAACATTGTAACCGATGATGCTCCCTCTGTAGATCCTTCACACCGATCTGGATAGCTTCTAAGTTGTGCCTGTCTGGTTTGCAGGTTCGAGCTGGGAACTGGTCTCTTTATGGGATGGGGCGGAGCCTCTCTGGCCATACTGGGTGGAGGTCTTCTCTGCACCGCCTGTAAACGAGCGTCGGCTGGAGGCAAGAAAGGGTAAGAGAGTTTCCCATCAGACAGCTGGATTAGCAGCAGTCATCCAGCCGGAAACTTTCATTTCATTAGATAATAAAACATCATATTTTATTTGTTGGTGTAAATCTGAACTGAAGGAGCAACGAGAAGATGATAAATATGGAAGTGTAGATTTAATTTTAAATCTGACATGATGAAGATGGTGATGATGATGAAGATGAAGAAGATGATGATGATGGTGATGATGATGATGAAGATGGTGATGATGATGAAGATGAAGAAGATGATGATGATGGTGATGATGATGAAGATGATGATGATGATGATGAAGATGATGATGATGATGAAGATGATGGTGATGATGATGAAGAAGATGATGATGAAGAAGAAGAAGATGAAGATGATGATGATGATGATGATGATGATGATGAAGAAGATGATGATGAAGAAGAAGAAGATGAAGATGATGATGATGATGAAGAAGATGATGATGATGATGAAGAAGATGATGATGAAGAAGAAGAAGATGAAGATGATGATGATGATGAAGAAGATGATGATGAAGAAGAAGAAGATGATGATGATGATGATGATGATGAAGATGATGATGATGATGATGGTGATGATGATAAAGAAGAACATGATGATGATGATGATGATGAAGATGAAGAAGATGATGATGATGGTGATGATGATGAAGATGATGGTGATGATGATGAAGAAGATGATGATGAAGAAGAAGAAGATGATGATGATGATGATGAAGATGATGATGATGATGATGATGAAGATGATGATGATGATGATGGTGATGATGATGATGAAGATGATGAAGAAGATGATGATGATGATGATGATGATGGTGATGATGAAGATGATGGTGATGATGATGATGAAGATGATGATGATGATGATAATGAAGATGATGATGATGATGACGATGATGATGATGATGATGATGGTGATGATGAAGATGATGATGATGATGATGATGATGGTGGTGATGATGATGATGATGATGAAGATGATGATGATGATGATGATGGTGATGATGAAGATGATGATGATGATGATGATGATGATGATGATGATGATGATGAAGATGATGATGATGATGATGATGATGATGATGGTGATGATGAAGATGATGATGAAGATGATGATGATGATCTCGAAGCAGCTTCACTTTAAACATCTGCATCGTATATTCGTAGTCTGATGTTGTTATTTTTGTTTTTCAGAGGTTACTATGGAAACCCACCACAGAAGGTTTACACGGCGACAGCAAAGTCAGATCCAGACTCCCGAGCTTATGTCTGAACACACACACACACACTTACATACATCTTTTGACTGTTGTCGTAGGAACTATGAGAATTTTCTTACTTGTTTTGAAGAATGTTTCTAAAACTAACTCTTGGGAATGAATAAATCTTTGCAGATGATTTTTGTTGATTGTGTAATCCTGTTTGTCGTGTTTCTTTGTATGTTACACATATTACACTCATTATGTTCTAATGTTTAATACAAATATCTTCTGCATATAAACTGTATAACAGAATAAAGTGACTGAACTGATAAAAATCCAGCGTCCTGTGGATGTGTTTTATTATTTCAGCAGAGATCAGCCTCAGTCCTCCTCCTCCTGGTTCAGACTTCTGATCTGGACCGAGATGTTAGCAGCAGATATTTTTATTTTATTTTATTTTTTAGAGAGAGTTGGAATACGGTATGATAAAGACTCTCTCTGTTTGTGTGTGTGTGTGTGTGATAATCTCCTTTGTAATAATGATGATGAATGCAGTAATCCACTTCTGTCTGTTTACCTGCTGACAGGCAGAACAGTGGATTAAGACTCCATTGTTTTACTCCCCCTATCTATCTATAGATACAAACACACAAACACACACACACACACACACACACTGTGGACTGGACCTGCTGGTCAACCTTGAGGTCACATCAGGACAGACTCTGGATGTAAAAAGTCTTCATCCACCTCTCTGATATTTCCAAAAACATCTGGAAGTATTTCTCAAACACATTTGAGTATTTTTGTTTTAGTGATCGACATCAGAGGTTGAAACTCTCTCTCTCTCTCTGTATCTCTATGTCTCTCTCTCTAATCTGGTCCTGATGTGCTGACTGAGGGGAACCAGCTTCAATCCTCTCAGTCGGCTCATTCACAGGAAGTCTGGACGTTGTGGTTCCTGTGGATGGAGGGTTGGTCAAGGTTTCCAGCGGGCTTACCTGATTGGCTGACGAGACTTTGACGGACAGCAGGTGTTGACATATAGATCCTGTCCGGCCACCCTTTGTCCCCTCCTCTCATTCAACAACACGTCCTTCATTTCTGCAACACAGGTGAGTCATTCTCATTTTCACATTCCAGCTAAATGAAAACATGTCTGTGTGATATAATTAGGAGCTTTTCACCTAAAAGCCTAAACTGAGCATCACTATCTTCAAACACTGCTCCTAAAAAAGATGAAATGTTCATGTATCTGTGGAAAATCCCAGAGAGAAGCTTCAGGAAGAGACTTCCACTTTTTTTTTTTTTAAAGATACTTACAAATAGAATAAATAAATAATGATATTTGCCTCCATTGATAGTGTGAAATCTACACCACCTTCATTGGATGGAGATTTTTCATTAGAAAGCAAGAAGGAAAAATAAAATGCAGATAAATCCAGATGTAAGTGACAGAAAAATATAGTTGTTGTTGTGTTATTTTGTGCTTTAACAGCTGGTGGCAGTATTGGCTGCTTTTCTGAAAATACAATCTGAACTTTTTATGTATAAATTTTACCGAAACAATTAAAAGAAGTCCGTAAGAAACGGAAGAATTTAACGGGATTAAGAATATCAGAACTAAATCTGTTTAAATCTCAACTCAATCAATTCAACAAGGCAAACTCTCATTCATTCAGTCATGTGATGTGACGTCATCACCGTTATTATATTCTTATTTCGTCAGTAAGTGGCTTTAATTAAAATGATTTAAAATGATAAATTACTCAGACTGTTGTTTTTATCCAACAGGAGGAGCCAAAGCACCGTGTTTGTTTCTTTCATTTTAAAGGGACTATTTTCTTTAGCGGAAAGTAGTTCTGTCGGTGGTCGGTGGGCGTGGCTTCAACGGCCGTTAGGGGACGCGATGCTGCTGTTTCCGCTTAATGGCGGGCACTTCCGGTCACCGGACTCGCAGGTTTCGAGCTAAAAAGTCAGAGAGTTGATGATTTTGAAATGAATTTAGTCGTCAGTCAGTGAATGGAGAAGTTTTAGAGCCAGTTCGGTCGGTTGAGAGCAGCCATTTTAAACCATCCACACCCAGAGAATCAGAAATGGGTTAAAAATAACCAAAAATACCACCTGAAGCAAGTTTAACGGTAACAAACAACAATCAGAGCTCGTTTTTTGATTGTTTGTTTGTTTGCCAAATTTACAGAGCCGGCGTTTCTAAAGGTCCTCTGCTGTTCACAAAAAGTAGTTCATCTCATGGCACTCAGGCTTTTTTCCACTTCTCTAAACATCCGCAGGTATAAAAACAAAATGACTGAAAAATGAAACCGCTCGGCGGAGCTGCTCTGATAGATACGAGCTGAAATAAATAAAAAGGTGTGTGTTCTAACAGCCGTCGCTCTGTGAAAACGTTTTGAGTATCATTGATGGAGCACATCCAAACAGAGCTGTAAAAGAATCATTCAAAGTCATAAAAGCAAGTTAAACAAAGGAAGTCAAGTAAGGAAGGTCTGTGTTCGATGTGTTTTTGGATTCCAGCCTTCAGAAAAAGGTTAAAGAGTCTGACTGATGTGTTACCAAGAACCTCTGTGAGGTTTGATAAGCGCCAACTCTCACGCGTCCTGTTTGTTTCCTTCAGGCGCTGCTGACCTGCTGACCTTCTGACCTCCATCGGCGCCAACATGAGTCCAAAAAACGTTGTTTTCAAGAAGATCTGCAAGGACAAGTCGGTGAGTGGAACGTCCCTGATACATACGGACGAATTCTGTGAACACATCCATACGTTTTTTTTGTTTTTTTTTTTTCAAAGAAGCCAACTTGGACTTTGAATTGAATTCGTCACCAGTTTGACCTCCGTGCCTCCGTCACTGCTTCCACAAGTGGAGGCTGTTAGCTTTGACGCTCGTCCTTCGCGGCAGTCAGCTGGTTTTAGCTGACAGTCCCACTTCGGGGATGTTGTGTGCGGTCAGTGAGGATTCAGCATCACTGTGTAAACGTTTGTCTTTGAGTCAAATTTTCCGTCTCGCTGCGTTGTTGTTGTTTTTTTTTTTTTTTTTAATTCAGTAAAGCGGTTCAGCTGCTTGTCCGACTGATCCTCAGGAGGTCAACACAAAGTCACAAAGACGTGAGCTGAGCTGAGTCACGTGTTTGACCGACAGCTTGGTGCCAGATTACAGCTGACAGCATCACTCAGGTGTTTCATGTCTAATCTCAGACCTTTGGTGAGCTGCACACTTTTTGTTTTGTTCCAGCTTCACACTGCTGAGACAGCAGACAGCGCACACTGAGTTTATCAGAAACATCCACAGTCTGTCTGTAAACGTCTGCGTGGACCATAGAGCGGGGGGCGTGGCTATCATATGATTGGCAGACTGTACCGCCCAGTCAGGGTTGAATACACAGCAGGTCCAAGATGGCCGCTGGACATATTTCCAACTGGAGGCTTCAAAAGCACAACAAACCGACAGGCAACTGTCTGTACAGTCCAATGGAACGGTTCTCAATCTGGGGGCCGGGGCCCTTTGGTGGGCCCTAATCATTACCAAAACAGATGTAACCATAAAAGAAATGTCAAGAAGATATTTTGTTCATACATTTAAAATGAAGCCTCAGATTTTTTCTCATCATTCACTGAGAGTGTTTCTGATGCCGCTTCAGGTCGGAGTCTACATGGGGAAAAGAGACTTTGTCGACCGCGTTGACTCGGTGGATCCAGTCGGTGAGTGTGTCCACTGAACCGGCAGACTGATGTTCTGTGAAATGAAAGACCTCGAGGTTAAAGCTGCATCGACCTGCTCCTGCTGTGTTAAAGCAGCGCCGCTTGGTGAAAGTATTCAACAATATAAATGCATTTTTTTATTGTAATGCTTCTGTTAAGTCAGAAGAAATGATTTTTTTTTAAAGGGCTCAACTAGACGATATCTACTGTACAGACACACGACAGACCTTTTCCTTAGTCTTTTTTTATAATACGTAGGTGGTAACGTTATTGATCGCAGAGGGAGATTCAAATAATGTCACAGCTGAGGTCTTTATTTGTGTGTTTAAAAAGGCTTTTTAGTTTTCTGCCTTCCAGCTGAGAAGCTGAGAATTATTTAGATTTGGTTATTTTGTGTGCTTATTAAACAAGAGCTCTGAGTTTCTTTTTTTTACCACTAGATGGCGTCCTCCTCATCGATCCTGAGGCTCTGCAGGGGCGGAAAGGTGAGAGCAGTTATTACAGGAAGCTGATCCAGGATCAGGATAGTGTCAGGACTCTTTAAACCTCAGTTTGTCCCTGCTCAAACCTCTACACCTGATCTTCATCATCTTCATCATCATCAGATCTACATGGAGCCTTCGAGGTTGTTTCTGTCTCTCTAAATACTCAGAAGGACTCTTTTTGTGGAAACTAAACCTGAACAATTCATCTAAATATCCATTACTTGGATTAAAGTTGAATGTGTCAAAACGCTGTGTGGCTACAGAGCAATGAGCCGACTCAGCACATTTCCAGATCTATGACAAAATACTTCATGTCGTCATTGTTAGATTTTTCACTCAGCTGTGTCCTCTCCGCCCTCCAGTGTTCGTCACCTTGTCCTGCACGTTCCGCTACGGCAGAGATGACATGGACGTGATGGGAATCGTCTTCCGCAGGGAGCTGTACCTGTCCACCCGTCAGGTGTACCCGCCTCTGCAGGACCTCGAGAAAGGAATCCACACCAAGACACAGGCCCGGCTGCTGCGCAAACTGGGAGACAACGCTTACCCGTTCTTCTTCGAGGTGAGACTGGACATGCTAATGTCAGCGCTTTGGGCAGGAAGAAGAGCTTCTCTTGTGTAAAGAGAGACAAACACGGTTAATGAGAGAAACACAATCAGCTGTGAGACAGAACTGTATCAGCAGTGATGAGTCAGTAAGACAACAAAAACAAAAAGATTATCACCGCTCTGACTGACTGTCTGTCTGTCTGTCTGACTGACTGACTGTCTGTCTGTCCGTCTCTCCGTCTGTCCGACTATCTGACTGTCTTTCTGACTGTCTGTCTGTCTGACTGACTGTCTGACTGTCTGTCTGACTGACTGACTGTCTGTCTGTCCGTCTCTCCGTCTGTCCGACTATCTGACTGTCTGTCTGTCCATCTGTCTTTCTGACTGTCTGTCTGTCTGACTGACTGTCTGACTGTCTGTCTGACTGACTGTCTGTCTGTCTGTCCATCTCTCCGTCTGTCCGACTATCTGACTGTCTGTCTGTCCATCTGTCTTTCTGACTGTCTGTCTGTCTGACTGACTGTCTGTCTGACTGTCTGTCTGACTGACTGTCTGTCTGTCTGTCCGTCTCTCTGACTGTCTGTCTGTCCGTCTCTCTGACTGTCTGTCTGTCCATCTGTCTGACTGTCTGTCAGTCCATCTGTCTGTCTGTCTGACTGTCTGTCAGTCCATCTGTCTGTCTGTCTGACTGTCTGTCACTCCATCTGTCTGTCTGACTGTCTGTCTGTCCATCTGTCTGTCTGTCCGTCTGACTGTCTGTCTGTCCGTCTCTCCGTCTGTCCGACTATCTGACTGTCTGTCTGTCCATCTGTCTTTCTGACTGTCTGTCTGTCTGTCTGTCCATCTGTCTTTCTGACTGTCTGTCTGTCTGTCCATCTGTCTGACTGACTGTCTGTCTGTCCGTCTCTCTGACTGTCTGTCTGTCCGTCTCTCTGACTGTCTGTCTGTCCATCTGTCTGACTGTCTGTCTGTCCATCTGTCTTTCTGACTGTTTGTCTGACTGTCTGTCTGTCTGACTGTCTGTCAGTCCATCTGTCTGTCTGTCTGACTGTCTGTCACTCCATCTGTCTGTCTGTCCATCTGTCTGACTGTCTGTCCGTCTCTCCGTCTGTCCGACTATCTGACTGTCTGTCTGTCCATCTGTCTATCTGACTGTCTGTCCATCTGTCCATCTGTCTGTCTGACTGTCTGTCTGTCCATCTGTCTTTCTTACTGTCTGTCTGTCTGTCCATCTGTCTGTCTGACTGTCTGTCCGACTATCTGACTGTCTGTCTGACTGACTGTCTGTCTGTCCGTCTCCGTCTGTCCGACTATCTGACTGTCTGTCTGTCCATCTGTCTATCTGACTGTCTGTCCATCTGTCCATCTGTCTGTCTGACTGTCTGTCTGTCCATCTGTCTTTCTTACTGTCTGTCTGTCTGTCCATCTGTCTGTCTGACTGTCTGTCCGACTATCTGACTGTCTGTCTGACTGACTGTCTGTCTGTCCGTCTCTCCGTCTGTCCGACTATCTGACTGTCTGTCTGTCCATCTGTCTTTCTGACTGACTGTCTGTCCATTTGTCCATCTGTCTGTCTGACTGTCTGTCTGTCCATCTGTCCATCTGTCTGACTGTCTGTCAGTCCATCTGTCTGTCTGTCTGACTGTCTGTCACTCCATCTGTCTGTCTGACTGTCTGTCTGTCCATCTGTCTGTCTGTCCGTCTGACTGTCTGTCTGTCCGTCTCTCCGTCTGTCCGACTATCTGACTGTCTGTCTGTCCATCTGTCTTTCTGTCTGACTGTCTGTCCATTTGTCCATCTGTCTGTCTGACTGTCTGTCTGTCCATCTGTCTTTCTGACTGTCTGTCTGTCTGTCCATCTGTCTGACTGTCTATCTGACTGTCTGTCCATTTGTCCATCTGTCTGTCTGACTGTCTGTCACTCCATCTGTCTGTCTGACTGTCTGTCTGTCCGTCTCTCCGTCTGTCCGACTATCTGACTGTCTGTCTGTCCATCTGTCTTTCTGTCTGACTGTCTGTCCATTTGTCCATCTGTCTGTCTGACTGTCTGTCTGTCCATCTGTCTGTCTGTCTGTCCATCTGTCTTTCTGACTGTCTGTCTGTCTGTCCATCTGTCTGACTGTCTATCTGACTGTCTGTCCATTTGTCCATCTGACTGTCTGTCTGTCCATCTGTCTATCTGACTGTCTGTCCATCTGTCCATCTGTTTGTCTGACTGTCTGTCTGTCCATCTGTCTTTCTTACTGTCTGTCTGTCTGTCCATCTGTCTGTCTGACTGTCTGTCCGACTATCTGACTGTCTGTCTGACTGACTGTCTGTCTGTCCGTCTCTCCGTCTGTCCGACTATCTGACTGTCTGTCTGTCCATCTGTCTTTCTGACTGACTGTCTGTCCATTTGTCCATCTGTCTGTCTGACTGTCTGTCTGTCCATCTGTCCATCTGTCTGACTGTCTGTCACTCCATCTGTCTGTCTGACTGTCTGTCTGTCCATCTGTCTGTCTGTCCGTCTGACTGTCTGTCTGTCCGTCTCTCCGTCTGTCCGACTATCTGACTGTCTGTCTGTCCATCTGTCTTTCTGTCTGACTGTCTGTCCATTTGTCCATCTGTCTGTCTGACTGTCTGTCTGTCCATCTGTCTTTCTGACTGTCTGTCTGTCTGTCCATCTGTCTGACTGTCTATCTGACTGTCTGTCCATTTGTCCATCTGTCTGTCTGACTGTCTGTCACTCCATCTGTCTGTCTGACTGTCTGTCTGTCCGTCTCTCCGTCTGTCCGACTATCTGACTGTCTGTCTGTCCATCTGTCTTTCTGTCTGACTGTCTGTCCATTTGTCCATCTGTCTGTCTGACTGTCTGTCTGTCCATCTGTCTGTCTGTCTGTCCATCTGTCTTTCTGACTGTCTGTCTGTCTGTCCATCTGTCTGACTGTCTATCTGACTGTCTGTCCATTTGTCCATCTGTCTGTCTGACTGTCTGTCACTCCATCTGTCTGTCTGACTGTCTGTCTGTCCGTCTCTCCGTCTGTCCGACTATCTGACTGTCTGTCTGTCCATCTGTCTTTCTGTCTGACTGTCTGTCCATTTGTCCATCTGTCTGTCTGACTGTCTGTCTGTCCATCTGTCTGTCTGTCTGTCCATCTGTCTGTCCATCTGTCTGACTGTCCTTCTGACTGTCTGTCTTCAGTTTCCTGACAACCTGCCTTGCTCAGTGGCTCTCCAGCCAGCACCCCATGACATGGGCAAGGTAAGATCTGAAGTGCAGACTGAGACAGGCAGCAGCTGCTGACGAACACATCACAGGACGATGACGCCTCTTCTCTTCGTCTGCAGCAATGTGCCGTGGAGTTTGAGATCCAAGCGTTTAGCGCTGAGAGCCAGGACGGTAAAATACACAAACGGTGAGTCTGGAAGGCGACGAGGCCGTTCAGCTGCCCTCACTCATTATTATTATTATCATTAGTTAGATGATCCTCCGCTCGGTCCAACAGAAGCTCAGTGAAGCTGATGCTCAGGAAAGTGCAGTACGCCCCAGAAGGCCCAGGAGGCGCAGCACCCTCTGTGGAGACCACCAGGGACTTTGTCATGTCTGACAAACCTCTGCATGTCAAGGCCAGTCTGGACAAAGAGGTGAGTCACTTCCTGCTAGATTTTCTGTTCCGTCATCACTTTGTGTTTTTCCTTATAAAGTTGCCTCCCACGAGCTTCAGAGGGTTTTTCTGTCGGCGCACACTGAAGCAGCATCGAGTCGGAAGATGATGTTATTTAATCGCAAGAAGAAGACGACGTGTTGATGGTTGCTGGCGTCCTCTGACCTTCCGTCTTGTTTTTAGCTGTACTACCATGGGGAGTGTGTCAAAGTGCACGTCAGCGTCACAAACAGCTCCAACAAGAACATCAAGAACATCATAGTCTCTGGTAAACACGACTCAGAGATCGGTCACATTTGTCTGAACACGATGAGCATCGCTGTAAATGTCTCCTCTTGTCTCGCCCTCAGTGGATCAGGTCTCCACGGTGGTCTTATACTCCAACGACAGCTACGTCAAATCTGTGGCCATTGAGGAATACGGGTAATCAGCAGGGAAGCTTCAGCATCATATCTGGACAGTTGCGTGTTTTTGTGTCCTTTGTTTAGTCACCTGATAGAGGAATCAAATCTTTTCTTACCAAAAAAAATAATAATAAATAAAAATCAGGTACAGACAGCCGACTGTTTGTAATCAGTAATCAGGAGCGTTCTTCTTCTCAGAGCAACCCGAAGCCTCCAAGACACTAAATATCTGTCTGATCATACAGTGAACTCAAACTAGTTTGGGTTTCAGAGGACACTGAGCCTTTAAAGAAGTTGGGTGTCCGTGTTGAATTGGCTGCTGCTGGCTGCGTCTTGTTTACTTTGTGTGTCTGTCCGACCTCTCAGTGATTCAGTGCCCGCTGGAGGGACGCTGGACAAAGTCTACACGCTGCTGCCTCTGCTGGCCAACAACAGGGAGAGGAGAGGCATCGCCCTGGACGGCAAGCTGAAGCACGAAGACACCAACCTGGCATCATCCAGCATGTGAGCAAACAGCCGCCATCTTTCAAACCTTTTCATGGACGTCAGCTGAGTCACGGGGGCGTTAAACCCTCGCTGTCCTCGTCGTCTCTTTCAGTATCAAGGAGGGCGTGCTGAAGGAGGTCATGGGAATCATGGTTTCATACAGAGTCATGGTGAAGCTCATCGTTGGAGGGTCAGTGTGTGTGTGTGTGTGTGTGTAGAGTTCAACACAGGAAGGTCCGCTGTTTGAAGTTTTAATAATAAACTGTTTAATTCAACGATTCTTTGTCCACGTCTTTGATGATTAAATAGGTTCGATTCCAGGTTAATCACAGCTGAATTTTAGACCTGATGAAGAAAAGTTGAACTCAGAAAGTTCCTCTCATGTGTTTGTGTTGTTCTAGAGCTGATCTGAAGTTTCTATCTTTATCTGATCAGGAGTTCTGCTCATTAATGATGAAAAATCAGCTCTAAATATCTGATTGTCTTTATTCTGTCAACACAGTAAACTCAGAGACATACAGGACTGATAGTTCCAGATTCTTCATGTTCTTGGAAGTTCATATTTTGGGAATTGAACCTGCCTCCTCCTGAATGCTGCTGTGTTCCAAATGTTTGACATTGTGTTATTTCTTTGTTTCACCCGTTGTGACGCTCACAGGATGATGGGATCAAGGTTAGCTCACACCGGCTTGTTTTTATCAAAAGCAGCTTTATGGACCTTCATAAAGTTTCTGAGTAGAAAACAAACATGGCTGCCAAAAGTCTCCTTTAATATTCGAATGCCGTTTTAATCACACGATTGTTTGCTGAGCATTAATTCTTTGCTTTGTGTTGCAGTGAGGTCGGTTTGGAAGTTCCCTTCAGACTGATGCATCCTAAACCTGATGCAGGTGAGGAAACATTTCTGATTTATTGTGGTCCAAACTGTGCAGATCACCGCTGATTCACACAACAATGTCACATCTAAGAGTGAAGTCTGAACCTTCTTGTCTCTTTTCTGTTGCTGCTGACAGTGAAGGAGAGGTAAGACGGTTTTACAGGCCAGAAATAAATCTGCAGAAACATTTCAACTTCTTTCTGTGACTCAGAGAAGCTTCGGTCTCTCTGAGTTGTGAATGAAAGAAAAGGGCAGATTAGAGTTCCTAGCTGGTGTGACTGTGCTCTGTCTGAGGTCGGTTCTGTTCAGGTCACTCAGAGACCAGATCCTGTTCTCAGATCTTTTATCGCTTCATCAGCCACTTTTTTTTTTTTTTTTTTGGGACCATCTGGTTTCTGCTGGCTCGTGTTTATATCCCTGTGTCATCTCCAGCATTAGCTTTTCTCAGTTTATCTTCCAAATATCTGAGGTGAAAATATATCAGGAGTCAGTTCAACCTGCTTTGTCAATAATTAGTCGGTTCATTTCAATCTTTTATGTTTCTATTCGTTTTGTATTCGCTGGTTTCTCAGAAATACGCTCCACAGGTTCCACCTGAGCACACAGTAGAACCTTAAGATGTGTGATTGGATGTTTCTTGGTAACAGTAAGATGATTCAGCCACGACCCTTTTCTGTCGATCGGAGCCGTAGAAGAGTCCCCGCCTATTAAAACGATTTATCCCACCCCATCCTGTACTGAGGAGGAATAATAAATGTGTAAATTCAGATGAAATGTCCAGTCAGTTTAAATGACTTTGGGCCTCAGTGAGCTTCATCTGTCCGCTCTGCTCTGTCTGTAGTGAGATGGAGGAGGAGATGGTGTTCCAGGAGTTCAAGCGCTCCTACCTGAAGGGGAACATCGGTGAGGACGAAGACGAGGAGGGAAACGTGTCGGGCGGTGATGACATGGCGCCCAAAGAGAAGTAGAGGGGCCCAACAATGGCTGCTGGGAGTTTGAGTTCCTGCAGAGTTTGTGCTAGAAAAAGAGGAGGTTTAATTCGAGGGCCATGCTGGAGGTTTTTCATGTTCTAGTAGCGTTTAGACGGACTTCAGAGGTTTGGTGTATTTTATCTTTGTTTAAATCTGAGAACATAAATGATCTGAAGTCTGATTTAGTGTAAAACTACAACAGGAAATGCCCTTTTATTAAGAATACTGTACACGCTGCGTCAAATGTCCTTAATTCTGATTCTCTGACTGATACGACTCAAATACTGAACAACGATGAAGCTTTTAGCTAAATGTCACGTTTTCTTTGTTCTCACTTTCTTCTGTCAACATGATAAAACCACAGATAAGGTCCTCAGATTTATTTTTAGTGCTCTGGGTTAGGTCACCTGTAGTGTCACTGTGTGTGATTGGTGTGTTGTGTAACATCAGCTGAAGTTTTGTGTTCTCGGCTCGGTCTGGAGGAAACGCTCAGCTGCTGAGTTCAGATTTACTGCGTTTAGTGACGATGACAGCTGATGGATCCGTTGTTGTGTTGTTTGGTAGAGGTGATTATTCCGTGACTCTGTTTCACATGTAGGAATGTTTAGGTTTTACAGAACGTGTCTGTGACTGTAACTGTAAACACATTAAATCAGAACGTCGTTCTGTTTCTCGGCCTGTTGGTTCTTTCTGAAGAGGCAGATTTTATCACCTCTGGGCTTTAAACTCAATCAGAAAGTTCAGTCAAACAAACCAAAACGTGGGGAGAAAATAGATTTTTAATTTCAGTCAAATCCTGCAGTGTACAGATCACAAGATGGGACACTCAACACTCACTGATCCTGCGGACATGAAGCTGACCACGACATCATTAGATACTGATAATGTGTTGAATGTTGGTCGAATCATCAGTTACCAAAACTTTTTCATTTGCTAACCTTGTTAACAAATCTCATCAGCTGCACCTGCTCATCTCACCCTGTCTTTGTCACTTCACGTCCTCCGTCACAACAACAACAACAACCCCATTTTACTGAAACACAGATGATTTAGATAATAACATCAGACCGACCTACAAAATCATTCATCACTAGTCCGCTCCCAAAGTGGCAGGTTAACAAATCAATATACTTCTGCTTTGTTTCTATGAGATGATGCATTCTAATGGATGTTTGGTCGTTTTCCACATTATCATTTTTGGAAATGTTCCTCTCAGACCTGACTTCAACACGTATGAGTCAAGACTACACCAACTCAAGATGTGAAAACACAAATGTTCATATCATACCTGATCCTCCATCTGTCACACAAGAAACGTCGGAAAGTGGATGTTTCTGTGTCACTTTTCTTTTTCGTTTGGCCCGAAGAGTCTGAATCTGCTGTGAAGTTGATCAAACTGGACGTCAGACACACATTTTGGCTTTTGTCTGGAATAATAAAATGGCTGACATTAAATGTTGGAGGTCTTGTGGTAGAAGCAGCCACTTCGGTTGCAGTTTACTTTTTTTATGCATCGTCAACATTTAAGAAGGTAAAATGACAAAAGGCTCAAGAATTAAAATAAATCTACTCAGAGGATGTAAAGTACTTCTTAGACATTTATCAGCAATCTTAACGTTTATTATAATAAGTGCACGATCAATTGCAGAAGTCTGCATAAGTCCAGGTTTTTATTTAAGGCAGAGCTGAGTCATAAAGGGGCGTTTGTTCCATTTCTGTTCAACTTGTGCTTTTTTCTTTATTTACTCTTTTCTGTCTTTTCAGGCTTTTTGTTTTCCAGAACTTCATTTCATAGAGTTTATTAAAAACTGGTGGAATGTTTGTCTGCTCAGATTATGGAATTTGAACCAAACATTAAAATTATTAGAAGGTTGATCTGATGAAAAGTCAACAGGATCACCATAATGTCTGAAGTCCACTGCAATCCATCCATTAATTACCCAGAACCACAAAAACCAGTTCAGTTTGTTGGTATTTCAGTCCGGACCGACGTGGTTAGACGGTCTTTTTTTGGGGGGGGTGTTCTTCCACATTAACTTCTCTGACAGATAACTCCACCTGAAAACACATTTCAGCTCCTCTAAAGGTTGCAGCTCTAAATACACTGAATGTTTGATTTGATCCATGTGGACGCTTCATCTATGACTGACTGACTGATTGGTGCCTACTATGGCTGGGTGGTGGTGGTGTCGGTGGTGTCGGTGGTGTCGGTGGTGTCGGTGGTGTCGGTGGTGGTGGTGTCGGTGGTGGTGGCGGTGGTGTCGGCGGTGGTGTCGGCGGTGGTGGCGGTGGTGGCGGTGGTGGGAGGAGGAGGACCGTCCCAGCTAAAGTCTCCCTCCTGATACACCCTGACATGATGATGGTGATCTCGGCCCAGAGGAAATTCACAGGTGTCGGGGTACAGCAGGTACCCGGAGAACGTGCTGCTGCTCTCGCTGTCGGTGAAGATGCCGTTGGTGAGCGTGTTCTTCACCTGCAGCCACACCTGGTCTCCTCGGTAGAGGTGGAGGACGAGGGTCTGGCTGGCGGTGGCCTGGCTGGTTCCTTCTGTCGTTTTTATCAGAGGGTAGCGGTTGACGAACAGGCCAACCTTCAGTGTCCTGAAGGCGACCGCCAGGTTGAAGGAGAAGACGTAGGTGCCGTTGACGGGGGCCGTGTACATTCCCTTCATGGGGTTGAAGTGTCTTTGCCGATTGGTCAGGACGTGTGGGAAAGGAATGGGCATGTTCTCTTTAGGAAACGACTCGTTGACACACGCTGAGAATGCCGATTGGATAGCTGGGGAGCAGGGACCGGGCTGGCCAATCAGCCCCATGTCGCCTTGTTTGCCTTTTGGCCCGACCAGGCCCTGAACACCTTGGACACCCATATCACCTTTGTCCCCTTTAGCCCCCTTTTCTCCTGCCAGCCCACGGCTGCCGTTCATCCCGTCGGAGCACTCGCAGTCCCCCCTCTCACCTCGATCTCCCTTCTCACCACTCGCCCCGGGGTCACCGGGTCCGCCCATGTCACCTTTATCCCCCATCATGCCTTTCGGTCCCATAGCTCCCTTTACTCCAGGCAAGCCCCGGGCTCCAGCTGGTCCAGATGGGCCTTGGACACCCGGTGGACCCTCCACACTCTCACAGGAGGCGGGACATGTGCCAGATTCTCCCTGGGGGCCCTGCTCACCCGGGGGCCCGAGCAGTCCTCTGTCCCCTTTCTCTCCTGGAAACACACATCAACAACGGTCGTATTACATCTCAGCATCGGGTGGAACGGTCCACCCTGAAAAGGGACCAGACCGGGTCAGCCATGTTGAACTGTTGTGCTTCAAAGATTCAGCTCAGAGTTTCTGCGTCGTCTTTTTGCTGTCAGAGCCGATGACTTTTTTTTTTTTTCCGTTAGATGGTTTGTTGATGTTGTTTTGAAGCACATGAACTTTTCATCATGAGGCAACATCTTTGAGCCACAGTCAAGGTGTTGACCGTGTTGACACATTTTGTGTCTGAACCCAAACAAACCCGACTAATGATGCCGTCCAGCTGTTGGTTGAGTCGTGGCATCCATTTAACCGTAACAACCTTTTTATGTGGAGTGATCGTGTGAAGATCTCTGACCTTTTAGGCCTCGCTCGCCCTTCGGCCCGATAAAACCCATCGAACCGGTCTGCCCTTTCTGCCCCATGTCGCCCTTCTGACCTGTAACAGCAGACACAGAGAAGTGAGGATAAGTGGACCTGCATGGAGACACATATTTGAGGTGAACCAAAGATCCAGAGGTGAGGTCCTCTGATGCTTTTGGAGAAGTCTCCACTGGCATCAGAATGGGAGTTTGAATTTTTACAGGTTGATATTAAATGTAAAGCAGCTTCATGGAGGAGTTGACTTTCTCTCATTTCTTTCCATCGTACTTCACCATCACTGATCAGACCGCCACGCTGAGAAGAATCAGACGTGGAGCAGCTCTGGATTAGCTCCACAGCGGACTGCCAGGCTGCGTGCTAAGATGAGTCAAAGCGGCCCGTCAACAACAGGACTTATGTATTGTTGGGTTTGTTGTCATTTCCGGTGCAGTGTTGTGTAACTCACCCTTTATTCCTTGAAGGCCTGTGAATCCAACTCGACCTTTGAATCCGGTCATTCCTCTCATTCCAGGACTCCCCGGAGCACCTGATCAAAAATCACAGTCTTTTCAGCTTTTTTTTTTTTTTTGTTTTGTTTTTATACTTCAGCCTTTGACCTGCTGATATAAAGTCTACGTGCCTGGAGGGCCCCGGTCTCCACGGTCCCCTTTGGCCCCCACCTTGCCTTTACAGTACGAGCAGATGCAGAAAAATGGAATCTGATCAGCAGGTGGTGGAACAGGTGCGTTCATCAGCCTGTCACACAGAAAAGGCTGATTGATCAAGGCCGGCATCCTGGGCTTCTCCAGGCCACTGGTCGTGTTCTCGTTGGACAGCCAAGTCGGCAGCACCGGCCGGGCGCCATCACGAGACACCGGTGACCAGGGAGAGGTTTCCTCGGACAACCCAGAATAGCTCCTCTCGTCTGTGCCGCCGGGCCAGTGGTAGGTGTTGGAGTCCGAGGCGGAGCCGTACTCTTCACTGGACTCCTTCTGATCTGGTTTCGGTTGAAACATGGCCGAGCAGAGGCAGGACGAGACGAGGAGTCCCAGCAGCCTCAGCAACATCTGGAAGAAGAGCATGATGAAGGAGGTGAGACCTACCTGTGTGCCTGTTGCCATAAAGTGTGTGGTTTCTTTTTTTAGTACTTTAATTTGTGTGTAAGAGAAGCAGTGAGACCATAAATAAAAGAAAATAAATAACGTCTGTACGCTTAAATCATCAAATCTTGAAGTTAACTCGTTTATAGCAATTTATTGCAGCATCTCAAGGAGGACGACCACTTATTCTGACCTGAAGATTGGAAAAAGTTATTTCTGAAGTTTGTAAATGCCATTTTGTTGAAAAAATTCATTCATAGAATCTTTTCACTTCATCAATCATATTTAGTAAATTACAAAAGCGGAGATCTTTAAACGGGGAAATTCGACATTCACACGTAAACCTGTGGAACAGAAATAAAAAAACTTGCTCATCAGCTGTTTTGGTTTGTTTCACAGCTCTTTCACAAATGATCAGTGAAGCAGCAGAAACAGAGATTGGCCTTGAAAACACGAATTCTGAATAAATATGTTCTTTGCTTGTTTTCTGCAGGAGCCAAATCTGAAAAACTCACCGCTCGGTCCGAGACGTTCAGCATCATCTCCAGAAAGGTCTGAGGGAATCTGAGCGGGATCGATGGCGCTTTGATCCATTTATAAACCTCGCCCAAAACAAAAGCTCATTCAGGATCTGTTCCACCTGCCGGGGCCAGCAGACAAAGGCTGAGGCCTGAGGAGGGTGGGGGTGCGTCTTCATTGTCCCGCTGAGGAGGAACTGGGCCTGCTGCCTGCGATGTGACCTCCTTCGCCGTGAAACAGCAAAATATGTTCAGAGCAGAAAGAGGAGAAGCTTCTTCAATTATCTCTCCATCTCTCTCCACCTTCCTTTTTTCTTTTCCGTTCATAAAACAGGATTCACTCTTTGAACTTTGAAACAGCTCCTCTTTATTTAAACCTCCTTTAAAACCGCCTGAATATTCCAACAGGGGAGCATTAATCCGTGCTGCAGATTCAGATCTCTACTTCTGTTTTCCTGCAGTTCAATCAGAAATCAGAGCACTTTCTCATTTCAAGCTGTTTTATTTTCTTTTCAAACTCATAAATCCCAAACGTGTATACGTAAATATATAGTTTCCTTTTCTGAGGAACGTGTGTTTGGGTTTTACTCCAGCTGATTGGAACACACAAATAGTAATCTTTGTTTATCATTCATTTGGATTCCCACAAAGAAACGGACATCTGTGATGGTGATCAGATTGGACCGAAGCTGAGTTTAGATTCAACCATTTTAACGATTCAAACTCCAACGCGTTCATTAAAAGAAGAAAAGGCTGCAGATCCACAGCCGACTGAGATGTTTCGGTGAAGGAGGAGTTTCTTTTTGTGTTGATGTCGGACAATACAGAAATCTAATCCTCCACAATGAGCAGCCTACTTTTATTTTATAACACATTTCTAAAATCGGAGGACAAGTCGTTCACAGCGCGTTCTCAGGGGACGAACAAACACTGGAGAAAACCCGGCGCACACTGGACGACACTTGTTGGCTGAAATTTTAAACTGCACCCTCCGTCTTGAACAGTGTGAAATGATACTCATTGAGGCCCAAAGTCAACTCTCCGTCCTCGCTTCGCTTCCTTCTCTTCTTCAGTCCTCTCTTTGTCATTTCTGGTGTGAAATAGAAATAGAACCTGCCTTCACTGACGACGCCCCCCCAGTTCCATAATCAGACAGCGAAGGGAATTCTACGTCTGACCAACGTTTGTCCAGAAACACTTCCTGTCTAATCGGCTGCTTCTCCTGATCATTTACAGCATGTCTGACAGCTTTGCCTGTTAATCAATGTTCTTTCCTTTCTTCTGAAAACTTATTTCACGTCACAGTAAACTGAAGATTTGTCTGGTCAGACAAAACAAGACATTTGAAGACATCACTTCAGACTGTAAGAAGCTGTTTTACATTTTACATTTCTAGTTAAGAAGAAAATCCCTCAATGGATAAATAATGAAAAATAAAACGTGATGCCCTAAAGTGGAGCTCATCTCATGGTTTTTGGGCGAACATCATTTATTGGATCTCGTTGGTTTGAAACGTTGATCCGTGTTGATCAAACAATCCAGTCTAGAGAGAACAGTTGGTCCGAGTAAAGGGAACAAACAGGAAGGCGGCGGGCCAGTTCTCAGACCAGCTCATCGCTACAACACAGTCCACCTGGGAAGACCACGCCCTCCTTCGCCACCTTCCACATTCCTGTTAGTCCCCCCACGGAAGAGTCACCCGTGGAACCAGAGACCAGCCCTTTATGTCCACAGGCCAGCTTTTATTCCGAAAAATCCAAACAACCCCGGACACAAAGGAAAACGGAGCCAAGGGAACGAGTCTGGAGCACAAAAGAAGACGAGGAGATGAATAGTTAACCTTCATAAGTGTCCTGGTTTCCACAGCCGGCGGGGCCCAGCGACACCTCGGGGGCCCACCCAGGTCTTAGACCTGTACCTGCTCCAGCTCAACAAGACCCACATTCCAGTCAGGAGGGTTTCACTGCTGATGGGGTGGGGGGGTGGGGGGGGGCAGCTCGATGGGAACTGAAGCTCCGGCAGCATTCAGCAACAAGCTACAGCTGAGCAGTCAAACTCATGTGACCTCAACGTGAACTCAGCAAACTCTTCTTTAGAAACACAGAAACACATCGACTGTTAATAGAAACGCTGCAAGAAAGAAACCCCCCTTCAATACAACATCATGTTGTGTTAAAGACTGTAAACTAGAGACTGAGACCATAAACTCATCAGGAAAACATTTACTGAGGAGGAGGAGGGACATTTTCCCATAGACTTCAATATAAAGGAGGAGGAGGGACATTTTCCCATAGACTTCAGTATAAAGGAGGAGGAGGGACATTTTCCCATAGACTTCAGTATAAAGGAGGAGGAGGGACATTTTCCCATAGACTTCAGGATAAAGGAGGAGGAGGGACATTTTCCCATAGACTTCAGTATAAAGGAGGAGGAAGGACATTTTCCCATAGACTTCAGGATAAAGGAGGAGGAGGGACATTTTCCCATAGACTTCAGTATAAAGGAGGAGGAAGGACATTTTCCCATAGACTTCAGGATAAAGGAGGAGGAGGGACATTTTCCCATAGACTTCAATATTAAAGAGGAGGAGGGACGTTTTCCCATAGACTTCAGTACAGTCTGATCAGCTGGAGGGCTGAGTGGGTGGAGGTTGTGTTTGTGTGTTCTCCGGCTCAGACTGTGGACTCTCAGTAAACACTGGTAGTTAGCTATTAACAGCAGAAACAGAGCGGAGCGTCGTCTCTGTCCGCCGTCGATCCTCCACACGTAAGTACAAAAACCCTCCGTCGCCTCTGAGATCTTCTTCCTTCTGAGTCCTGCTTTCATGGTGTTGGGGCGGTTTTGGTCTGGTCGTCGGCCTCCCTGCCCCCTCCCCCCGCTCCAGGCTCTGGGACCCCTGTTGTACAGCTGACAGAGGTCAGAGGTCGTGGAGGGTCGGACGGGGTCCGTCTCCTGCTGTGCGTCAGTTTGAGGTTTGAAGTGACCGTTTGAATCGTTTTCTCACGACGTGCTTCTTCTGCCTCCTCCAGGGTTCATCTCATCGACCTGCTTTAAGTTGGTAAGTCACGTGACCCTCGGCTCCGGCGGCCCGCTCCGGATTATGAATATTAATGTCTCTCCTCTGACATCGGTGTCCGTCTCGTCCCATTGGCTGCAGGGCTGGCTGACATCATGTCCCGCCTCGTGCTCTGTGTGTCTGTGGTCGCCGCTCTGTGGTCGGCCTCGGCGCTCAGCCTCTCAGGTGGGTGTCCGTCGGCCTGCCGTGAACTTTCACCTCGGTCAGCGGGTCACGAAGAGCTGAGTCCGGTTCCATTCAAAAAAAAAAAAAAAAAAGAGGATTCATTGGTCACAAAGACGTGATGAATTCAGTGATAGATCATTTAATCTGATCTGAGGTCCTCCATGTTTCAGGTGATAAGTTCAGCAGTCCTTTTTGACCTGTTGTCTTATCCTGCACATCTGTTTCTTTGGTGTTCTCTTCTCATCGATGTCAGTCTTCTTTATCTGGGTTTTTTAATTCTGTTGTTTTTTTTTTGTGGAGCCAGTGGCCACGAAATTTCATTCCACTTTGTTTATAATGGGAATGACAATAAAGAAATCTTGAATCTTGAAACTTTTATTTGACTTTTCTGCCTCAGTGGATGGAAGAAAAGATGCTGCTGTCAGTTCTGTTCCCATCAGATGGAACGGCAGAAGAACATACTCTGCATTGTTTCCTGAAATGAACTGAGCCTTTAGTTTGGTCTAATCCTCGGCCTCCCTCAGTCTTCTCAGACGCCCCGGAGGCCCACATGCTGCTCCGCTCCCGCCGGGCGAACTCCTTCCTGGAGGAGCTGAAACCCGCCTCGATGGAGCGCGAATGTGTGGAGGAAAGGTGTGACTTTGAAGAAGCCAGAGAGATTCTTGAAACCAGAGAAGCCACAGTAAGACGTTCTTCGGTTCTCTTCTGGGTGCACGTGTCAGAACTAAGAGCTCGACTTTCTCTTTTCCAGAGAAATGTTTTTCATCTCAATGTTCTTACTGTCGTATGTTCGACTTGGAGATCGTATTCACAGTGAACCAGCAGAAAGTCCGTATTTTATTTTGAAGGTCCATATGAGGGCCACTTTTAAACTGTGTCAGGACCATGAGGGGAAGTTTATCCGCTTCGTCACTGACGTGCTGTTCTGTCTGTTCGCAGCTGGAGTTCTGGACGGTGTACACGGGTAAGAAAAGTCTGCTATCTCATTATGAAACACAACCAACGTCCTGGACCAGAATCAGAGTCCGGCTTCAGATACACGAGTTAGACTCTTATTTAAATTATACATTTAAATGATAAGATGGAAAACGTTCACGGTGCTTCAGAGAGACACAGAGACATTTCAACAAGACAACATGTGACTCATTGATTGAACACAACACAAACATCTATCCGTTATCTAGAACACTTATCTGTGCCGGGTCCTGGGGGGGGTCATCAGCTACTGTTGTTTGTGTTTTTAACTTATAATGTTGTGTGTTTATCTATTGTTTTGTATTTGCACAGTTTCTTATGTAAACTATGAACCCTGTCGAAGACAAGTTTGTGATTCTGATTCACCCGTTCACACTCAGCTGATTTAAGATCATCACTGTCTGTAACACAGGACGTGTCGTCTGCTGGGTGGATAGTTTGTGTGTGCGGCACCCGCAGAGCATTATGGGAAACGTATTTCACGTTGAGCTGACTGTGTTTCAGATGGGAACCAGTGTAACTCCAACCTGTGTGTCCATGGAACCTGTGTGGATCTGTTTCAGGCCTACGCCTGCCGCTGTAACAGCGGCTACGAGGGCAAACACTGTGACCACAGTGAGTCTGTGTGTGTGTAAAGTTTACATTATATGAACTTATATTCTTATCTCTCTCTGTTAGTGCGTCCCCTCAGTCTCCAGTTCCTGCTCTTGTAGCTGCTGTCGTATAGAAAAACTGTGTAACACCAACAAATGCAAGACTGAAGACAACAGGAGTCCCCCCCCCCCCCCCGAAAATAATATGATCCAGAAAATCCACAAAACAAACTCTCAGAGCACCTGAGAGTCAGCTTTTATTTTGAAGGCACAAAGATAAGGGGGGGGGGGTGTCATCAATGGAGTCCAAAGTCTTTTTTAATGTGATCACATGGTGGAAAGGTTTTCTCTCTTCTTCCTGTTTAGGTGTACGTCCAAATTAAATTAGAAAACTGGTGGAGATTCCTGTTGTGTTTGTGTTGTTCGGTGAAAAAATAAAGATTTCAGGATTTTAATTGTAACATTTAAATAGAGAAGATGTTTCTGAGCTGGATTTGACGTCTGCATGTGACGTTTGAACTGTGATGTGAAACAGAGAGACTGTGTGTTTCAGTTCAAATAGCCACCAACTGCTCCGAGGATAACGGCGGCTGTGACCACGACTGTACGGAGAGCGAGGACGGGCTGAGCCGGAGCTGCAGCTGTCTGAGCGGATACAAACTGCACGACGACTCCAGGAAGTGCGTTCCCAAAGGTGAGCCAATCAGAGATACGCCGTGGGACTGTTGGCTGACCGGAAACGACCAAACCAAACCATTTTCCCTCCATCATCCCGGCAGGTCACTCGTCCTGCGGTCAGCTGCTGATTGGCCGGTCGTCTTACACCAAACCAATGGACGGTCTGCTGCCATGGATGGTGGGAGGGGAGGTGGGAAAGAAGGGAGAGAGCCCCTGGCAGGTACACAACATGGCTGCCCTGCCCTGTTTTCAGATATGTTTGAACATTTCAATCCTCCATCAGAGGGTGTAAAAAACATCCAGTGAACACGTGAACAGGTTGGACAGAGTGTTTCTGTGTGCAGGTGCTGTTGCTGAACGCCAAAGGAGAGTTTCACTGCGGCGGCGTCCTGATCGATGAGAACTGGGTGCTGACGGCCGCTCACTGCCTCCAAAACAGCCTCAGGTTCAGAGTACGGCTCGGTGAGTTCACATCAACTTAGCCGTGACTTTCATTCATTCAAAACTTAATATTTCTGTTGTTTAATGAACTTCAAAGAAAGGCCGCCGTCTCTCACGTCCAGGTTAGACTTTATCGGTGCGTCCGTCTTAAAGACTTTAGTGAATCCTCTGCAGTTAAATCTACAGAAAAAATAAGATGTTTTATTCAACGGTTTCATTCTCACCTGGACTAAATCCAGTTATCCAGAATGAGTGTGTCACTGAGGGGAAGGGAAGATTTGCTAACTGAAGTTTTAGTGTCTCCAATCACAAAAAGCTTTCTACAAAGTGTGTGGAAGTAGACGGAGCAGAGCCAGAAGCTCTGTAGTTTCCTAAAACACACAAAGATCACATCATAGTCCAGTTCCCAGTTGGGGGTGGGGGGGCAGTAAACCTTCATGTGCCTCCTCGGACTGATATCCAGGGAAACTCTGATCTGTGTCTTCAGGTGACTACGAGCGTCACCGACTGGAAGGTACAGAAGTGACCCTGAAGGTCATCAAGTACTTCAAACACCCCGACTACAACAGCAGGACGGTGGACAACGACATCGCCCTCCTGCGCCTGGAGACCCCCGCCCCGTTCTCTGAGTACATCATCCCCATCTGCCTGCCGGGCCGCGAGCTGGCGGAGCGGGTGCTCCACCTCAACGGCACCACCACCGTGGTGACCGGCTGGGGCAAAGACGACCTGGACAGCACCCAGTTCAGCTCGGCGCTGAACGTCATCAAGATCCCGCTGGTCAGCCACAGCGTCTGTGCCCAGAAGATGACAAACAACATCTCCAACAACGTAGTCTGCGCCGGGATCCTGGGACAGAGGATGGACGCCTGCGAGGGCGACAGCGGAGGACCGATGGTCACTCTGTACCGAGACACCTGGTTCCTGGTCGGTCTGGTGTCCTGGGGCGAGGGCTGCGGCCTGGAGGACAAGCTGGGCATCTACACCAAAGTGTCCAACTACAACGAGTGGATCAACAGAGTGCGTGAGGACTGGGACACAAGTAAAACTACACAGCAGCCCCCCAGAATCTAAACCACCTCCGGCCTCAGTACAGCACAGATGTAACACTGTTTAATAAACTCAATCTGACTCAAGACGCTTCAGTTCCTTTTTTAAATGGGACACTCACAACCTTAGTCCTGAGCTAAACACGTTTTAGTCCCCGTGAGCGACATCAGAGAAGCTTCAGGCCGTAGGAACCAACATCTATTCCACAAGAGAAGAAGTCAGAGAGGAGTCTTTACCAGGTTCCTCAACATAGAGATCTCCGTTCACCACAGAACTTAAAAAGGAATTTAAGAGGCCGTCACTGATTCTGTCAACGACAGAATCATTGGCACCCAAAAAACAAAAGTCTGCGCTGGCTTCACTTTGACGCAGGAGGAAACATAAGAATTGGCGGTGAACGCATCACGATTAAGACAGTTTCGGTCCGTATATCACGTGATTCGACTCAGAGATACAAACATTCGCCGGGACTCGAAGGTCAAAGTTCAACCTCTCCGTGACCTCACAAAACACCTATTTGGCCTAACTCGTAAATTCAAACACCACAGTCAGCTCAAATGTCTGTAAAGATAAAAGGAGGGCGTGACCTTTTGTTTCCAGAAGGTCAAAGGTCAGGTTCACAAGACGTCGTCGGAGGAAATGATTTGACAGAGAACACAGACATGATTCCTGAGTGATGCTTTATTTCACCTTACATTTACATCATCAGACTGGATGCGTCTTCAGGCCTCGTGTGTTTCTGTGCTGAACGTCTTTGACACACCTGAGATTCAAACACACACCTCCGCTTCCTGAAAAATAAACGTCTAGTCCGCTTTTAATTCACAGTATGAACACTGAGCGCTAAGAAACAGCTTTAACACGACAGTCCAGGATCAGGCTCCTCTGACTCTTATTGGAACCTGAGTTTAATACTCTTCATGGCTTTAAATTAAAATGTACACATAAAACAAAACAAAATAAAATAAAAACTGTTAAATACATAATTAAATACCCGTTAAAGCCAAAAAACACCAACACTGTCAGAAAATAAATCACAAGTTTATGGCTGTCTGTAGTTAATCTTAACTGTGGCCTCTAATTCAGTTTGTTTAACTAAAACTAGATTCATTATCGGATGTTATTGTTTCCTTTTCGAAGAGCTAAAGTATTCTGTGTTTCCTGTTCAGAGCATGAAGTTGAGCAGGTTCTTCTGCTGGTCCTGTTTCTGGATCAGGACTCCGTCTCCTCCCGTCTGGTCTTCAGCTCCTGTTCGTATCTCTGCAGCTGAGACAGGAAGCCGGGGTTCGGCTCGATGACGTGACGAGCTGTCTTCACTTTCTGGAAAACAAAAAAACAAAAAACAAAAAAAAAACTAAACACAAAAACCGACACAAACAGAAACAGGAGCTGGTTCTGGTACCTGATCCTGGTCTGGACCTGGTCTGGAGTCTTAAAGCTTCATTCTATCTACTGACCATCAGGGGGCGACTCCCTTATATTGAAGTCTATGGGAAAATGTCCCTCCTCCTCCCTTATATTGAAGTCTATGGGAAAATGTCCCTCCTCCTCCTTTATATTGAAGTCTATGGGAAAATGTCCCTCCTCCTCTTTAATATTGAAGTCTATGGGAAAATGTCCCTCCTCCTCTTTAATATTGAAGTCTATGGGAAAATGTCCCTCCCCCTCCTTTATATTGAAGTCTATGGGAAAATGTCCCTTCTCCTCCTCAGTAAATGTTTTCCTGATGAGTTTATGGTCTCTGTCTGTAGTTTACAGTCTTCAGTTCAACATGATGTTCATTTTTTAAATGATGCTCCATTTAGAGGAAACAGAGCAGGAAGGAGGGGAGGGGTTGGGAGGCGGGGCTACGGTATGACTGACAGACTGGACCACCCAATCAGGAGAGAGAACACAGCAGGTCAGATCCACCTTCTCCTCCAAATCTGGTTTGTATTGGTTAAAAAAAAAAAAAACCTAGATGGAAGACGGACCGTGATGACGTCAGAGCACGTGCTCACCTGGACGGCGGCCGTCAGCGTCATCCCGCGGTGCTTCATCAGGTAGGCGATAACTACGGTGGCCGAGCGGCTGCGCCCGTTCTTGCAGTAGACGACGCTGCGGCCGCCGCGCTCCGCCTCCGCCTGGATGACGTCGGCGCAGCGGTCGAAGTGGCTGTAAAGGTCCTCGTTCGGGTCGTCGTAGACCGGAACCTGCAGCTTGGTGAAGTCGCCGGAAGGAAACGGCTGCTGGCGGGACACGTTGACGCAGAGAGTCACCGCCTCCTTCCGGAGCAGCTCGGAGCTGCAGGCCGAGCGGGCGTTACTGATGAACAGCGCGTTGGTCACCTGACACAGCTGCAGCATCCCGGCCCCTCACAGGCTTCCGTACTCCACCTGAGGCTCACTGGAGACACAGGACGGATCCATCCGTGGATTTTATTTATCTTCAGGACACCTGGTGAGAGTCCTGGACTAACTAAACCTGGACCTGGACCGACTCTAAACCTGGACCTGGATTGACTAAACCTGGACCTGGACCGACTCTAAACCTGGACCTGGATTGACTAAACCTGGACCTGGACTGACTAAACCTGGACCTGGACCGACTCTAAACCTGGACCTGGACCGACTCTAAACCTGGACCTGGACTGACTAAACCTGGACCTGGACCAACTCTAAACCTGGACCTGGACTGACTAAACCTGGACCGACTCTAAACCTGTACCTGGACTAACTAAACCTGGACCTGGACCGACTCTAAACCTGGACCTGGACTGACTAAACCTGGACCTGGACCGACTCTAAACCTGGACCTGGACTAACTAAACCTGGACCGACTCTAAACCTGGACCTGGACCGACTAAACCTGGACCTGGACCGTCAAAACCTGGACCTGGACACTGGATCTGTTAAATCCAAGCTGAAGGGCCTAAACCTTCATTCTTTCTACTGACCATCAGGGGGCGACTTCACTGGTCTTAAAGAAGTCATATTGTATTGAAGTCTATGGGAAAATGTCCCATAGACCAGAGAGGAGGGGAGGGATTACTGACAGACTGAACCAACCAATCAGGATAGAGAACTCAGCAGGTCAGATCCACCTTCTCCAAATATGGTTTATACTGGTTTAAGAAAAACAAAATGGTCGACAGATAAATGAGAGACTGATGGATGATTGACCTGTCTGTCCTTCTCAGGGAACCATAAACGCACCTCGTTACAACAATGACATCTGCAGTGAATTCACTGCTGAGGATTTTCCTGTTTTGTCGACGTTTGGGAGGAAAACTGATCTTCTGAAGCGTTTGCTCGGTAATCGTTAGTGTTAAAACTGGAATAATAAACCTGCAACGACAGTTTAGTTCTTTCAAACAGTGAAAACAAAACTTGATGCTGTTTGTCTTCATCCAGCTGTTGCAGAGCAACACGGTCAATCATTTGGAAATCAACATCCAAACATCTGCCTGGTTTGAGTTCTCTGAGCAGTTTAATAAATCAGTTAGAAAATTATTTTAATCTGCGTTTAATTATAAAAACACAAACACGAAGGTTAAAATATAGAAGAAAAATCATAATAAAAATGAATGTTGGCTTAAAGGTCACATAGACTCAGTGACACTCATGTCCACCAACACATCAGCACAGTGAGGACGAGGTCAGTGAACGCCTCACTCACACCATTAGCACCAAGGACACAGCGACTTACATTGATCAGCTGATCTTCAGGCTCCTGTTTCCGTCTCCTCACATGAACTCGGCTGTTTTTGGAATGAAGAGTTTCCTGCCGGTCCAAATCAGACGGTCAGACCGAACTGCTGCTATATTTACTGCTCAGACTGACAGCTGCTCTGCTCTGGGTCCTAAAGCTGCTTTCATTCATGGCCAACATATCAAACATGGACAAGGAGAAAATGGAAAAAAACACCAGATTTGTTTTAAAAGTGATGAAGTGTAAAGGATCAACTGACACAATAATTTCTTGTTAATTAACTGTTGAACTTCTGTGCTGGAATTTTTGCAGCTTTTAAAAAAAATCTGCTGAATGACTTTAAGTTCTGCTGGTCAGATCAGTAACATCCTGTCACATGAGGCCACGTCATCACTGATATCATCAATCTGCAAAATAATGTTGACCACCTGACCCTGCAGACCTAGACTCCTCTAGACCTCTGACGTCCTGACCCTGCAGACCTGGACTCCTCTAGACCTCTGACGTCCTGACCCTGCAGACCTGGACTCCTCTAGACCTCTGACGTCCTGACCCTGCAGACCTGGACTCCTCTAGACCTCTGACGTCCTGACCCTGCAGACCTGGACTCCTCTAGACCTCTGACGTCCTGACCCTGCAGACCTGGACTCCTCTAGACCTCTGACGTCCTGACCCTGCAGACCTGGACTCCTCTAGACTTCTGACGTCCTGACCCTGCAGACCTGGACTCCTCTAGACCTCTGAAGCTGAGCTGTGGGGTCTGGACCAAGACCTTTTAGCCTCCATGGATCTGGACTTGTTGGTCCAGCTCATCCCACAGATGCTGGACTGGACTGAGATCTGGGAGATTTCAGAATATGCTTTACTGTCTTTGTACGCTTGTTACAACGAGATTGGTTCAGGATACTATAACGCATTAAAGGAGAAATAAGTAAACCATAAATATAAAATGACAAAATACAACATACTAAAAACTATAAAACTATAAAACTATCTCTCACCCACACATCATTCACATATTGCACATATTGTTCGAGAGCCTGATAGCAAGTTAGAGCTGGTTAGTGCGTGGACCTTCTTCCAGAGACCACTGACATCACAGAATACTGTTTCCTGTGGCCTGGACCTGGTCTGGACCAGGTTTAGGTGAAGTAACATCCACACGAATAAAGGACTCAAGCTTTCCCGAGCAGGACATCCAACGCGTCACACTGTCTCCACCAGCTGGTCTCCTCCAGGTATAATAACATGATATTATTTTCAGAGAAATAAAACGAGCTGAAGGCGGAAACAAAAACAGACGGACTCCGGTTCCCGGCCGGACCTTCCCGGTGTGACACCGGCCGGAAGTAAAGCCTCGGCAGCCCTTTGTGTGTGCGGCAGGAAGATCTTTGAGCGGGAATGAAGCAACAATGAGTTCAGCTGAGAGTCTGAGAGAGTTCGTCACCGAGCGGCTAACAGCTGCTGCCGAAGAAATAATCAGAGTCTTCGAGAAAACTGTCGTCCAGTTCGAGGAAGAGATCCACCGGCAGCGCAGACTGCTGGAGATCGTTTGGAAACCGGAAATCAGGCTGCACAGGACAGGTGAGTCTCACCTGGACCGGCTGGATCCGGAAAAGGAAAGCGCGGCTCCGATATTTCTGTCAGCTTCACGGAACCTTCAGTTTAGCGGTGAGCCGAGTCTTCTGTCTCTTTGTCCCCGCAGAGCTGCCAGAACAACAAGTCTGGAAGGAGGACGATCTCCCTGAGCAGCAGGTCTGGGACCAGGACGGGGACCCCGGTCCGGACCAGGAGGGTCCAGAAGCTCCGCTGATTAAAGAGGAAGAGGAGGAAGAGCGGCTCGTCCTGAAGCAGGAGACGGATCCCTTCATGGTGACTCCTGCTGCTGAGGACAGAGACCAGGGAGGACAGACCCAGCTGGACTCGGGACCAAAGAGTCACCATGACACTCAGCTCCAAAAAATGTTTATCCACAAATGTGACATTTGTGGAAAAGCTTTTCCGTATCCGTCCAAATTGAATGTCCATCTGAGGGTTCACACAGGTGAGAGACCGTACTCCTGCGACATCTGTGGGAAAAGGTTCAGTGACAAGTCGACCCTGAATAGGCACCTGAGAATCCACACAGGTGAGACTGTTTACTGCTGCACCATCTGTGGGAAAATATGTTATCAGAAAACACACTTCCAAAAACACACAAACGTTCATACGGGGTCAGAGTCTTTGCTTTCAGACAAAGGTGTGTCCTCAATGAGCACCTGAAACTCCACGCAGGTGAGAAGACATTTTATACAGTGACATTTTTAACCCATAAGAACCCGGACACATTTCTCCTCAGAGGAAAATTATGGGGGGCATAAAATAGACCAAACAGACCACATGGAACACATTTCTGACATTTTTTTCAAAATAATAATCGATTAATAAAATGTGATCTTTTGTTTAAATTTGTTTTAATATGCTTTGAATTGAACAATATAAAATATATTAACTAAATATCATTGAATAAGTAAACTGAGCAGATCACTACAGATCACATTAGGTTTTCCATGACAATTTTAAGGTTAAAGGTCCGATGTGACACATATGTCACAACGATATTTACCTGATTTGATTTATATCAGTGTTCATGAAAAGTGTTCACAACAGTTTAAATGTAATAAAGGACATGTTGTGTAAGCATTACAGTTCTTAAATGGTTTGAATCTTACCTTTGGCAGCCAAAAACAAGCTTTTTAAATTTAGCTAGCTCTGCCCGTAGTGGTAACCTGGCACACAGTCTTCCCATAACCCCATTTCCAAGATGTCTAAGTCACATGACCTGTCACATGACCCACCAAAATGTTTAGTATGTGTCGCTCTGGGAATTCATGAGTTAAAATCAAGGCTAAAGCTGTTCACGGAATTTTCCAGAACATTTAAAGGATGTGTGACACCTGTGTCACGGTGGGCTCTTATGGGTTAAAGCGTCACATGAGAAGACACTCAAGTGAGAAACCATATATCTGCAGAACACGTGGCGAAGATTTCAAATGGAAGGCTGACCTGAAAAAACACGAGAAGCTGAATCTGGGCGAAAATTCAGTCTGAACAAAACTTTGGAAGTCGTCTCAAAACTCCTACAAATAAAGATTTGATACTTTAGAGAACATGAGCGCTTTCAGACTTAGAGGAGAACCAACAGTTTGATAATAAGAGCATCAACTGGAGAGAAACCACCTCTCTGCAAAACGAGGGAAAAGTTACCTCCACTTGAAAATACACAAGAACCCTCAGAAGTGAAGAGAAAGCCTGTTTCTGCTCTTGTGGGAAAAGTTTTTCTTAAATCCCACAAACCCGAAACTTTCACTACAAACACATCTGTGAAATTGGCTGTCCAACATTTCCCACAGAGGTCACAGCATCTTAGTTTAATGTGTTTAAATTTATGTGACGGTGACTTCATAATTCTGTTTGCGGCTGTATCTGGAACAGTTGGATGTTCTGAAGCGTTGTCTGGACTGTTTTGGATAAAGGACAGGCCTGGAGACAATCCCAGCTGTTCTGGGGATTTTCTTTACACAACATTTGAAGTTTTTTTTGTAAAGTCCTATTCAAAAGTTACTTTATCTGTCAATAAAAAGTCATGGAAACATGTCAAAATTAGATTTTTTATTAGAAATAAAATATCATTCAAAATCAAGCACAGTCCTCTCAGCGCTGTCACTGATGTCTGACTATTACAAGGGAATGGTTTCTCTGTGAATCCTCAGATTTAAGCTTAATGTGGACATTTCTCCACGACTGTCACATTTTAAGGACTTTTTATCCAGCTGAGTGTCGCACTGACTCTTTGTTGTGATATCTGTCCTTTGGCTGTGTCTCTGATCCTGAGTCCACCTGGAGTGTCCATTGTTGGAGGTAAAAAGCAAAAACTGAAATGTAACATTGATGTTAATATTCAGTCACTCAACATTTAGCTCAGGTGCCTCCAATTCCTCTTGAACATCTTTGAGATATTTCTACAGTTGAATTCAACTCTATGCTGTGACCACACTCGTCTTTATAAAGTGTAAAACTGACAATAAAAGCCAGGAGATGGAAGAAACTCTGCAGAGCTCAACGGCAAGATCGTGTTGGGACTCAGATCCAGCATCCGAATTCTCAGTGACTCTGTTCATTTACAAAAAATGAATTCATCCCCTAACTGCCACTAAAATGTACACCAAGTCACAATCATTTAAGGAATTAAAGCAAATAAAAAAATAAAATACATACACAGCTATAAACAACTAAGCGTCCTCTTTCACTGTGAAGCAGAGTTTGGAGAACAGAGCAGCAAACAGAAATATGAGAACGTGAAGGAAGAATGAAGCTGCGTTAACAGCAGGTGATGACACTGTTGACAAGGAAGAAGAAAACTTCAGACATTCAACAAGAGATGTGTGCATCACTAAAGTCTTCCGGGTTTCTCCCGCGTCAGCTGCTTTTCCAAACGGTGAGTTTTGAGAGAAACTTTTCCCGCAAGAGCAGAAATAACGTGGCTCTTCACTTCTGCGGTCTCATTTGTGTTTGTCCTTAAATCTCGACAAATGAATCGTCTCCACAAAGTTCAGGAGTCCAAAGCTGCCGTCTGTACCGAGAACAGACAGAAGTATCTCTCCCTTCGTGTGCGGCAGTGATGTGGTTTCCCTCCAGTATGAGGAGCGTGTCGCCGGCTTTTCAGCCGCTGGGTTCTCATGTGATGTTTCAAAACTGACCTTTTAGAAAATCTCTCATTAGGCCTCACAAGAATTTAACTTCTCACTTCGATGTGTTTCAGCTTCTCTCGTCTTTCAGCCCTAAAATGGGATTTTTTTTTTGACGACGTCTGCACAAAATGTTTCCCACAGGCGTTGCAGGCTTACGGTTTCTCTCCGATATGAAATCTCATGTGGACTTTCAAGTAATCTTTTCTTTTATAACTCCTCCCACATATGTCACAGGACCACGGCCTCTCGTCTGAGTGGATCCTCATGTGGTTCCTCAGTTTTGTTTTCTGGTTGAATCTTCTCCCACAGGTACCGCAGGAGTACGGTTTCTCACCCGTGTGAGTTCTCATGTGAACTATCATGCAACTGCTCCACCTGAACGTTTTCCTGCATATACAGCAACAAAAGGGCTTCTCACCCGTGTGGTTTCTCTGGTGTGTTTTCAGTTTGGACCTGTATTGAAAAGCTTTTCCGCAAATGTCACATTTGAAGGACTTTTTGTCCGTCTGCATGGCATCGTGATATCTGTCCGTCGGCCGTGTCCCCATGTCTGTAGTATGTCCCGAGTCCAGCTGGGTCTGTCCTCCCTGGTCTCTGTCCTCAGCAGCAGGAGTCACCATGAAGGGATCCGTCTCCTGCTTCAGGACGAGCCGCTCTTCCTCCTCTTCCTCTTTAATCAGCGGAGCTTCTGGACCCTCCTGGTCCGGACCGGGGTCCCCGTCCTGGTCCCAGACCTGCTGCTCAGGGAGATCGTCCTCCTTCCAGACTTGTTGTTCTGGCAGCTCTGCGGGGACAAAGAGACAGAAGACTCGGCTCACCGCTAAACTGAAGGTTCCGTGAAGCTGACAGAAATATCGGAGCCGCGCTTTCCTTTTCCGGATCCAGCCGGTCCAGGTGAGACTCACCTGTCCTGTGCAGCCTGATTTCCGGTTTCCAAACGATCTCCAGCAGTCTGCGCTGCCGGTGGATCTCTTCCTCGAACTGGACGACAGTTTTCTCGAAGACTCTGATTATTTCTTCGGCAGCAGCTGTTAGCCGCTCGGTGACGAACTCTCTCAGACTCTCAGCTGAACTCATTGTTGCTTCATTCCCGCTCAAAGATCTTCCTGCCGCACACACAAAGGGCTGCCGAGGCTTTACTTCCGGCCGGTGTCACACCGGGAAGGTCCGGCCGGGAACCGGAGTCCGTCTGTTTTTGTTTCCGCCTTCAGGTGGAATTTTTTTCCTTCGCTTTAGCGGGAAACTTTGTTTTGTCCGAACTCAGTTGACAGACTCTGACGTCATCCAGATTAATTTGTTGGTTCGTTTGTTTTTTGGACGAAAAGAAGGCTCTGTCCTGATTGGGGGATTCAGTCTGTCAATCACATACTAACCACGCCCCCTAAAGCGCAACCTGCTTTATGCACTATTTTTCCCCTGAATGGGAAGTTTTCCCATAGACTTCAATACAATCTGACTAATCCCTGCAGTCAATAGTGTCGCCCCCTGTTGGTTATTAGATAGAATGAATGTTATAGACTCTTCAGCTTTTGGTTACATTTTCAGAACCAGAGTCCTGGTCCAGATTCAGAGAGGGTCCAGGTCCAGGTCCAGCTTTAGAGAGTCCAGTAGCAGACCGGACTTCCAGTCTGCCTGATATTTGCAGGTTTATGTTTTAGGGTTTGTCACAGTTTCACATCGAAGTTAAAGCAGCTTTAAATCAACGTTGTTATCTCATCAAGCGAATATGAAGGAGGAACCCAAACTGGATCCAGTTCTCCTGGAGGTTTCTGTCTGTTACAGGGTTTCATCACCAATGGTGGGGTTTCTCTCCAGAAACAGAAAAAGAGAGCTTTGAGATGCTCTTTGATTTGTGATTTTTCACAAAAATAAAACAGACACAAAGTCGTCACTCAAAGATTCACAAACACTGTGGTGACTTCAGAAAATGGACGACAGTGATAAAATGTTTTCTTCTAAAACATGAACGAGGATGTTTCTGTCTTCCGCTCGTGACAGACGAACAGAAAAATCTGTTAGTGACGACAAAATGCAGAAACAAGTGAAGGAATTGATTTTATTGTTGCGGTTGAAAATTCATCACACATGCAAACAGCGATGTCGAAGCCGTGTATCATCAATATTTTATTAGCAAACCAGAGAAATTAACAACAACCAAAAAAAAAAAAAAAAAAGCCTAAGGAACTGAACAATCTGTGTTTCTGTACAGGTCCAAATATTCTACAATATATACTATTATACAACTGGATTACATTTCATTAGTACAGCAGTCACAAAGAAAAACTTCAAGTCTGTTACAGCAGCGTCGTCTCAGCAAACTTCTCCTCCAGCTGATGGGAATCTGCTGAACTTTCCCTCTTTTCCACAAAGTGCTAAGTCTTACATTTTTTCACCCCAGAGCGCACAAAACTCACCAAGATTGTGAATCACATGTTGACATTGAGCTTTAAACCTAAAATCAAACATGAGGATTTAAGTTCAAATACACGAAGATACTGTGAAGCAAAACAAAAGAAAGTCGGTGTAAGACAAACTGATTTTAAGGAATTTAAGGCCTGACGGTCGGTTCCTCCATCAGTTCCATGTTGGTTCAAGAACAACGTGGAGATGTGGAAAAACCTTTTATTGGCAACAAAAGTGTAAACTGACTGAGTCCTTTTATTCCAAAGGAAGAGATTGATGTTTTGGGAAAATTATCGGGGATTGGATCAAAAGTTAGATGTTCAGATTGATCTCTCTTGGCTGTTTAGAATAGAACCAGTTAGCTTAGCATGGAGCCTTGATTCTGGAGGAAAAGCCCTCCTGATTACAACAAAGAAGATATTAGTGTTCATTTCTGAGCTCAGCTGGGACATCCCAGGATCTTTCCCTACGTGTCCGACCTTTTCCTCTAAACGTGGATGACACTCAGCATCCAGAAGCCCAAACACTGAACTACTGAAGATACACTACACCACAAAACTGCGGCGGTCTTTATGAGCAATTTCAGATCCAAAGAACCACAAATTCCTCATGAAATATCCAACATAGTTTTTTTTTTTTTTTTTTTGCAACCACCAAATCAGAAGCTGTAAAACTGTCCGGCCTCTTATTTCATCTTTATGTGTGTAAATATTTTGATCATTCTGCCTCCATCCGTAAAGTTTCACACTTCTGATGTCCGAAAATAAACACTTTACCTCGAGAGGTCGATGAGTCCTGAATAAAGACAAAGACTCTTTCATTCTGCTGTTTTAAAACTTTTTCCTACAAGAACTTCAACCCAAACACTGAAACTTTTTTTTTTTTTAGCACAAGCAACATCCGAAGAAACGGACATGAGGTGGCCTGAAGTACTCAACTTGGGTGTCAGGACCTCAAGCTGTTTCTGAAGTGGACTGAAAACCTGAACCTGATTCTTCTTTGGTCGTGTTCTCGCTTTTAAAAATGGGAGATTTCAAGAATAAAGAAACTGGTCACCTGCTCCTCCAGACAGTACATCACTTCCTGTTTCGGGGCAGCGGAGGGTTAATGTGACCACACATTAAGAACTCGTGAACAGGACTTTTTCTAGAGAAATCATAAATCTTCATCATCCTCATTTTAAATTCCACAACTTACAACTTAACGTAAAATGTTATTTTTATAAAAATAGTAAAATAAATGAAGGTTGTCTTTCAGCACCTTCACACACCTGAAGTCCTTCCTGTTCAGTCAGCTTTCACTGAGTTCGTTTTGTAAAAAAAAATCTTAATAACTTTTTTAAGTTGTGACACATGCAGCTAATGAGGGTGAAGAACGAAGCCGCACAACTAATGAAGAAATAATGGAAATCCCAATGAGTCCAAGAGCCAATGCAGATCACAGGACCTGATATTTTTTGATGAAATGTGTGAAAACGTTGAGCATTGTCAGTCCCCAAAATGTGGTGTTGTTACGCATCACGTTCTCCAGACAGAGAGGAACTAATTTCTCTTTTTTTTACTAGTGAACGGCAAAAAACCTCATTCCAACTGAAATTTTCTCACAAAATCTGCCAAAGCCAAACTTTAGGGCTTCAGTGAAGCTTTCTCAGGCACTGGACCTTCAGACGTCTTAATAGTATGAATTAAGTGTAGAGAGAGTCCACCGTTCAAATAATGAACATTCAGAGTTTACAGCTGTAATATTCAGAAGAAGAACTAGAACTAATTTGACCTTCATGAATCTGCTTGTTCGTCCTTTTAAGTCCAATCACATCATTACATAGAAAAACATTTTGTTTGTGTATAAAATGGTTGCGGCCACTAAATGTAAGTTCAAGGTTGTTTTAACATGAAGAAACAAACATGTCGGCGGCGTCCTGTCGTAAAATGACTTTAAACATCTTTGGCATTTTCGGGCCAATGCAACATCTCCTGTTGCTTACTGACACACAGATACTGATATGTGGATACACATTGTTACCCTGTGTTAAACTGAACACAACAAACATTAACTGGTTAAAATGTGAAAAATAAAGCACAAACTGCAGCAGCTGTTACTTGCCTACTGGTGGAGGAGGAGGATCTAACTTGTGACCATGAGAGGAATAAATAAACTTTTATTTCAGTGAAGCAGACACAAAGTGTCCACGCTGCCAGACAGATGGACAGCGGAAAGCAGATTTCTGTGACGAAGGCGTTGAGTACCGGGGCTGGTGCACCTCGATGGAAGCATGTTAGCAGGATGCTGTGCCGGAGGCGGCCGGCAGCTCTTCTTCCGGTGGCAGATTAAGACTCAGGGGACTTTTCTATCTACAGGAATGCGTCTCACACAAGAGTCCGAGCAGGTTTTCATTCTCTGATGTCAGTGAGTGTTTACGGTGAGAGGGAATCACGGGGCTAAAGATACAAGTCCGTCTCCAAACAAGAGACTGCAATATATTAAGACGGTTGTTTATGATACATCATCAACAAAGAATTAATCCTAAAAGGAAAAATAACATCTGCAGTACTGTAGCAAAACTGATAGTGGTGTGAGAGTATCCATGATGCATCGCTGACAGTGTCGCAATATATCGAGTCATCGACTGATGTCCCACCCCGAGCCCACAGAGAGGCCACGGCGGTCGGCCCGCTCTTTAGTCATGCAGCAAAGACAAAGAAACACGATGAAGACCAAAGCGGTGGGATCCGACCTGAGGCGTTCCGACCCACAGATGCTGGCCAGGCGGGTGAGGGCGGGGTCAGGAGTGATCAGGAATGATCCATGGGTTCGGTGGTGTTGCTCTGCTCGGCGTCCTGGCTCTCCATCTCCTCTGGTTCCTCCGCCTTCCCGTCTGCTTTTCCAGTTGATGCTACACCTGCTGCACTTGGAGGTTGGTGGCTGGCTGTAGATGTTGGTTGGCCTGTGTCTGTCTTAGTCCCGCCTGTCCGGTCCTGACTGGCCCTGCCCCCTGCGGCTGCAGTGCTCTGCTGCTCTCTCAGGTGGCGCTCCATGGAGGCCTGGATGGAGGAGACCATCTCCTGCAGCTTCCTCCGCTGCTGCTCCATCAGACTCGGGTCCACACCGCGACCGTCCTTCGTGGTGACGAAGCCTGGCGCCATGCGGACCAGCTCCCTGGTCGTGTCCTCGGGGATGTCTGACAGGTCTGGGGGGCCTCTCGACACGCTGGCGCTCAGGTCCACACCGCTGCTGTGCTGCCGTGTGATAGGCCGGTGTTCTGGAGGGGAGGAGCCACCGCCACTGCCCAGAGAGTGACCTTTACCCTGGAAGGCGGTGACGCTCTGCAGCTGCTCCTTCTTACGGACAACCCCACCGCTGCCCAGCCGCAGCACGCCGTGTGACGGACTTCCCTCTCTGCTGCCCCTGGTGGACGTCTCTGACCGCAGCTGCACCAGCGCCTCCTTCACCAGCTCCTCCACATCAGGGCCGATAGGGAAGTGACCGGCAGTGTCCACGCACAGCTCCAGACGCTCTTCTGCTGCGTTATACACAAAGGTTTTCCCCGTCAGGTGAGGCAGCGTGCAGTGTTTCCCGTCCATCAGACCTGGAAGACAGGAAGTTCAAAGACTGTTCAAAAGAAAGTATCATAACTGAGGAGAATCAAACAGAATGAGGGAGGTCGGGCTGTGACAAAAGGAGTCTAAAGTAGACCTCCGAGTTTTCTTAAAAACAGAGGTCAGAACTAAAATATGGACCTTTAATATGAAAAATGAACTTTGGACCTTTAACAGCAGAAAGTGATGCTGAGGAAACACATTTTTCAAAGCATCACTTTGAATTTCATTATTTTTTATTTGAGGCTGCATCTCTGTGTACAAAGATGTGTCCTTTAATGCCACCAACTCTGCTCCTTCCCTGTGTGATGTCTTTGTTTCATCTTCTGTCCCACGACAGAAACAGACTCTGGTTTCTACATGAGTCAGCTGATAATCATTTCATCCACAAATCTCCCTGATAACAAACTTACCCATGTCTTTCTTGACAATGTTGTAGAAGACGCCCCCCTGCTGGAATAAGTGCGGCAGCTTCTTTGCGTACGACCAAACATCTTCACCTGGAACAGACAGAAACAATCTGCACAAGTTAACGAGGTTTTAACAAAGCAGCTGCCATTTGAGACACACAATTGGTTTAAAGGGAGTCTGGAACAAAAGCAGGACAGTTTGAACCCTCTGAGCCCAAAAGTAAGAACTTTCCGTTCTGCAGACATCCAGTTGGAATTTCTTTTCAATAAGATCAAGTTTGACTCATCCTCAACACGACCTCTGCTGATATACATGTAATTCAACCTGGACATTCACCAAGAATAACAGACACAGTCACACCACTGGGGAGTTATGGCACTGTGAAGACAGTCTGTAGTCCCCCACCAAAACAATAAAACACAATTTATCCGCAGTGGAGAGAGAAGAGTGGCCTTTCAAAGCACAATAGAATAAAATCAAAGGGAGTTGCCTAAAATAACAAGTTCTTTTCATCCGGTTGTATTTTTGCTTATAGTCATTGAAACCACCGATTTGAAAGTCAAAAGTAATATGAATACAACTGATGTGCAAACTTCCACAAACAAAAAGTGAGTTTGTGTTCTCGTCAGAAAACAGTCTTTGAACACCATTTTAATTTGGAGAAGGTGGATCTGACCTGCTCTGTACTCCATCATGACTGGATGGTACAGTCTGTCAGTCACACAGTAGCCCCACCCCCCGCTTTCTAGTCTTTAGTGTTTTTTGTCATCTCATGGGTACAGCTGGTCTGCAGAGAAATGGACTGAAGGAAACTTTCCATCAGTTTTTCTCCTGGTGACCAACCTGTCACTTTATTTCCTGTCTGTGGACTTCCTCTAGTAAAACACTCTTTGTCATCATTTCTCTGGGCACCCTGTGGTGGTTCTGGAGAGATTATTGAAGCCACGTGAATGAGACATGTTAATGTGACACCGAGTCATAAATGATCTGACAGAGCAGTAAAAAAGATATTATAGATGTCTCTCCTGTATGACGTGTCCACATAAACAACACACTGTTGTGTTCTGTCTTGGAGCAGAAGATTATTGAATATGAGCTCAAACAGGAAATGCAGCGTCAGGCCTGCAGAGCGCTCAGACTGCAGATGAACCCTCCCTGAATATCGACAGACGCTCTCTGTCACGCTGCCTGCTGGCCTGCTGGCCTGTTTATCTGAATGCACCCGCGACCCTTGACCCTGTTGGCAGGTCCTACACCTGAGTCAGCACATTACAGCACACACACACTTTTTCTGGTAGGCTTCAGAGCAGCCGATCAGAAACTAGACCGTCTGATGTGTTTTCACCAGTAACCTGTGAGCTCCATCAGCCGCTCAGCCGATACCTGCAGGTGTTTCACTCACCTGCTTACAGATGAGCTGTAGGCCTACCTCTGGGTCAAAGCCGGCCAGCAACGGTTTCCTCTAAGCTTCTAAGCGCTCACTGAGGTGAACGCTGCGTTTAATTACGTGAGCTCATTCAACGTCACAAATTCACTCCAGATGTTGCAGACTGACATGGAGACGCACCACTTCTGGTGTGGTCTTATCTCCAGACTTCAGGGTCTGAGCTGATCACATTGATAACTTCTGAAGTGTCTGAAGTCCCCTGAGGGAGTTCCTGAACATCCCCAGCACACAGTGGAATCATTTAGTTTCACAATAATTCAATCCATAAGTAACTCAGTGACCGTCTATCCCTCCTTCATCTACCTCTAAACCTGGACCTGGACTCTGGGTCTGTGAATATCCAATGACCATCAGGGGACAGCTCTAGTGCTGGTAAAGAGATGATACTGAAAACTGTGAGAAAAGCTTTAAAATATGTGAATATAACTTTACTGTATATCCAGTCCAGCTGTGGAGGGAAGGACTGTTTTTTTTAATCAGATGTTTCCTGACTTCGGATGGTGAAGAGGTATCAGTCATTCACCACCAGACACTGCAGTGACTCCAGAGCACCACGTTACTTTTAATCAATCAAATTACCTCTTTGTTTAGAAAATATACATTTGGCCTGGGTGAGCAGAGAAAGCTCCGACTATAAAAGCTGTAACTGAAAAAGTTATTCGGCATAAATCGCAAAAAAAAAAAAAAAAAAAGGTTTTATATTCAGACTTACTATTGATTACATACCTGTTCAACCATCTGAGCAACCAAGTGATTAATCAGCAAATTAGTACTTCAAGGAACCATAGACCTGCTCTGACTTAACTTAATGAGGCATAATTACAGATCTTTATCAGCTGCAGTCGTAGCTCACCTGATAAAGTGAGCTGCCTCAGATTACCTGGACACTGCGAGTCAGTTTATCTGCCTGAAACTGCTTTCACAACTGAACTCGGTGTTTTTGTGAAATCAGCTTCATTAGGAGGGCGAAGGGCTCGAGGGAGGCGGCCTACATGTCACACTTTGTATTCTTACCCATCAAGGTTGCTAGGAGACAGAGGGAGGACATCTCAAGGTCGATGCTGTCCTGGAGTTCTCGACTGCTCATCCTGCTGGACGTCACGCCATCCTCGCTCTTCAGTGAGTGGAGGGCAGAGTGCGAGCTGGAGGCCCGAGGGATGGAGGCCGCGGGGCTCTTGTCTTCTGGGCCCCTCAGTATCTCCACCGTCACCCTGTCACCGTGCTGCAGCGCCACCGGCTCGTTCTCCTCGCTGTCCTTTGGAGGGACTAGCTCTTTGGGTGGGAAGCCGTAGCGGATGAACTGTTGTGATGGCGGCACGCTGAACTGGTTGGCAATGCTCCTCTGCAGCTCTGAGAAGGTGGTGTGGACCTGCAGGGTCAGCATGGCCTGCCTACCATCACTGGTGGTCACCCGGATCTTCTTCTCCTTGTAGGACGCGGAGGGGGAGGAGGATTTGGTGGGTGTGGCCGGAGCTGAGGAGGAGGACGTTTCTGGAGAGCCGCTGGGGGAAGACGCCCGGCCGTGTCCTTTCTGCTCCTGTTTCAGCTTGTCAGTCCGTCTCTTCTGACTGACGAAGGCCTGTTCGCTGATGCTCTGCTGGATGCTGCGCTCTGCTCTGCTCATCGTCAGCTCCTCCTTGTGGAGCGTCTTTGCTTTCTGCCCAGTCAGGATGATCTTTGTGGGCGGCTGCGGGTCCGCCACCTGCTGAGTGTCTGCAGTGTCGGTGTGACGCTGGACATGAGCCCCGTCAATGGACACCGGATTGTACTCATCTGGGTTCTTCTTGGCCGTGTGATGCAGGATGGTGTTGACCACTTTCTGCACCAGGATCTCACTGCCGAATTCCCCCGGGAAGTGCTTGGTGACCAGTTTCATAGCCACATCATATACATTGCTGTTCAATGCTGTATCAGTCTCATACTGAAACCAGTACACAGTCTCTCGCACCACCCGACCCCCCCACTCCAGTGTGATGGGGAAGGCCTCAGGGAGGTTGTCGTATTCCTTCCCCTCCCAGTAATGCTTAAATCCACATCCACACTTCCCGCCCTGTGAGCGGGTGTTGGTTCTGTCTCCGTCCAAGTAAACCACAGATCCGTTACCGCGGATATGACGGACAGACGTCCCGTGACACCAGTTGCAGGTATTGAGGGAGCTCAGTTTGTAATCTGGCATGAGGACGTCTCTCTGGGGTTCATAGGAGCAGACCACATTGTTGAGGGGGAAGCTGTAATTCTTGTCTGGCCGCAGCTGGCCGTGTGTGGATTTGGCCAAGTTGTAGAGCTTCCCACCAGGAACCAACCACTCCGGTGGGATGTGGAGCTCAGAGAGGGCGCCGCAGATCAGGCAGCGGTGCAGGCGGTTCTCCATCATTGACTTCTTAGCTGCCTCCGTCACCTCTTCAGGCTGGATACCAATCACGCCGGTGCGCCTGTAGACATATTGGTGCACGTCAGCCACCAGCGATGGGTGAATGTTGTGCTTCTCCATGAACACCTCCTCCATGGCGTTGACCAGCCTCATCAGATATTTGTCCTGCAAGCTGCGGTCACCTCCAATCACACAACTGCCGTCCGATTCCAGCTTTATGTACTTCCTGATGAGCTCCTGAGGGACGCCCCAGGCCTTTGGCAGAAGACGGGCCGGCAGCTTGGGCAGCACCGTGTTCTTGATCCCCACCAGAGGGATGTAGTGGTTCCTTCCGGAGCTGCTCCAAGCGATGCAGATTGGCTTGTTGAGCTTCCCGTCTTTCCCCCGGCACTGCTCCTCGGGCACCAGCCCGGGCAGGAAGGTGGCTGAGTAATCCCCGGAGCTCCTCATTCCGCTCAGGGAGTCCAACAGGATTATGGGTCTATGGAGGACGTTGGCCAAACCAAATATGTGGATGTTGCGCAGTCCAAGCGGTACACCTTCAGGTGGGACGAACAGGGGGTCGCACTCATTGATGATGTCCTCCCACTCCGCTGCATCGATGAAATCCTGGAACAGGGCCTTGTAGCGGTCCAGGTTCTGCTTGAAGTTCTGTTTGAGGTTCTCCCTCAGGGCATGCCAGAACAGTTCCCTGCCCACCAGAGCCCTGGACACAGCGTGGACTAGGCAGTGGCCATCCCCATCTACGTGGACCGGAATGAGACACTCCCTGTTACCGTTGGCCTTCTTCACCTCCTCCAGGGTGTCGTGGAGGTATATGAGGCTTCCTGAGCGGTCCTTTCCGTAGCCCATGGTGGACACATGGTCCGGCTCGATGAGGAAGGCTCTGTCTCCCAGCAGCGAGCAGTCAAACATCTCGCCCTGGTTCATCTCCCTCAGCAGCTTCGCTTTGCCGGTTTGTTTATCCATGCCGTACCGGGTGAGGACCGGGGACAGGAGCTTACAGTGGTAGTTGGACAGCCCCATCACCTTCACCAGCTCCGTGCCTTTCTTCGGGGCCCCGGTGACTCCCAGCAGGGCGTTTCGGAGCAGGTTGTGAAGCACCACATCTGGATCCGTCACCTCCTCGACGCTCAGCAGGTTCTTCTGTTCGTGGCGTTGGCCGCACTCGGTGCACTCGATGCTAACGGAGCCGTGAGCGGGGAAGAACAGCCTCGCCTGACATTTCGGGTCCGGGCAGGTACCGGACAAAATCCGCTTGTCCTTTTTCTTTGAGCTCTGAAGAAGCGACATCTCGGGGAGGAAACACAAAAAGAGCTGAAACTGTCCGTCGGCCTCACAGAACCATGATACTCTGACTCCGACAGACGAGCCCGGACCCCGCTAACGACAGTTATTCACCAAAATAACACAAGAACAACACGGAAGCGGCTGTTGTTTTTTTTTTTTTTTTTCCTTCTTCTTGTGCGACTGACCGTCGCTGTACGTCACACGTAACGACGCTGGATTGTGGGAGTTGTAGTTTCTGCTGCGCAGCCGCGTCGAGACATTAACACGCCACGACGATTGAAGATGTTTCCTCCTTTCTCTGTGAATATCGCTTGAAAATGGAAGAATTTGACTGGAATTAAAGCTGAGCGTAATGCTGAGGTATGAGTGATTAAAAATAACTTTAATGTGTCGAGGACTACATTTACCAGGATGCATCGCGCCGCAGCGACGTTTTCGTTGTGTCAGGAAGTGAGTTTGACAGAGAATGGCAGTTTGGAGAAGAAGGGACGGATTTTACTTCGTGAATTTAGCCCCGACATGTGTTGAAATAATTTCTTTTTCCGTTTGTGCTTCCTCGGTTGTGATTTGGATGATTCGGGCTGTAACATTAGTTGAATTGGATCTTAAATGTTCCAGGTTAACAGCCGTTTGCTAGTTAGCTTAGCAGCTAGCTTCCATAGCTAAAACAAAAAAAAAAAACAACAGATGATCATTATTTCATTTATTACATGAAATTCGGGTTTTCTAACCTCTCAACAGCTCAACCTGTGACGGTGTTAAAATAAACTTTATCTGCTTCGAGTCTGGACTTTGTAAGAAAGCTCCATTCAGAAATATGTCAATTTAACGAGTTTCTGCTCATTTCCATCTATTCTTACAGTAATCTAATTATTTGTGAATGGAATCTGGTTCGTCAAACCTGAATAATGTAGAGAATATCGACAGGAAAATAAAATCAAGCAAGGAATGCCCCACAAAATGACTTTGTGTAAAGTTTAATCAAACACAAAACTTAAATATATACAGATATATATAGCGTTACTCAGAAAAACACAAAAGAACTGTTCGTTAGTCTGGCTCTCAGCACGGAGTTTTATTACTATGTAGACAAAATTCTACATCTTCGTATTAATCTGGTTATTTATTTTATATAATATTCAAAGAGTATTGAGCTAATTATACTGACAACACAACGAAATAGATATACAGTCACATACCTGTAAAAAGGACTGAGTGAGATATTAAGGAGAAAGATGTACAACTGCAGCAGAGTTATCTGTTGTGACAGCTGTTTTATTTATAATAATGCAATTTACTGAATTTTATTAAATGCCAAAGAAATTTTGTTTGAATTAGTAGCATCGATGATTTTAATGATTAATGACATGCTTGACAAAACAAGAGGCAAAAGCATCATGATGTCGCTATGGCAACCACATTCAGCATCAGCAGGTTATTTTTGCACTTCTTCAGTTAAACCGCTGGGTGGTGATCTTCCTCCAGGATGGTTGGGGTTCAATTTAGACACCAGAAGCAAGCAGAAACCGAGACAGACCTGATTTAATTATGATGTTTATTTAATCTTTGATGAGCTCGACATCTGTTTTATAAGACAAACAGAAAATAAGTTAAAAGTCAAAAAAATTCGATTTCTTTGTGCAAAATGATGGAAGTCAGTCTGTGACACAGAGTTCCTGTTAGTATGTCAAGTTAGCAGCACTTTACTAAAGCAGCTGTTTATTTTGCAAAACAAGAAATTAAAAAAAATGTTGGAAAGCAAAAAAAAAAAAATATTGATTTTCAAATGAAACCACAATCAGAATATTTGGATTGTACACAGGCTTTTAAGAGTTTTCTTAGATTCTACCAAAATATTTAAACATTTAATTTAAAAATGTGATTCACTTAATATTTACGTTGTTCCAAAATATTACACATGTAAATCAGGTATAAGTCACTCTGTCGTGATTAATGGAGATGTTGTTGATGTCATCAATGCCGCCTGTGCTTTTCTGCTGTCACAAGTGAAGGAAGCCTTGAATTCAGATAGCAGCTTCCTCTGTGAGCCCCAGGGGCTGATGGGAGGTCGGAGGAGCCGTCAGAAACCACGTGACCCCGGTCTGATCTCACGGCTCGTCCTTGTTTGGCCTCAGCTGCATCAGAGCTCCACTTCTCCTCAGGTTCCCCAGAGGAAACACCGCTGCACAAAATGCTTCTCCTCCCAGCTGCTGCTCTGTGCTGTCTGTGTTCAGGTGAGTGATTCCAGCCAATCAGGAGCCTCCACCTGTGACCCACACGCTCTCACTGACCTTCATCTACCTGTCCGTCTCTCTGCAGCCATGGTTGCCACGGCAGCAGAGGAGCTGATTCAGGACCAGTTATCATTGACCAGGAGAGTTGGTCAATCAGCCTCTTTCAGCTGTGAACAAACTCAGAGGTGTGACTATGATTATGTTTACTGGTACCAGAAGAAAGAAACATTCACACTGATTCTGGATATTGATAGGAGTAGTGGTGCTGTAGATAAAAGATATAATCATCCTCAGAAAGACGATTTCTCAGCTGTTAATAAACAGAACGGCTGTGAGTTGAAGATCGACAGAGTTAAACTCTCTCATTCAGCCTCCTACTACTGCACCTGCTGGAAGTCTGTTCCCCACAGTGAGAAAAGATCCCTGCAGCCTGAACAAAAACCATCAGATGAACTGATGTCAAACAGTGTTAGTGACAGGAAGACAGCAGGAAACCACAGCCCAGGGTCACAGATTTCACCTCCAGCTCAGACTCTTGTTCTGGACTCTTCTCTGATATTGATTCATATTTGTAGGAGATATTTCAGCAGGTTTCCTGTTGGTCCACACAGTGAGGACGAAGAAGACACACAGGAGCACAATAAGAAAACAAGAGGAGGAACTCAATGAATCAAATCCTGATGAAGAGACCTGACAGACCTGCTCCACCAGAGTCACAATGTGGTCCAGGAGGAAGGACTTGTTGCTTTCCTGATGTGACAGCTCTGCGGTTCATGTTGGCTTTAAGGACAGATCATGTTTTGTGCTAAGAAGACCAAAGAACAGAGAAGAAGAGACAGTGATGTTGATGTGAACATCAGAGAAACACATGATGGAGCTGAAATATGATCCTGGTTCATAATGTGGACTCGTTCAGCTCAGCTGACACATTCAACAGCAGACAGGTTTTTGTATCAGTCTCTTTCACTGTGGGAGAAGGAGTGTACCTCATCTTTGGCTCTGGAACTAAACTGTATGTAACAGGTAAGACAAACATTTCTTTTTATTGAAGAAGTAGAAAATGTGTTTGAAGTCAGTTTGTGCTGCTTCAGACTTCACATGTTAGTTTGTTCATAGTTAGTACAAAGTTCCTGATGCAGCCGTTCTTCTCTGACAAAGTTCAGTCATTTGTGAAAAGATGTTTAAATGTCACTGAATTCTTTATTTGTGCTGCTGCAGATCAAAAGTTTCTGAAGAGTCCAAAAAGTCTGATCTAGATAGAAAAAGTCTGAATTGTGGATTCTCATCAGCTGCTGCTTCATGAATCATCAGACTGCTTTTCTTTTCTCTCTTCTCAAATCAATTCACCTGGACATGAAGGATTGAGGAGGATTTTCCTGCTCAGTTGACTTTTTCTAGAAAATCTTCAGTTAACCAAAGTCAATTTCTCTCATTCAGTCTCAAACCATATTTGCATGTAAATCAAATGCAGGATGATACATATAGATCCGGACTTCAAGCATTTATGTGATTCACATTTGGGTCATTTTAAATGTGTCTAAAAAAATTGTTAGCACATTTAGTAAAATATACTAAATTGTCTAATTGTATAATAAAACATATGACTGATCTACAAATAAATAGAATTATTTTTTATATTCCAACGAAATTTAAAATGTCTGAAATATGATTTAATAAATATTCTATTTCCCAAAAAAATAATTAAATTTAAAATAAAATAAAAATGATATTTTAGTTCTAATACAAATATTGTAGTTCCACTAATACACACATATATTGTGATTTATTCTGAGCTAAATGTGGATTTAAAGGATTTAAATTGTGTTTCCGTCTTTGACTTTCTTGGTGTTTATATGGTGATAATAAATATTTTAAAGGACTAAATCATTCAGTTTGAAGTAGAATATATGTAAAATAGAGTTTGGTAAGATCATTGAATGAAAACATCGTAATCAATGTATGACACATTTATCAAATCCAAAATGAATAAATGATATTTGAATATATTCAGAATCCAAAATGTCATGGTAAACCTCCGTAAGTCTGAGAAAATAGAAAAATACAAGGACTCCCGTTTTCTCCGAATATATGATGAAAACATCTGTGGATAAAAGCTGCTGATGTTTATATCATGAAATGTGTTGGATAGTAAATACTGAACAGCATCTGATCTGAAGTGTGTTTGATTTTCTTGGAGATGGACTTAAATGAATGTGAATGCACTGATCCATTATTCTAATCAGATCTATATTCAGACCTTGTGTTTCCATGTTTGTGTTGTTGTGAACTGGCTCTCTGTCTGATCCAGCACAGTAAATGTGTGTGAAGCTGAATCCAGTATCTGTGTGGACCTTTGTGCTGTATTGATGAGTCCATGTAGTTTCCAGGATCAGACTGAATGCAGTGCAGTGCTGGAAGCTGCTGTTGACTGTGTCAATGTGTGTCTGTGCTGCTGGTTGCTGCTGTCAAACTTCAGATGAGCCGGTAGTGAAGCCCGTGGTGAGCGTGTACCCGGCAGCATCCAGAGCCCACCTGGAGGGGAAGAGCTCCCTGCTGTGTCTGGCCTCAGCCATGTCTCCTCCTCTGGTCCAGTTCTCCTGGAAAAGACAGAAGGAGGACGGTCCTCTGGAGGAGCTGCCCCCTGCCGAGGGAGAGCAGCTGCAGCTCACGCAGTTGGGACGGGGACGCTCCGCCGCCATCTTGACCGTCCGTCAGCCAGAGAGCGCCACGTATAAATACATCTGCTCCGTCAGGCACGAGGGCGGCACGGCGGAGGGCCCGACGCAACAAGGTGACCGATTCAGCTCCACGTGGAGACGCTGACATTTCTCACTGCAACTCCAAACATTGGACTCCTTTTGTGTTTCAGAGGTTCCAGCTCCAGCAGCCTCCTGTCCTCCAGAGACAGAGCCAGCAGTCCTGGCAGCTCAGCAGCAAGCTGACTGTAAGATCACCTGCTCCTCACTGAACCACTCAAACATTCACTCCCTGATTCTGTCAGCACAACAAACCGCTCCAGCTTTAGGGACTGGATCTTAGAGTCTGAGGTCAAAGGTCAGAGACCAGTCCACCCAGTCCCAGCTGGAGCTCAGGACAACCTGTGTCTTTGTCCATCAGAACAGTCAGAGACAGTGGACAGACTCTGTGACTGACTGATCTCTGTCTGATTCCTCTTCTGTTGCAGTGCTTCCTTTCCTGGATCCTCTCCAGCCTCAGAGCAGGGTGAAGCTGCTCTGTCTGCTCTACACAGTGCTGATAGTGAAGAGTCTGGTGTACTGCTGTGGACTCTCTCTGCTGATGAGCCTCAGAGACGACGGACCGTCCACCAACGACACTGACTGACTTCATCTCAGTCATCACTTTGATCCCTGCTCACAATTTTCCCTCCGATGTATGTTGTTGTTCACAGCTTAGATAGAATCAGCCTGCTGCTCTGCTCATTCACATCAGCTGCTTTGCACACGTTTCATTCTTCTTTGTATTTTTCTCCTCCTGTGTGTCGTGTTAGTGCAGATTCACCTGACAAACACTTTAAATAAAATCTGATCAAATCTCACTCTTTGACTTTGTGGAGGTTTTTTTTTTATTTCTCTCTGATCACCGATCAGAAAATGAAAACTTTCTGCAGTTTTATGAAAACATGATCGTATGATTCATATATATGTTACACAGTTTCCACTCTGAACTTTACTTTTGTTTTAATGTTGAAAATCCAACTTCCATTCTGATTTGAATAAAAAGATGTGAATGAATATTGATTTCTGGTCTTTCTGTCTCCATCACAGAATTATCACATCAGATTATTACATTCTCAGCAGGAAAAAAATCAACACATTTAGTGACGTACAGTTGTGAACAGCCGTGTTTATTTATATATATATTTCTATTTGACTTCAGATCAAATCATCAGAAACAGAATAGATTATACTGACAGCTGCAGTCAGTTGACTGTTTATTCAGAATAAACATACAGCATGATGAGAACACAGACACACATAATATACAACTTAATGTACACTCAGGTTTTAATCAGCTTTTATCGTCGTTCCGACAACAAATGAATGAAAACAGATTCATCGTCTTCAGTTAATAATGAATGATTATTTGAATGAGATACATAGAACATAATCAGACATACTGAAAATAATGACATTTTTATCTCTTCCTAAAACACACGGTAAAATATTAACGTACATCTGATTGTGATTATTTCTCTTTCCAACATTTAGCTGACTTATTATTTATTCTAATAATAATGACATCCAGCAGCACGTCAGTTTTCTTCCACACTCTGATGTTCACACTTCATTTTGTAGTTTGTCTGCTGCGAACACTTGAAGACTGAAAACACTGAAATGGGAGCCGATCAGATTGAAGGAGGTTTAACGTCTTTTTATTTCCTCCACGTTGATTTGTCAGCTCTGAGCTGTTTGTCTCACAGATCCTTCCTGGGCTGGCTCTTTGCCCAGGGTGGATGGTAAAGCCACAGGTAACGGTGTGGAGGCCGCAGAGCAGAAACCCACACAGCCCGGCTGCTGCAGGAAGGAAGTGTTGATTCGCTGTCAACACTTTTTTATGAGTCCTAATAACCGCTGAGAGCAGATTCATATCTGCAGCTCTACACACTCATCAGCCCCCCCGCTCTCTGCACTTTGTCTCTTTGGGACACTTTTTCCACTGAGCCTGAGTCAACGGAGCCCAGACACACATGATTCCTGAGAAGAAGCTCCAGGAGCAAAACTCACAGACTAAATCAGTCATGTTTGTGTTTTCAGCAGAAACAACAACAACAACAACAACACAACATACAGAACATTTCTGATAGTGATCAAAGTGACATGAAACATTTCAACGCTGACGAAAACTGAATGTGTCACGCTGTTGTGTTACTTTGGCTTCACGGCCCATTTAGACAAAATAGAAAACATCTCAACAAAGATGAGGCCCAATTTGTCCACTTGATTAGATTGTGAAGTAAATTTCAATCTTTAAAAGACGTTTGGATGGTGAATCAGGTCACACACACTGTTGTAAAAGACCGACGCTCGAGATAAATGATAACAACACACAACACTGATCCATTTGGCAGACACACATGGACGCCATCACTGTCGTTCCAGTTCAGACTGTCAACATGTCCGTCGTCATCAAACAGTCCGTCTGCTGGACTTTCCTGACAGATCCTGAAAATAACAGGACAAAGAAAACACAATCAGCTTTTGTCTGATTGATGCTGTGAACACTTTGTGGGCTCCTTCCTCTCTCTGAATCAGCTGCTGTGTTTTCATAGTGGCCTGAGACCGACCAATAAAATGAGAAAAAGCAGAATTATTTGGACCGATGGGAGAAGAGAAGCCGTCTTCGTAGGTCACAGTTTCATACGCGACTCGGCAGCAGCAGCCAGCTAACACGGCTGTTCACAACTGTACGTCACTAAATGTGTTGATTTTTTTCCTGCTGAGAATGTAATAATCTGATGTGATAATTCTGTGATGGAGACAGAAAGACCAGAAATCAATATTCATTCACATCTTTTTATTCAAATCAGAATGGAAGTTGGATTTTCAACATTAAAACAAAAGTAAAGTTCAGAGTGGAAACTGTGTAACATATATATGAATCATACGATCATGTTTTCATAAAACTGCAGAAAGTTTTCATTTTCTGATCGGTGATCAGAGAGAAATAAAAAAAAAACCTCCACAAAGTCAAAGAGTGAGATTTGATCAGATTTTATTTAAAGTGTTTGTCAGGTGAATCTGCACTAACACGACACACAGGAGGAGAAAAATACAAAGAAGAATGAAACGTGTGCAAAGCAGCTGATGTGAATGAGCAGAGCAGCAGGCTGATTCTATCTAAGCTGTGAACAACAACATACATCGGAGGGAAAATTGTGAGCAGGGATCAAAGTGATGACTGAGATGAAGTCAGTCAGTGTCGTTGGTGGACGGTCCGTCGTCTCTGAGGCTCATCAGCAGAGAGAGTCCACAGCAGTACACCAGACTCTTCACTATCAGCACTGTGTAGAGCAGACAGAGCAGCTTCACCCTGCTCTGAGGCTGGAGAGGATCCAGGAAAGGAAGCACTGCAACAGAAGAGGAATCAGACAGAGATCAGTCAGTCACAGAGTCTGTCCACTGTCTCTGACTGTTCTGATGGACAAAGACACAGGTTGTCCTGAGCTCCAGCTGGGACTGGGTGGACTGGGTGGACTGGGTGGACTGGTCTCTGACCTTTGACCTCAGACTCTAAGATCCAGTCCCTAAAGCTGGAGCGGTTTGTTGTGCTGACAGAATCAGGGAGTGAATGTTTGAGTGGTTCAGTGAGGAGCAGGTGATCTTACAGTCAGCTTGCTGCTGAGCTGCCAGGACTGCTGGCTCTGTCTCTGGAGGACAGGAGGCTGCTGGAGCTGGAACCTCTGAAACACAAAAGGAGTCCAATGTTTGGAGTTGCAGTGAGAAATGTCAGCGTCTCCACGTGGAGCTGAATCGGTCACCTTGTTGCGTCGGGCCCTCCGCCGTGCCGCCCTCGTGCCTGACGGAGCAGATGTATTTATACGTGGCGCTCTCTGGCTGACGGACGGTCAAGATGGCGGCGGAGCGTCCCCGTCCCAACTGCGTGAGCTGCAGCTGCTCTCCCTCGGCAGGGGGCAGCTCCTCCAGAGGACCGTCCTCCTTCTGTCTTTTCCAGGAGAACTGGACCAGAGGAGGAGACATGGCTGAGGCCAGACACAGCAGGGAGCTCTTCCCCTCCAGGTGGGCTCTGGATGCTGCCGGGTACACGCTCACCACGGGCTTCACTACCGGCTCATCTGAAGTTTGACAGCAGCAACCAGCAGCACAGACACACATTGACACAGTCAACAGCAGCTTCCAGCACTGCACTGCATTCAGTCTGATCCTGGAAACTACATGGACTCATCAATACAGCACAAAGGTCCACACAGATACTGGATTCAGCTTCACACACATTTACTGTGCTGGATCAGACAGAGAGCCAGTTCACAACAACACAAACATGGAAACACAAGGTCTGAATATAGATCTGATTAGAATAATGGATCAGTGCATTCACATTCATTTAAGTCCATCTCCAAGAAAATCAAACACACTTCAGATCAGATGCTGTTCAGTATTTACTATCCAACACATTTCATGATATAAACATCAGCAGCTTTTATCCACAGATGTTTTCATCATATATTCGGAGAAAACGGAAGTCCTTGTATTTTTCTATTTTCTCAGACTTACGGAGGTTTACCATGACATTTTGGATTCTGAATATATTCAAATATCATTTATTCATTTTGGATTTGATAAATGTGTCATACATTGATTACGATGTTTTCATTCAATGATCTTACCAAACTCTATTTTACATATATTCTACTTCAAACTGAATGATTTAGTCCTTTAAAATATTTATTATCACCATATAAACACCAAGAAAGTCAAAGACGGAAACACAATTTAAATCCTTTAAATCCACATTTAGCTCAGAATAAATCACAATATATGTGTGTATTAGTGGAACTACAATATTTGTATTAGAACTAAAATATCATTTTTATTTTATTTTAAATTTAATTATTTTTTAAGAAATAGATTATTTATTAAATCATATTTCAGACATTTTAAATTTCGTTGGAATATAAAAAATAATTCTATTTATTTGTAGATCAGTCATATGTTTTATTATACAATTAGACAATTTAGTATATTTTACTAAATGTGCTAACAATTTTTTTAGACACATTTAAAATGACCCAAATGTGAATCACATAAATGCTTGAAGTCCGGATCTATATGTATCATCCTGCATTTGATTTACATGCAAATATGGTTTGAGACTGAATGAGAGAAATTGACTTTGGTTAACTGAAGATTTTCTAGAAAAAGTCAACTGAGCAGGAAAATCCTCCTCAATCCTTCATGTCCAGGTGAATTGATTTGAGAAGAGAGAAAAGAAAAGCAGTCTGATGATTCATGAAGCAGCAGCTGATGAGAATCCACAATTCAGACTTTTTCTATCTAGATCAGACTTTTTGGACTCTTCAGAAACTTTTGATCTGCAGCAGCACAAATAAAGAATTCAGTGACATTTAAACATCTTTTCACAAATGACTGAACTTTGTCAGAGAAGAACGGCTGCATCAGGAACTTTGTACTAACTATGAACAAACTAACATGTGAAGTCTGAAGCAGCACAAACTGACTTCAAACACATTTTCTACTTCTTCAATAAAAAGAAATGTTTGTCTTACCTGTTACATACAGTTTAGTTCCAGAGCCAAAGATGGGGTACCCTCCTTCTCCCACAGTGAAAGAGACTGATACAAAAACCTGTCTGCTGTTGAATGTGTCAGCTGAGCTGAACGAGTCCACATTATGAACCAGGATCATATTTCAGCTCCATCATGTGTTTCTCTGATGTTCACATCAACATCACTGTCTCTTCTTCTCTGTTCTTTGGTCTTCTTAGCACAAAACATGATCTGTCCTTAAAGCCAACATGAACCGCAGAGCTGTCACATCAGGAAAGCAACAAGTCCTTCCTCCTGGACCACATTGTGACTCTGGTGGAGCAGGTCTGTCAGGTCTCTTCATCAGGATTTGATTCATTGAGTTCCTCCTCTTGTTTTCTTATTGTGCTCCTGTGTGTCTTCTTCGTCCTCACTGTGTGGACCAACAGGAAACCTGCTGAAATATCTCCTACAAATATGAATCAATATCAGAGAAGAGTCCAGAACAAGAGTCTGAGCTGGAGGTGAAATCTGTGACCCTGGGCTGTGGTTTCCTGCTGTCTTCCTGTCACTAACACTGTTTGACATCAGTTCATCTGATGGTTTTTGTTCAGGCTGCAGGGATCTTTTCTCACTGTGGGGAACAGACTTCCAGCAGGTGCAGTAGTAGGAGGCTGAATGAGAGAGTTTAACTTTGTCGATCTTCAACTCACAGCCGTTCTGTTTATTAACAGCTGAGAAATCGTCTTTCTGAGGATGATTATAACCTTTATATACAGTACCACTACTCCTTTTAATATTCAGAATCACTTTGAATGTTTCTGTTTCTTTCTTCTGGTACCAGTAAACATAATAACCATCACACCTCTGAGTTTGTTCACAGCTGAAAGAGGCTGATTGACCAACTCTCCTGGTCAATGATAACTGGTCCTGAATCAGCTCCTCTGCTGCCGTGGCAACCATGGCTGCAGAGAGACGGACAGGTAGATGAAGGTCAGTGAGAGCGTGTGGGTCACAGGTGGAGGCTCCTGATTGGCTGGAATCACTCACCTGAACACAGACAGCACAGAGCAGCAGCTGGGAGGAGAAGCATTTTGTGCAGCGGTGTTTCCTCTGGGGAACCTGAGGAGAAGTGGAGCTCTGATGCAGCTGAGGCCAAACAAGGACGAGCCGTGAGATCAGACCGGGGTCACGTGGTTTCTGACGGCTCCTCCGACCTCCCATCAGCCCCTGGGGCTCACAGAGGAGGCCAGAGACAAACAGAGGAACATCCCTGAACAGCTTTGACTCTGCTGCTCTCTGCTGGCTGCAGACACACACATGCACATGTGAGTCTGAATGTTGGAGTGTGTTGATGTCTCAGTCACAGAGACTTTTATTTTGACACTGTAGGTCCATGTAGCTCAGACAGCTGGTCGGCTTTGACTGAAGTGGACTTTCTAAAGCTGGACTCTCCTTGTGATGGAGTATTTTTCTTTGTGCGGTCAACAGTGTTTTGTCGTCACAGTGTGACAGCTGGCCTGGTGTGGAGCAGGTGTGTCGCCGCAGCCAGCAGAAGGCAGCAGAGTCTGAGCTTTATTCAGCAGAGGAACACACTGATTCACTTTGTACAGCACATTTCATTCAAGGTCAGCTCAGTGGGATTTACATCCAGAGACGTACAACACACAGGAACGACCACAGAAGAAGAAACTACACACAACTGCAAGAAGAACACAAGTGAAGAAGAGAAGAGGAAGCTGAAGCAGAGTGTTGTCTCCATCAGCAGAGGGCAGCAGTGTGAAGGAGAAGGATGAGTGACACAAATATGACGAAGAAACAACATAAATAATAATTTCACCTTTTAAATCACTGAAGTAAAGAAAACCACAAACTAAGTGGTTCATTCGTCCTGCTGTTGTTTGTCGTTTGTTTATTCAGCATCAGAGACGGAAACAGTCAAAGAAACGTTTGACTCGTAAAAACTCATCTGAAGCTTCATGTCAGAGCAGAACTCAGTTTTATCCTGTTCACCTTCAGAGATCAGATCGTGACATCATCAGGTAAACCAGCTGCTACAGGCTGATGGAGATGAACAGGTAGAACACAAAGTCTGTCTGATCACTTCTGTCCAAATGAATTTTAATGAATTCTGTTTTACCTCTTATTCGTTTGGTGATTTCATTTGTTTAATTTTTTCATTTCTCTCTCTTTGTCTTTCTTCCTCGTTATAGTTTTTATTTTCTCATTCTTTGATTCAGTTTCCTTCAGTATTTGTGTTGTTATTGTTGTTATTGTTGTGATGTCCTGCTGCCTTTTTGAACCTGAAGTTCTCCCTTTATAATGTGGTGTGAAAAACTTCAGATGAAACTTGTTATATTATAATGATGGATTATTGAATATTCTCTTATTGACTGTGTGTCTTATTTATTCGTTGTTTATTGTTTATTGTTTATTGTTTTGAGGGGTAAACGTGTCTTCTGACTTCCCGGAACTTTCTGCCTCCTCATCATTTACAGTCAGAGCGGAACCCCCTCCCTCTGGATCTACACATCCGCGCAGTAAACTAGTCCCAAACTCCACTCGGAACACTTTCCTCATTTCAGCACAAATTTCTACACAACCTGGACTTCTGCACACACAAACAGTTCCGGTTATTTTTCTCACTAAACACGCCGAACAGTCGTTTCAGTTCACGACGTCCTGGGATTTGGCGCGTAAATGTCGGTGACGTCAGCGAGGGGCGGTGACCGGAGTATTAAAGGACCCGGCAGCAGCTGGTCGGACTGAGTCACTGCAGAGACCTCAACAGATCCGGATCAGTCAGCATCATCGATCATCGATCGGAAGACGCCACTTCGAAGATCGATCCGAGGTGAGTGCTCAAACTTCTAATCGATCATCTGATGATGAGTTATTGATCAGTCTCCGCTCACAGATTGTTTTTTTTTCTTTTATTAGTTTTCCTTTTTTCAGCGTGTTGATCCAAAAGAATCAGCAACAATCAAGTTCTGTTACAACTTTAATGCGCATTTTGTAAAATAGAACTTCATCTAAGTAAATTAGTCAGATGATTTTAGAGGCAGAGATGATGAAGATGATGATGATGATGATTTTAGAGGCAGAGATGATGAAGATGATGATGATGATGATTTTAGAGGCAGAGATGATGATGATGATTTTAGAGGCAGAGATGATGATGATGATGATGATGATTTTAGAGGCAGAGATGATGATGAAGATGATGATTAGTTCCAGCCCTAAATTCAGTTTTCTGAATGAACTGAACTGTCATGTTGTTCTAACTGAAGAGTTTGTTTTAGATTCTCTGAAGGCAGCAAACATATTTTATTTCCACCGCAGACACGTCTTCTCTCTTTTGAATCAGAACTTTTAAGGTTTATTTTTTATGGTTACCTCCAATCTGAGCAGAAGTGCAGTGTCCTGATGGAACAACCATGTAAACATTAAATCAGCTGATTGTTGAATGGACTTTGGTGTGATGTTCTGATTAAATCAGTGATGATGATGATGTCGTGTTGTGGCTCCACAGGTTCCGCCATGCCGCCAGTTTTGACCAGCACAAACTATGACTACGACTATGACGTCATCCAGCCCTACTTCCTCCTGGACGGCGAGGAGGAGGACTTCTACGCCCCTCCCCGCAGCCACCTCCTGCCGGGTCCAGGTGAGGACATCTGGAAGAAGTTTGAGCTGCTGCCGACACCCCCCCTGTCCCCCAGCCGGACCCCCTCCCAGTCCGAGGCCCCCCTGTCGGCCGCAGACCACCTGGAGGCGGTTTCCGAGCTGCTGGACGAGGACTGCGACCCCTCCGCCGTCCTGCTGCAGTCCTTCATCATCCAGGACTGCATGTGGAGCAGCAGCTTCGCCGCCGCCACCAAGCTGGAGAAGGTGGTGACCGAGAGGCTGGCTCTGCTCCGGTCCCGCCAGGACTCCTCCTCTTCCTCCTCCGGCAGCACTAAGGAAGACAGCAGGGCGGCTGGTCAGCAGGTGGGCGGGGCTCAGGTGAACACGGGTTACCTGCACGACCTCCACACAGCAGCCGCAGACTGTATCGACCCCTCCGTTGTGTTTCCATACTCCACCCCAAAGGAGACCGGACCAGATCCAGGTCTGGACTCTCCGCCTCTCAGCAGCAGTGACAGCGAATCAGGTGGGAACCAGGCTTTTATTTTGAAAAGTCTCTTCTTTAATCATGTATTTCAGAGTTTGTCACTGCTGTCAGGAGTCTGGTTGTATTGAAGTCTATGGGAAAATGTCCCTCCTCCTCCTTTATATTGAAGTCTATGGGAAAATGTCCCTCCTCCTCCCTTATATTGAAGTCTATGGGAAAATGTCCCTCCTCCTCTTTTATGAGTTTATGGTCTCAGTCTCTAGTTTACAGTCTTCAACACAACATGATGTTCATTTTTTAAATGATGCTCCATTTAGAGGGAAACAGACCAGGAAGGAGGGGAGGGGTCAGGGGGCGGGTCTAATTTAGAGGATTTTGGGGGCGTGACCAAAGATGGGGATTGATTAGGGGGCGTGGCTGATGGACAAATTACAAACAGCAGGTTTCATGACAACAGCTCACACTTTGACCCGAGTTAAGGATCCACCATTACTGTTACATCACGAAGCCCGGCTCCTGTTGCCTAGCAACCTTGACAACACATGTCTGTGTTTTGAGGTCCACTTTACATCCTCGGGCTTCCTCACAAGGAACGTTGGGATGATAATGGGAAAAGAATCTGAATGAGCCTTTAAACTTCAGTCAGAGCTCAGTGATCGGATCTGTTGTCAGGGACTGAAGGTCCAGCTGGGTCCTGATCCTGATCCAGGACCTGGACCTTCACAGGGGCCTTGAGTTACCCATGAGTCACTGGGGCAATGTCAGAGTCCTTGAAGTCTGTTCCATAATTTTTGAAGCAGTTTTAATGACCAGATTGTTGATGTTTCTCCCCACAGAGGAGGAAGAGGAGGGTGAGGAGGATGAAGAGATCGACGTGGTGACGGTGGACAGGCGGAAGGTGTCGCGGCGGTCGGGCCTGTCCCCGCTGGTCCTGAAACGCTCCAACATCAGCATCCACCAACACAACTACGCCGCCCAGCAGCCCCAGCAGCCCGCCGTCAAACGGCTCAAGTCGGAGACGCCGTGCTCGGCGTCCAGGCAGAGCGGCGGCCGCCGGTGCTGGAGCCCGCGGTCGGACGGCGAGGACAGCGAGGACAGACGAAGGACTCACAACGTGCTGGAGAGGCAACGGAGGAGCGAGCTGAAGATGAGCTTCCTGGCTCTGAGGGACGAGATCCCAGCGGTGGCCAACAACGACAAAGCGGCCAAGGTGGTGATCCTGAAGAGGGCGGCGGAGTTCATCACCGAGATCCAGGAGGACGAGAGGAGGCTGCTGGCGATGAAGGACGAGCTGAGGAAGAGGAGCAGAGAGCTGAAACACAGACTGGAGCAGCTTCGGACTTCACATTAACCTATCTCAGTCTGTGAGACGGGACTACATGGACCAGAATTCACCGGGGCCGGCTGGGCCGTAATCAGCTGTGTCTCTGTGTATTTATTTTAATTTAAATTGTTATTTTTCATAAAATGACCAGCTGATGATCAATAATTGAAAATATTTCATTGATTGTCACAACACATTTAATTTTTTATGTTTAAAACTAACGTTATTTCAATTTTGTGAAAATAGTTTTTTATTTTTATATTAAATCAGCTGCATGAACGGAAGTGCAGCAGAAGTAATGCAGACTTCAAAATAAAAGCTCTTCAGACACAGGAGATCCATCACTTTGTTTTCCTTCACGCTTCTGATGATGATGATATTGCGCCATGCAGAGGTCAAAGGTCACAGAGGAGATGTATATGTGTGTGTGTTCAGTCTGATTCAGCTGGCTGGACTTGCAGCTTTTGGGGATTGTGGTGAATCCTGAGTCCACTGGGACCGGTTCAGCTTCCCAGAACCAGACCAGATGAATCGGTCCTGGACTCAGATGAGTCACGCTGAGCTCAGAGAAGTCAGGTGACTCAGCCCAGGATCAGTATTTCCTCCATAAAACGGAGGGAATGTGGACTAAAGCCAGCTCAGTTCATTATTTTCAGGTTTCTCTGAGTCTCTTTTCCTTGAGGTCACAAAAATATTTAATTTCAAACTTTCCAGTCAATTTTCATTTGTACGATTTAAAGGATGTTTCATCCTTCAGTTTTTCCTCCTCCCAAATTTGTCCTGCCAATAAAATAAATAAAGAGAGACCGCTGAGTCATCCTGACCATCCAGGACACTCAGCGATGGCTTCCTGTTTCAGATCCCTTTTCATTTATTCACCATGACTCAGAACCTGAGATCCAGATCACAGGGACTCAGATGTCCCCACTGATTGTGGACTCCCAGGTCCACATGTAGAGCCGTTATGAAGTCCCAGTCGTGGACTGGAGACAGAAATGGAGAATGTTCTTGCGTCACAAGTCACGACCATCTTCCTGTCGAGGTCTGTCTCTGAACCAGAGTCCACTTCACGAGTCTCACTGACACAAACAGGAAACTGGCAGCGCAGCGTTGACCTGTTAATGATTCTGTGGATCCATAAGGACATTTCAGTCTTTGGAGGTTTTCTGCAGTTTTATACTTCACACTTCAGGCTGCTGTAAACTGTTAAACCGCTGTAATGTAAACCAAACACGAGGTCAGGGAACCTGCAGGTTAAATAATTACAGTACTGTTCACCTCTCACTGCTGTTTCGTCATAGTTTGACTTATTCTAATACAATCAAACAGCCACGGACTTCCTGGGACAGCTGGCTGGAGATCAGGGAATGTCCTGGGAGGGATTTGCATTTCGAGGGAATTTCCACTTGTACTAACTGGCTTAAGCGTCGTGATTTGCATAACGGTGATGTGATCCTGATTTTCAGGGAGCAGTGTCTGCTGAACTTCAGGAAAATGACATGAAATAATACAGATTCCTGTTGATGTGAGGCAGAAAAACATGTTCAGCTTCAACTGCAAGGCATCGTGGGAAGTGAGCGCTACAAACCTACGGTGGCCCCGAAGGATCAACACCAACAGACAAAACAACCGACTTCATCAATGAGTGGGAAATAAAAAAGGAGGCTCCCACAGCGGACACAGTCCTCCTCCAGATATCTTTTCTGGGAGGCGAGGCTGTCAGACAGAAGCAGCGTTCGGGCAGGTCATTCTGGGTGAAACAAACAGCAGCCTGCCCCCCCACCCCCCGGAGCTGTTGGACCGTTGGAAGCATTAACATGTAAATGGCTGTGGATGTGGTGAGAGTTGGTTTAACAGGCTGCAAGGCAGAACTGAGCAGCAGCTCAGCTCTTTATTAACGGGAACATTCACACAGAGACTGAAGGAACCTACGAGGAACCTTCTGCCGCCTTCACTGACCCCTGAGCCTCGTCGAATCCGGTTTAAAGGACATGAAGCCTTTATTCTGCTGCATATTTCTATATACTTATATTTAACTCCAGGAAACAACAGGCAGACCATTCACTGTACAGGCAGCTGTGGTCCTCAGAGGATGAACCCCTCCTCCTTCATTCAGTCCACCCTGATCTCAACAAGTCCATTAGTCTTCAGTAAAATGCTCTGCTGATTAATATTTTCATTCTTCAGATGTTTTTTGTGTGTTAGCGGTTAAAAATGGAGGAAAATCCACATTAGAATTGTTGGAGCCCAGACGGAGTCTTCTGAGTGGACCTGCTGAGCTCTTCGGGGTCTCCTGCAGCTCCACCATCACACACATGAAGAAAAACAACCTCCATTTAAAGTTCCCCTTTAGTTTCTGTTCACGCTCTCTCGCTCCCACGTTGGGGGGGGGGGGGGGTTCAACCTGCAGTTTGATGCTGTCATGTCTTCTCTTCTGCCTGAAAAGACGCCCCCCCCCCCGCCCTTCCTGCTGAGCCCCCCTGGAGATTTGATGCTCGTAATCCTTCTGAGCAGCACCCACCCTCCACCTGCCGGCCCTCTGCTGCAGGGTTTTCCCGAGCGTCCCCGCCCCCCCCCACACACACTGAGGGGGAAGTCAGCCTTTCTGTGTGCAGAACACCGACAGTGGAACCACAGAGCAGCTCTCCGTCGACTTTCCACAGACGGAACAGCTGATCACTGAAGAGGCAGAACACTTCAAACCTGTGGATTCATCCGCCGCTGAAAATAGTCCCTGCTTTGTATATTTCCTCCTTTGAGATTTAGATTGATTTAACTCAGCTGTCAACAAAATAAAACACTTCCTGTAAAAACTGGCCCTGCACAGCATTGATCAGTGGAAGGCTTTTAATATGAAGCATATTGACAGAAAACAGCAGATTTTAAACAGGAAGGCTTTAATACATTAATATTATTATTATTACTATAAAAGCCTCTTTAGTTAAAGTTCAAAGAGTTCAGCTGGGGCAGCTGGAGGGTTTTTTGTGACTGTGGGGGTGGATCGGGGGGAGTTTCCCCTCAACACGGCAATCAGAAGGAAACAAATTGGAAACACGTGCTGTTAAATGTGGAAAGTTTACACGGGACAGAAATCAGCATGTGTGAGTGAAACTGAGTCGGTGGGGTCTCCACTTCACCTCCTCCGTCACCAAAACAACTGAACCACAAACCAACTACATCAGCACTTTTCCCATCAATCAGAGCAGGAAGACACGCCTCCTCTCCAAAATGGACACAAATGAAGTTTGACTGTTGGGTTCATAATTGATGCTCACATCCTCATTCCAGAGCCGCTCGACTGTGACGGGAACTGAACAGAAACTGGAAGTGGGGCTTCTTTCCACCTGCCGTCTTCTTCACACCAGAAATTCAAATAATCTTCAAATGTCACCAGAAAGTTGTCACACTTCATGAAGGAGGAAAGAACCAGGGGGCGGGTGCTGTGACATCACAGAGTTTCAGAAGTTCTGGCAGCTGGTTTTAAGGTTGAGTAACCTTTAGGCTGTAGAGACCTTTAACATCCACCTTCAGACCGTCTGGACCTTTAGACCTTCAGACCGTCTGGACCTTCAGACCTTCAGACCGTCTGGACCTTTAGACCTTCAGACCGTCTGGACCTTTAGACCTTCAGACCTTCAGACCTTCAGACCTTCAGACCATCTGGACCTTCAGACCGTCTGGACCTTCAGACCGTCTGGATCTTTAGACCTTCAGACCTTCAGACCTTCAGACCTTCAGACCATCTGGACCTTCAGACCGTCTGGACCTTCAGACCGTCTGGATCTTTAGACCTTCAGACCTTCAGACCTTCGGACCTTCAGACCATCTGGACCTTCAGACCTTCAGACCGTCTGGATCTTTAGACCTTCAGACCTTCAGACCTTCAGACCATCTGGACCTTTAAACTTTCAGACCATCTGGACCTTCAGACCTTCAGACCATCTGGACCTTCAGACCTTCAGACCTTCAGACCTTCGGACCTTCAGACCATCTGGACCTTTAAACTTTCAGACCATCTGGACCTTCAGACCTTCAGACCATCTGGACCTTCAGACCTTCAGACCATCTGGACCTTCAGACCATCTGGACCTTCAGACCTTCAGACCGTCTGGACCTTTAAGAATAAACCACTTTAAAGTTCAGAGCAGTCAGAATGAGCCACTTTAATCTGATTGGAGGTTTGTGGTCTCCAGGTGTTTCCACACTTTCACCAGTTAGGGCCACTGAGTAGTTGTCAGGTGAGGAAACCTGAATCTTCAGGGGTCAGGTTCCATCATCATCTCCACCTGGTTCCTCTCAGAGTGAAAGTGTTTTCTTGTCAAAGTGCATCAAACTGCAGCTTGTGAGAACGTGTCAGGAAGACGGTAACCTAAAAATACTGAAGCGTTTCCTGAGCTTCAAACACACCACCACGATTTTCTGAGAAGCTTCATCGTCTGCGGTTTCTGAAGTTTACAGCTCAGGTGAGACGACCTTCTGCTCCAAAGACAGATCCTTCCTTCATGTTGCTGCTCTGCTGCTGCAGGACCACCAACACCCAACCACTAAACCTGTCCCAACTCATCCTGAGCCAGGTCAGAGTCCTGGTCAGAGTCCTGGTCAGAGTCCAGGTCAGAGTCCAGGTCAGAGTCCAGGTCAGAGTCCAGGTCAGAGTCCTGGTCTTAGTCCAGGTCAGAGTCCAGGTCACAGTCCAGGTCAGAGTCCTGGTCAGAGTCCAGGTCAGAGTCCTGGTCTTAGTCCAGGTCAGAGTCCAGGTCAGAGTCCAGGTCAGAGTCCAGGTCACAGTCCAGGTCAGAGTCCTGGTCTTAGTCCAGGTCAGAGTCCAGGTCAGAGTCCTGGTCTTAGTCCTGGTCAGAGTCCAGGTCAGAGTCCTGGTCTTAGTCCTGGTTTAAGTCCTGGTCTTACTCCTAGTCCGTCCAGGTCAGAGTCCAGGTCAGAGTCCTGGTCTTAGTCCTGGTCAGAGTCCAGGTCAGAGTCCTGGTCTTAGTCCTGGTTTAAGTCCTGGTCTTACTCCTAGTCCGTCCAGGTCAGAGTCCTGGTCTTAGTCCTGGTCTTAGTCCTGGTCCTAGTCCTGGTCCTAGTCCTGGTTTTCGTCCTGGTCCTAGTCCTGATCCGTCCTGGTCTTAGTCCTGGTCTTAGTCCTGGTCCTAGTCCTGGTCCTAGTCCTGGTCCGTCCTGGTCTTAGTCCTGGTCCTAGTCCTGATCCGTCCTGGTCTTAGTCCTGGTCCTAGTCCTGGTCCGTCCTGGTCTTAGTCCTGGTCCTAGTCCTGGTCCGTTCTGGTCTTAGTCCTGGTCCTAGTCCTGGTCTTAGTCCTGGTCCTAGTCCTGGTCCGTCCTGGTCTTAGTCCTGGTCCTAGTCCTGGTCCGTTCTGGTCTTAGTCCTGGTCCTAGTCCTGGTCCTAGTCCTGGTCCTAGTCCTGGTTTTCGTCCTGGTCCTAGTCCTGGTCCGTCCTGGTCTTCGTCCTGGTTAGAAACCAGCTGGTTGTTGAACTGTTCAAGCTTTCTGACAGACTGGTCCACTGGTCAGAGTCTAGACCTGGACCTGGACTCTGTGTCTGTAAAGTGAAGTCCACCCTTTATTCTCTCTCCTGACCATCGGGGGGCTGTAAATAGAAGTCAGATTGTATTGAAGTCTATGGGAAAATGTCTCTCCCTCAATCCTGATTTATTAGCTCAGTGACTGAGCGGCCTGAAGGCCTGAAGGCCGAGGGAGGGGGTCGCAGTGTTGTTGCTCTGTAGTCGAGCTGTTGTCGTGCTGTTGTCGTGCTGTTGTCGGAGCGGTGTGTGTCTGAGAAGGAAACTGTTGTGGTGTGATCTAATCAAACAGCTGCCGCCTGTTGAACCTGACACCTCACCTCATGTTCCCTGTTTACCCATGATGCCGAGCGGCGATATCAGACAAACAGAGGAGCAGTTTCCTGTTTCACTGTGACTGGGGGCTGGGGGGGGGGAACTCCTTATATGGGCAGCTCTGTGTGTGTGTGTGTGTGTGTGTGTGTGTCTATTCATTTTGTTTTAAAGTACATTAAATTGCCAAAAGTATGTGGACAATCACATTCTGACACTTTTGAGAGAACCAGAACCAGAACCAGAACCAGAACCAGAACCAGAACCGCTGTCAGCTCTGGACCTGATGTTGCATTCAAGTGTAAACTATTTAGTTGTAAAGATCTCTTTTGTTTCATTTACTATTTCAGAAGCTCATTAGCTTCACCTTCGGCTGTCCACATACTTTTGTCCAGCTCGTTAATCGAACTTGTGCTAATGAACCTCCACTGAAGACAATGAGACACAACTGAAAGCATGAAAAAGGGGGCAGGTGGACCTTTAGTAACGGATCCCCAAAACTTCATATGTAAATGTAAAATTGCAGAAAATGAATTGCATCCGATATTTGGTGCTTTTCTAAAATATTCTCTATTTATTGATGTTTGACAAAAATAAATAAGAAACAACCCAAAAAACAGATTTCATGAGCAGAAGAAATTAAAACTAAATGTCTGAAAAAGAATAAAAGTTGGAGCAGATGACAGGAAGTCGGCGGAGAGCTGATCCACCTGTGAGTGTTTTTATTATCAGTGTGACGATAAAACAGACTGTTTATTTTTAACTGCACAGGTGAAGGAAACCACGCCTGACAGGTTATTAATATCTGACCCGGTTGGAGTCTGTCAGTTTGACTTTATCTCAACAGTCGGGGAAAATGTTACCGACTGTTTGTCCCTGCAGGCCACCGTAATAGATATTCTTTTATTCCCAAGTCAAGCTGCCCTCCGGGGTAGTTTTAGGCATGATAACACACCTACAACACAAAATATTCATGTTCTGCTTTTACATATTTGATATTTCACTGATGGAGCAGCTGTTCAGGGACAGGACGTCCTGATGTCTGTCATGGTGTCAGGTGGAGAGGAGGGCTGTTTTATTCACCTGCACTTTGTCCTGTCGTGTGATTGGTTTGTGTGTCTTTTACGGCCGTTTCCTATTTTTTACTGCACGGTTTGTTTAATGTTTGCACCAATGAAGCCGTCTGAGAGGGGCTTTGTTAGTAAAGTTTACTTCCTCATCAGTAGGAGGGCCTCCAGCTTCTTCTCTCTGATCTCAGATTAGACACACCTGAATGCCTACAACACACACACACACACACACACACACAGTTAATAACAGCGTGGATATCTAATCTTCTTTCTTATGAAGATAAGATTGTGTTCATTCATGATAAGATGAGCAGCTGCAGCTTCACTTCCTGGAGCGTCAGCTGCTGCCCCCTGCAGACAGGATTCCTCTCTGACGGTCGGAGTCTGTGAGGACTCATCACAACGGATCTCACATCCATCCCAGAATTCCACAGTGACAACTCACAAACAGAGGAAAGTGATCCTGACGACAGGAAATAGAGTCACATCCTCATGTTCTGAAGATGTTAGAGGTCCAGACGGCCTGCAAAGAGACCTCCACGTGCTCCTTAATCTTTTATTGCCTCCCTCGGCCAATCAGAAGAGAGACAGATACACAAGGGAAACCACAAACCTTCAAAATAAAAGACAGGAGGAGTTCATAGATGGATTTTAACGTGAAACCTCTAAAGTGAGCTGGGTGATGAAATATGAACCTTTAAATCATCAATCACTGATCCTGTTTTAATCAGAAGGCTGCCGAAGCTGAGTGTCTTTTACAGATCACAGCGGGGCCCCAGATGGCCCCTGGTTGTCGGTTCCAATCCCAACAGCAGCGGGACACTCCGTCTGGTTTCTGCTGGTTAACCCAAACAGAGTTTAGAGGTAGAAAACCTGCAGGCCCCGCCCACTCCCACCAGGACCTGTCAATCAGCTGTCAGGAGCAACAGGTGTGTGTGTGTGTGTGTGTGTGTTGTTTGAACTGAGTGGGATCAAACACAGAATCTGACTCTAAATGAACATAAATAAATAAATGTTGATTCTGAGCAGGTTTTATTTCCAGAGTCAGATAAAACGGTGACGAAGTCCAGATATTTATTCATGGAGATGACTCAGAAGACAAACAGACGGTGGAGGATGGAAAAACCTAAAGGACCTCCGAGGTGACTTCCTGAGTCACAGAGAATCAAACACGCCTTCATCTTTTGTCCAAATGAAACCGCTGTATAATATTAACGCTATTTAAAAGTGTTCCGTTTGAACATCCTCCACGTTTGCGTCGCATCTGTTCGGTTAATCTTTGCTCTGATTTCCCTCAAAGAGCTGCTGCAGTCGGCCTGACCGTCTGAGTCCGGTGACTCAGATGAAAAAACCTGGACCATGAATCATCAGATGCTCTGATACACAGAACAGTCACCTCCAGGGCTCTGTGGTGCTGTGTGTCACTCTGAAACCACACAGGACCCGGTCTTCAGGTCTTCAGGCCTTCAGGTCTTCAGGTCTTCAGGCCTTCAGGTCTTCAGGTCTTCAGGCCTTCAGGTCTTCAGGTCTTCAGGCCTTCAGGTCTTCAGGTCTTCAGGCCTTCAGGTCTTCAGGTCTTCAGGCCTTCAGGTCTTCAGGTCTTCAGGCCTTCAGGCCTTCAGGTCTTCAGGTCTTCAGGCCTTCAGGCCTTCAGGCCTTCAGGCCTTCAGGTCTTCAGGCCTTCAGGTCTTCAGGTCTTCAGGCCTTCAGGTCTTCAGGTCTTCAGGCCTTCAGGCCTTCAGGTCTTCAGGTCTTCAGGCCTTCAGGTCTTCAGGTCTTCAGGCCTTCAGGTCTTCAGGCCTTCAGGCCTTCAGGTCTTCAGGTCTTCAGGCCTTCAGGTCTTCAGGTCTTCAGGTCTTCAGGTCCTTTACCCCTCTAGTCTTTTGCTCCTCTGGTTTCTGGTCTTCTAGTCCTCTGATGTGGTTTTATTGGTGTCAGTTGTGAGTCTTTGGTTCCTGTTGTTGTCATGATCCACAATCTGAGCGGTGAATCCAGTTTGGAAGAATGTTATCACAATTCATGTGAAACAGAAATAAGGTTATCACATAACACACACACACACACACACACACACACACACACACACACATGGAATGTGCTGCTTCCCGTCAGCTGTTCCCACAAATTACTCGTTTCCAAAGAATGTGTGTGTTTGTGAGTCTGTGTGAGAGAGAAAGAGAGAAAGTGTGTGTGTGTGTGTGTGGCTGTGTGTTTTCCTATCTTTGTGAGGACCCAGAGGAGTTTGGAAATGAGCACTTTTTCCTGTTTGAGGATTCAGACGAGGTTTTAAAAACCTGTTGGATTCCAGTCTGATGTTCTGCTGGATCGGGGACCAGCTGATCTGGGTCAGGGTCTGTCCCAGAGCTAGGGCTGAATCTGGACTTCAGTCCCACCTCACACTTCAACCCTTGAAGGGTTAGTTGAAGTTAGATAATGTTAGGTTAAGTTCAGGTTAGGGTTAGCTTGAGATAAAGACTTAGGTTTAGTTAAAGTTATAATGCACATCCAGCGATGTGTGTGAATTATCCAAACAGGCCTACTCACACTGTTAGGACTGTGTGTGTGTGTGTTTACTTTAAACTCTGATAAGATCGGAGCCTGAAGGATCCATCAAGTTCTCGTCTGGAGCGGATTCAGATAAAGAAAATGAAGACAAAATAAAAAGCTGCTAAGTGGAAGAAACACTCGTGTTGTGAATGAAACTGCAGAATGAGAAGCAGAAGTTCAACAATGAGTCTTCAGAAAGATTTAAAAATGTCAACAGACCCGACGGTGACATCAGCTGTTCCACAACCACACAACAACCAGACAGCACGGTCAAAGGGACAGAAACACAGACGGTGAATAATCACAGCTTCTTCTTTCAGGTGGAAACTGATCCGGATCTGAAGCCAAATTTACTCTGATGAGCTCCCGAAGCAGGAAGCTGCTGAATCATTCACAGAGTGACTCCAATTGTTCTTTAGAGTCCGAATTTTTAGAAAATGATGTCCTTCACATTTATACTGATTTATACAAACTATTTAACTTAAACATCTGGAAGAAAATGTTCTGATCTGGTGAATGTCTGACTCCATCCAGCATCTTCAGCTCTCTGTGGCAGCAGGAAGTCCAGCAGGAAGTCCAGCAGGACTTTCCCAGGCCAGATGGGATATGCGGTCCCTCCAGTGAGCTCTGGGTCTACCCCGAGGTCTCCTCCATCGCCTCCGGAGGAAGTTTCTCGGCAGTCTACTCTTCTAACGCCCACACTGTTGTCGTCTGCTGCAGCATTGTCACATATTTGGTTGTGTTTTTGTCGGTTTGACTTCAGCATCCAGCACCTGATGCAGCCGTGGATGGATGCGATGGAGATCAGGCTCAGACAGTGTTTCTAAAAGCAGAGCCGGTTCAGGTCTAAAACGGGTCTGTGGTGATCCAGAGGAGGAAGTTAGTTCTGTTTCACTTCTCCTCTGAAGCCTGTGAGCTCTGAAGGTCAGCTGTGGAACATCTGACTCGTCTCCACATCAGTGTGCTTCTTCTCAAAGTCTCTCATCTTCACACTGGACCATTTTTCTGCTTCAACACCAGCTTCAGGACTAAATGTTCGCCTGATAGACTGACCGGTATCCATGGTAACCAGGTAATCAGCGTCACGGACTGCACCTGTCAGCGGTCAGAATGCTCCTGCTGATCGGTGTGGTGACGGCTGATGGAGGACGATTCCTGACAGGAAGTGCTTTGCCCTCTGGGTAAGAATGACTCAGAGTGACCTAACCGCAGTTATTATGGGATGTTTTAGTGTGGTAACAATATCAAAGCCATTTCAGCTGAAGCTCGCGTTGTTTTTTAATTTTATGTGGACTCTGTGAAGTGAAGCTAAAGCTGAGGAGTCTTAGACCTTCAGCCTATCTACCAGTCAGACTGTACTGAAGTCTTTTGTTCATTTTCCAGAAATGAATCATGAAACAGAAGCAGCCTTTTCTTAAAAATGTAAAATCTTTATTTGGGCAACATGAACATCATTAAAAACGATTAATGCCACACGATCCTCGCAGCGCAGCGTTGATGTACGAGGCAAAAATAAAAAGCTTGTAAAAGTTTCCAGTCAGCACAGTCCCACTGATCACATCAGTTCAGACATGGAGAAACTCAAGTCCACATCAGTCTGAGGTTCCCCTCGTTACAGTACCGCTTCTCCTGTCACAGTGGTTCTCCTTCTGTTAGCTAATCCCCAACTTCCCATTAGCCACTTTATTACAGTGCCATCACTGTTTGTACACATTCAACCCCAAAACGACAATAAGAAGACCAATGCTGATCTTTCCTGCTGACCGTGTTTTGGCTGATTCAGAGGAGGGCGTGATAATCAGTCAGCGCAGGATAGAAAACAGACTACATAGATTTGGTTCTCCTTTTCAGTCCAAAGAGAACAGAATCATTTACTGGGAGCTCCACAGTGTGCACGCCTCCTCTTTCACACCGTGTTCACTTTCTGGGTGGATTTCTGAACCTTCCACCCGCTCCGTTTAGTTTTCACTGTGGAACCTCCAACACAATTTAAAATAATCTGAAATGAGAATATTTTTGATTTACAGTCATAAGAAAAGTTTTACCAGATGTAAGTGACACAAACAGCTCATCTTCTGAGGTGGAATGTGTCCTTTTAATGGAACCCAAACCACACGGACCCTTTTCCACCAGAAGAATCCAGAACCAACCGAACACCTGGAGACGTTGGCCGGGCTGCAAGGTCACATTTAGGATTCAGGAAAAGTACCGCGTTATTTTGAAATTCCAACAGAAGCTGTCAGACAACCAAAATCCAATTTTATCCCTTTTTGATTCTTGTTGCCATGTTTGGTTTCCTTTAAACCGTCCAGTCGGTACCACCCGGTGGATCAGATTAGACTGCCGGGTTCTGTTCAGTCCTGTAAAACTCTGGACACCCTTCTTCTGGTGGAAAAGGTTCCTGTCAGACTGTCGAGCAGAGAGCCACGCCACGACAGCCGACCAATCAGAGCTGCCGAAGCTGCATTCAGGTCACGTCAGATGAGCTGACCCACAAACCGTCTACAGACTTTCTTTAAAATCAAACAGCTGCCGCCGGTGATGATTTTTCACCTGCAGCGGGACCTGAGACGCCCAGAGTCGACTCTGCAGCTGTCATCAGACCACCTAAACTGTCTCCTTTTCCCGACCCAACCTCATCTACGATCCCTCGGCTGCCGGTGATGACAGGAATAATCCTAAAAACAGCTGGTGACGTCGAGGGAAACTGGCTCGGCCTTTACGGTCTACGTTCCTGTACTGGGACACAGATTTTGTTCTTTCCTTTGGACCGTCGAGGAGATGAAGCGACGACTTCACTCCTGAGAACCTAGAGATTTGTTTTTATCACCGTTTGGTTTCTCCCTGGCAGTCAGGTATTGTCTGTTAATCTATTGGTTGATCTCAGTCTCCCCTCTTCACCTGATTCCCGGTTTGTCCATTTCTGAGCCTCGTTCTCGTTATCAGCTGAAGAAGGAAGACTGTCAGTCCTGGTCAGAAACATGTTTCCCTCTAAATGTGTTGTAGCTGCTGCAAATCTGACTTGATGTGAATGCAACTTCAGCACTAAACCGATCCTTACACTCCTTTTCTTGGATTTTTTTTTTTTCTTTTTCATAAACAACAAAAACATTTTTTAAAAGAGAATCAAAAACAACAAATGAGGTTTAAGACAGAAATGTTAGCTAAAGGTTTGTTCAGTAGCTCTTTTGAAATCTGGACCAAAACTGTACAAAAATAAGTGTGGACTTAATTTGGCTGCAGCATGTTTTTGATTTGCTTGGAGGTAGTCTCATCATTCAGATGTTTGGTCGTGTACCTGCAGGATGGAGGGGGGTTTAATATCTTTACACCTCTTCAGGGGTATTTGTGACGGAGTGTGTGGAGGGCTTACAGACCTGAGAGCGTTGAGTAATCCCTCCACACTGCTGGGCGGCTGCTCCTTCAGGACTCGGATGCAGCCTTTCATCTGACGAGGACCAAAACAGAGACTTTGTTTAAAAATGAAACTACAGAAGACTCAGTCCAGAATCAAGGAGTGACCAAAAGACAGCTGGGCCCAACGGAGGAGAGGTGGACCGGACCCAGTATGAGCAGGATCCTGGTGCTCCGGGCCAGAGACCTGAAGCTGGACCTGACTGTAAACGGACTACGTTACACTATAAAACTACATTCACTCAGATGGAACCAGCAGCCTGTGGACGAGCTGCTCCACCTGCTGGGCCACAGCCAGAACTGCAGCTACAATCAGGGCAACAATCAGTCTGTGATCTGGATCAACAGGGGAACAGAACTGAAGTCCACTTAAAAAAACAAAACAAAACAGATAAATGAAGACAGAAGAAACTCACAGTGTGTGTGTGTGTGTGTGTGTTAATGTGTCTCGTTAACATACGTCTATGTTGGAGGTCTTAACGAAGGCTCCAGACGGGTGAACGTGGTCGTACAGGATGATGACGCCCACCATCACCCGGAGACAGAACAACACCGTCTCCTCACTGGCAAAACGACTGCGATACTCCCTACAAACACACAAACACACACACACACAGTCAGAGTGTGGGCCGACACCAGCTGTGATGATGATGCTGAAGATGAAGGAAGATGAACTCACGGTGTTTCCAGCATCACTTTACAAACACTGGCCATCGTACTCAGACAGTCTGTCGTGTTTTCTACCGGAACGTCTTGATTCTGCAGCACAACAATAAGAACAAGAACCTTACTGATGAACTAAAACAGACAAAAATACTTAATACTTACAAGTAAGAGTCGAGGAGTAGTTAAATAAGAAGAACAGAAACTCTGTCACAGCTTAAATCTTATTTTAATACAGATCAACGTCCTAATAAATTTAACAGAAATAATAATTTAGAGAATAAAGTTCATGTATAATTTAATGTATACAAACAATTCTAATCTAAACCAATAAAAACGGTATAAATGGAGGGCAGCAGTTCTCAACCTGTGGCACAGCCTCCTCTAGTGGACCATAAGAGTACTGCAGGTGGGCAGAGACGTACTAATAAAGGATTTCTATTAAAACTTAATTTAATCCCTCTAAAACAAATTATCTTTGTAATTTTATTATTCGAAAAAATATTTGACATGTTTAGTTAGCATGCTAACTTTAGATAGTGCAGAAACGCATTCTGTAAAAAAGGAAATTAGTAACATAATTAAAATCTACATGAATGTAAAAAGTAATAGTAGATCATAATTATTGTGTGGTAAAGAAAATACGGATAAATTCATATTAAAGTGCTTTGAATCTACAGAATACATTTTTATTATCTATATTTTATTATTCAGTGAATCATTGATGGATAAAAGAATGAACAGATCATTTCTAAAAATCAGCTGATGACTCACGTCTGTGACAAACTTGGAAGTGGCGTCGCTCAGCGTCTTCAGCATCGGCGTGGCGCTGGCATAAAACAGAGACATCCGATTGGCCAACTCGTTGTTGACCTCATTCCCCGTATCCGCCTGAAGGAGAAATAAGGTTTACTGTCCATTTATCCTACGTACTGATTCATCATCTTTCTCTCTCTTGGCCTCTTACAAACAGATTGTTGATCCGCATGCGGCTGATGGTCCGACGGTAATAACTGAAATCATTCTGGATCGCAGGGTTGGTCATCTGGAGGAGACACAACACAGAGCATGAGGAAGAGGTGGAGGAAGAGCATGATGAAGAGCATGAGGAGGAGGAAGAGGAGGAGCTTCAGGCGGTACCTTGAGCTCATCGAAGCGCAGCGTGAAGTACAGGATGTGGGCGAACTGACGAGCCAAAGCCTGTTTCTGCTCCAGATGCTGAGTTGGAGACGACCCCGAGCTGGTGAGGACGTCCAGGAGACAGTGCAGACTGGACTCTGGGGGGGGAGGACAGACTCACATCTACAGCACCAAGTCTCTGGACCGAACCCACACAGGCACACAGAGAACACTGAGGTTCGAACCCAGAACCTTCCTCTGAGGAAACAGGGCTCACCGACTTCACAGACAACAGGAAGTCAGTGAATCTGGTTTGGCTGCTCAAGATAACACAGTGAACACACACACACACACACACACACACACACACACCAATCACAGCCGATCTCTGTGGATGGTAATGACAGTCTGACAAACAGGAAGTTGATCCTTCTTTAGAGCAGACCAGGACTAAAGTATGATGGTGACTGATACACATCACACTTCAGGGTCTTACCGAGCTTCTGGGAGAACTCATAGAAGGTTTTGAGCTTTGCCACCAGAGGAACCACAGCTGACCAGGCCTTCTCCTGGACCCCCTCCACACCAGGACTCTGGATGGCCTGAACACACACACACACAGACAAGATTAGACCAGAGACTGAGACCAGAGACTGAGACCAGAGACCGAGACCAGAGACTGAGACCAGAGACTGAGACCAGAGACTCATATTGTGCTGCGTAGCCAGGACCAGGACCAGGACCAGGACCAGGGCCTGATCCATATTACCTGTCGGATCTCCTCTCCTGCACCTCTGTAGGCCTGCAGGTCGTCCAGGATGACCTGAGCCTCCGTCAGCACCTGGTTCACCTTCTCCCATATCTCTGTCTCTGACTGTGAGGGCTGAGCGTCTGGAAAGACACGCAAAAGGTCAAAGGTCAAACAGGCACGGCACAGTGAGCGTGCTCCGCTGCTGACCGCTCACTCTGCAGTGCAGGAAGAGGTGCATGCTGGGTAACAGAAGGGGAATTAATTTGCATGTTATTTCTGCACAGAGGAAGAAGAACTTGCTGCTGTTGGACCAGAATGTGCACGACTAACAGGAAGTAACTCTAAATATGTTTGATTTGAATCATCAAACTTTATTTCTGCAGAACTTTTCATTCGGATCAAAGTCCAGCTGCTCGTGTTTACTGAACTCACACTGTGACTGACGAGTTTGAGGGACCTGCAGGTCCCTGAGGTCCCCGGTAAAATCAATATGTGTGTGCGTGTGTGAATCTTACTCTCAAAGTCCAGGAAGAAGTTTCCGCCATTGTTGTCAATGTCTCTGGTTAACACTTTAATCAGGTTCCCCATCCTGTTGACACACAACAAACAGTTAAAGGTCCAGGTGGTCTTCAGGTTTAAAGGTCCAGGTGGTCTTCAGGTTTAAAGGTCCAGGTGGTCTACGGGTTTAAAGGTCCATGTGGTTTAAATTTAGATGTTAACTAATCAAAGAATTCTGTCCTGGATTGGTTCAGGTTGTCTGGGAACGTGGGACATCCTGGTCCAGGACCACAAAGTGTTTTTTCTCCTGGTCCTGGCCTGCACTCCGGCTGCAGTCTTAAAGCTTCATCCTATCTACTGACCGTCAGGTGGCGACTCCACCGGTATTGTATTGTATTGAAGTCTATGGGAAAATGTTCCTCCTCCTCCCTGATTTATTAGCTCAGTGACCGAACAGCTCGTGTTTCCAAAGCCTGAAGCTCTAAAGGCAGAGGGAGGGGGCGGCACTGTTGTCATACTGTTTTTGTAATGCTGTCGAGCAGTTGTTGTACTGTTGTCGTACAGACAGCTCTCAGACTGATGACATCATAGAGGGTTGGCTCTGACATCAACCCGCCTGAGTGGAGCGAAAACACACCAACATAGACGGAGGGTTGGCGCTCTGCGGTGGCGTTGCAAACTCAAATGGGAGCAGCGTCTTCTCATCACCAACCATGAGAAGAGGAAGTGATGAAGTCTCTGAAAGTTTGGGCTAAATTTAAAACAGAGGAAGTAAAGCAGACTGAGCTTAGGTCAGGTAATCCGTTCGCACAACAGCAGCACAAAAAAAACACACAAGGGTTTGTGTTGAAAAATAAAAGAAGACGATGTCTTATTTCCCATAAACTGAGGGTCTGAGTATCAGCAGGGAGAAACAGAAAAACACCACAAAACACAGAAGTACGCACAAGGTTCATTTCTCTGTGATCACAAACGACAGCAGTGATCGACCCCACTCAGACTGAAGGTCAGGTAAGGTTAGGAGAGATCTTCAGCGTTTAGCAGTCGGCCATGTTAGCGCGCCATCAGCACTTGAATCAGCCCCGTGTTCTTTGTGGCGATCATCGAGCAGGTGTACTGCAGCTCGGTTGTCATGGTTACAGTAATGAATTTGCAGATGGTACCAAGCGTGATGAACCTCCCTTCATCACCGTGGTTACTACAATAATGGTCACTGGTTAGCTATAGCAAAAACAAAGTTCCTCAACATTAGACAATGGACTAAGGTTAAGACCTTTGTGATGTCACATCAAAGCAGACCCCACTTTAACCACGCCCCCAAGTCCAGCCCACCTGGACCTACCATACAACCTCTGACACTTTTACAGTATTTATAAAGAACTTACACCTGATTTATAACCAAAGACCACATGGAAGTCCACCTTTAGTCTGAATGAACCTTTAATATTTAGTCTGATTGGATCTTTAATATTTAGTCTGAACGGATCTTTATATTTAGTCTGATTGGACCTTTAATATTTAGTCTGAACAGACCTTTAATATTTAGTCTGTATGGATCTTTAATATTTAGTCTGATTGGATCTTTAATATTTAGTCTGTATGGATCTTTAATATTTAGTCTGTATGGATCTTTAATATTTAGTCTGAACGGACCTTTAATATTTAGTCTGATTGGACCTTTAATATTTAGTCTGAACGGACCTTTAATATTTAGTCTGTGTGGATCTTTAATATTTAGTCTGAACAGACCTTTAATATTTAGTCTGACTGGATCTTTAATATTTAGTCTGAACAGACTTTTAATATTTAGTCTGAACAGACTTTTAATATTTAGTCTGAACGGACCTTTAATATTTAGTCTGACTGGATCTTTATATTTAGTCTGATTGGATCTTTAATATTTAGTCTGAACAGACCTTAAATATTTAGTCTGAATGGATCTTTAATATTTAGTCTGAACGGATCTTTAATATTTAGTCTGATTGGACCTTTAATATTTAGTCTGATTGGACCTTTAATATTTAGTCTGAACAGACCTTTAATATTTAGTCTGTATGGATCTTTAATATTTAGTCTGATTGGACCTTTAATATTTAGTCTGTATGGATCTTTAATATTTAGTCTGTATGGATCTTTAATATTTAGTCTGAACGGACCTTTAATATTTAGTCTGATTGGACCTTTAATATTTAGTCTGAACGGACCTTTAATATTTAGTCTGTGTGGATCTTTAATATTTAGTCTGAACGGATCTTTAATATTTAGTCTGTATGGATCTTTAATATTTAGTCTGATTGGACCTTTAATATTTAGTCTGAACGGATCTTTAATATTTAGTCTGTATGGACCTTTAATATTTAGTCTGAACAGACCTTTAATATTTAGTCTGAACAGACTTTTAATATTTAGTCTGAACAGACTTTTAATATTTAGTCTGAACGGACCTTTAATATTTAGTCTGACTGGATCTTTATATTTAGTCTGAATGGACCTTTAATATTTAGTCTGAACAGACCTTTAATATTTAGTCTGACTGGATCTTTATATTTAGTCTGAATGGACCTTTAATATTTAGTCTGAACAGACCTTAAATATTTAGTCTGAATGGATCTTTAATATTTAGTCTGAATGGACCTTTAATATTTAGTCTGAATGGACCTTTAATATTTAGTCTGATTGGATCTTTAATATTTAGTCTGAATGGACCTTTAATATTTAGTCTGAACGGATCTTTAATATTTAGTCTGTGTGGATCTTTAATATTTAGTCTGAACGGATCTTTAATATTTAGTCTGAACGGATCTTTAATATTTAGTCTGAACAGACCTTTAATATTTAGTCTGACTGGATCTTTATATTTAGTCTGTATGGACCTTTAATATTTAGTCTGAACAGACCTTTAATATTTAGTCTGACTGGATCTCTAATGTTGTTGCTGTGAATGAAGCTAAAAGCTAAACCGTCACGGATACATGAGGTTCAGCAGTTTCCTGTATCTTTAGTGAAGAAGGTGGCACATTCACACATTCACACTGAACATGCCTGAAGTCTGAGACATGATGGTTCAGCAGCATAAACACTGCTCTCAAACTACCAGTTTCTGTGTCAGACCTCATTTCAGATTGTGCTTCGTGGCTCCTGTTTTGGTTGGTTTTTAACTCCAGTTCGGTTGTTCGGGTCGGGATAAAGTTTATTTTTGTTTGGTAACTTCCTCAGCTCCTCAGCGCTGACAGGCCTCTCAGCTGCTCTAATGTAGGTTACCTGCTTCCTCCGTGCAGCCCACACACACACACACACACACACACACACACACACACACACACACACACACACACACACAGAGTTGTGTTGTCAGTAAACCACCGTGATGATGTCTTATTGGACCCGTTCCGGGACCGGACAGAAGACCCGGCTCGGTCCGGTTCAGCTCGGTCTGCAGATGAACCCTGAACATCGAAGTCAGGCTGGACTTTTCTTCTTCCTGCAGCAGCGGCGGTCTGCAGGACCTGACACGTCTGATCCGAGACCAGGATCCACCCAGAGCAGACCTGGTCCCCCTCCTGACCCCTCCCCTACCTGTGGCACAGCCCCCCACCCCCTCCCCCTCGGCTCCTCACCTTGGCTGATAGCTGATCGATATCTGCGGATCGATCCGTGTGTCCGGGCTCCGGTGGTCCAGGTGTCTCCCGGCGGTCCGCCTCCTCTACATGCTGGGCGAGTGTGAACCCGGAAAACGGCCGCTCGGCGCTCCGTTAACTATAAAAGGAGTGATTTCCTCAGGAGGAACTGAGCAGCAGCCAATCAACGAGCCGCGAAGGCAGCGCCTGCAACTGCGCAGTCGGCCGACAGAGGCAGCCGGAGCTGCGCTGCAGCTGCAGCTCCGGGAGCGGAAGGATGGAGGAGCGTGTCGGCCACAACATACCCCAAAACCTGCAGCTTCCACCGCCAGCATCCAGTCAGTAATCAGTCAGTAATCAGTCAGTAAATCAGTCAATAATCAGTCAGTAAATCAGTCAGTAAATCAGTCAGTAAATCAGTCAATAATCAGTCAATAATCAGTCAGTAATCAGTCAGTAAATCAGTCAGCATCCAGTCAGTAATCAGTCAGCATCCAGTCAGTAATCAGTCAGTAATCAGTCAGTAAATCAGTCAGTAATCAGTCAGTAATCAGTCAGCATCCAGTCAGTAATCAGTCAGTAAATTAGTCAGCATCCAGTCAGTAATCAGTCAGTAATCAGTCAGTAAATCAGTCAGTAATCAGTCAGTAATCAGTCAGCATCCAGTCAGTAATCAGTCAGTAAATTAGTCAGCATCCAGTCAGTAATCAGTCAGTAAATCAGTCAGTAATCAGTCAGTAATCAGTCAGCATCCAGTCAGTAATCAGTCAGCATCCAGTCAGTAATCAGTCAGTAATCAGTCAGTAAATCAGTCAGTAATCAGTCAGTAATCAGTCAGCATCCAGTCAGTAATCAGTCAGTAAATTAGTCAGCATCCAGTCAGTAATCAGTCAGTAATCAGTCAGTAAATCAGTCAGTAATCAGTCAGTAATCAGTCAGCATCCAGTCAATAATCAGTCAGTAAATCAGTCAGTATCCAGTCATTAATCAGGCAGTAAATCAGTCAGCATCATAATGAAACCCGTTGTTATATTCTAATTAGAATCATATGGTTGAGTTACTGTTTGTCCATGATCTGACCATAACTGTCATAATACAATCTGATATTAAGTTATAATTGTTTTTAATTAAACAATAATTGAATCACTTTAATCGTATTTAGTTATCTTGACACGTTTAAAGATTTTCATCGTTCAGGTTGGTGTTTTTAACCGTTTGACGTCATTCAATCAAAAATTTGATTCAAAAGTCATGTGACTTCTTATAAAAAGATGATTTGACCTCACCTGTTTGTTTTTTATTATTATTTTAACAAACAAAACAACAAACTCCCACTTCTCTCCGCCAGACGGTACGACTGCAGCGAATCCTACATTTCCCACATCACCCCGCGCGCAGACGGAAGTGCGTCATCACCCGTGACCTTGGCCCCTTCCTCAGTCGCTTTTCTAACAGGCGGAGAGGACGAACATGGCGAATAAGGAGCCCGGTGTAAGTCCGTTTATCCTCCACACGCCGCCTCTACACTCCGTGTCGGTTCCGGTTCTGTCTCAGACTCCCGGGAATCCATCTGTTGTTTCCCGCTCTTTGAACGGATGCTCGTGACACTTTGTGTTTTTAAAATAACGCCTGATGCACGTGAGCCCGCTGCATCAGGTCCTAGCTAAATCAGCTAGCTCAGCTAGGCTAAGCTAAAATAAGCTACCCAACGGTGTTAGTGCTGTAACTGGTGTGTGTTTCTTTGGTTAGTTAGTGTGTCTGTGAGCACTTAGTGTGTGTAGCTGGTGTGTGACTCTTTGGTTAGTTAGTTAGTTAGTGTGTGTGTGTAACTGTGGACCTTCACTGAGGTCCTTGACTGTGGACTTTCACTGAGGCCCCTCACTGAGGTCCTTCACTGAGGTCCTTCACTGAGGCCCCTCACTGAGGTCCTTCACTGTGGACCTTAACTGAGGTCCTTGACTGTGGACCCTCACTGAGGCCCCTCACTGAGGTCCTTCACTGAGGTCCTTCACAGAGGTCCTTCACAGTGGACACTCACTGTGGACCTTAACTGTGGACCCTCACTGAGGCCCCTGACTGTGGACCCTAGCTGAGGTCCTTCACTGAGGCCCCTAACTGTGGACCTTCACTGAGGTCCTTCACTGAGGCCCCTCACTGTGGACCTTCACTGAGGTCCTTCACTGAGGCCCCTCACTGTGGACCTTAACTGTGGACCCTCACTGAGGTCCTTCACTGAGGTCCTTCACTGAGGTCCTTCACTGTGGACCTTAACTGAGGTCCTTCACTGAGGTCCTTCACTGAGGTCCTTCACTGAGGCCCCTCACTGTGGACCTTAACTGAGGTCCTTCACTGAGGTCCTTCACTGAGGCCCCTCACTGTGGACCTTAACTGTGGACCCTCACTGAGGTCCTTCACTGAGGTCCTTCACTGAGGTCCTTCACTGTGGACCTTAACTGAGGTCCTTCACTGAGGTCCTTCACTGAGGTCCTTCACTGAGGTCCTTCACTGAGGTCCTTCACTGAGGCCCCTCACTGTGGACCTTCACTGAGGTCCTTCACTGAGGTCCTTCACTGAGGTCCTTCACTGAGGCCCCTCACTGTGGACCTTCACTGAGGTCCTTCACTGAGGTCCTTCACTGAGGTCCTTCACTGAGGCCCCTGACTGTGGACCGTCACTGTGGACCTTCACCGAGGTCCTGTGTGAAGGTCAGTCAGTGTCAGGTCTGAGCACAGTAGTTTAACCTCAGAGGGTCAGTTTGGAGCAGAACCGTGTAGATTTGTCAACACACCATGTGTTGTGTTGTGTTGCTTCACTCATTGGTTGATGGTCTGTTTGTGTTTCAGAATTTTCTGCAGCAGCTGCGGCAGATTGCCGGCAGGATGTCGTCGGGGCCTCGAGGTGCAGGACTCGGCGTCAAACTGCTGATCGGTGCCGGAGCTTTGGCTTACGGAGTGAAGGAAGCCACATACACAGGTACTGTACTCTCCATTCAGACTGTCTCATTGGCTGCCCGTCGGTGATGTCATATCCTGTCTGCTCGTGTGTCAGCGTTGTTTGACACAAGCTCATCTTGAAGCCGGGAGTTCTTTTACTGTCATACTGTGACTAAAGGTAGTGCTTTTATTCTGACACAGTAATGACAGGAAGTGTTTTGGCTGTGTGTAGTTGCTATGTTCTTGTCAGCACTGAAATGAGTGATATTGTGTTGTCTACAGTTGAAGGAGGACAAAGAGCGATCATCTTCAACAGGATTGGAGGGATACAGATGGACACAGTGCTCACTGAGGGCCTCCACTTTAGGTGGGAGACACCCCAACCCTCAAACACACACACACACAGTGACCATAGCAACACTTCCGATAGCAGATGTTTGGTTACGATTTATAATGTAAATATGATTATTAGCTGCAGATGATATTTTCCACACACAGAATCTGGACTGGACCAGTTCCAGTTCTGTACTCATATTTTCATATTTGAGGGGAGATATAGATATAGACAGTGAACTGTGGAAACAGCGTCCTGCTCTGTAACTGTGTGTTGTCGTCCTCACTCAGGATACCCTGGTTTCAGTATCCCATCATCTACGACATCCGAGCCAGACCGAGAAAGATCTCCTCGCTTACTGGAAGCAAAGGTGAGACATTCAGTTCACTTTTAGAAGCCACTTGGAACAGGTAGTTGGACACTGTAAACTTGAATTGAGTTGATGGTTCACGTATGAATATCTGCTGCTTCTGGAGCAGCTCAGAATTCTGTTCTGATCTCTCTTCTAAATAAAGCTGCTTTAAAGTCCAGTGTTGGCCCAGCTCAGCTTTAACACAACACTCTGTCTCCAACCTTTACCCTTTCTGAACTGAATGAAGCTTTTCTGTTTTTACATCCGTTTGTGTTTTTCTTTTATAAGGTTTTTTAAAAAATTCACTATTCAGAATCACAAATTCAGCTAATTATATATGCCACTCAATACAGACTCTGTTCTTGTAAAACAATAGTCAGACTGATCCAGATCGTTCGTCAGTTTATCACTGAAGTCAGTTTCACACACGACAAATCAGGCTGTTAGAAAGAGCTGATTCTGCAGTTTAAGGAGGGAACAGGGAAAACCATCAGGAGGCATAAAAGCTCTGAAGACCAGCTGAGATAGTCCTGACTGATGTGACTCACTGTCCAGGGTTTTACTTGCACAGAAATGAAAATCAGACCTGTTGAGGGTCCTCTATAAACTGTCTATCTGTATGACCAGTAGAGGTCACCAAAGTTCATGTTTCAACCATGAGATGCCCCAGACTCCAAAGATCCTGGTTCTGTAACGAACTTTCAGGAAGATGAGAGGATATTAATGCAGATTGGATACACAGGTGTCATGTGACTTCCCAGTTCAATTGGCTTTATCCCCCACCCCCCCTTTTCTTTTTGTCCCTCTCCCTCCCTTCAGACCTTCAGATGGTGAACATCTCTCTGCGGGTTCTGTCGCGGCCGCTGGCCTCCAACCTTCCCACCCTCTACCAGCAGCTGGGACAGGACTACGATGAGCGTGTCCTGCCCTCCATCGTCAATGAGGTGCTGAAGAGTGTGGTCGCCAAGTTCAACGCCTCACAGCTCATCACACAGAGGGCACAGGTATACACACACACACACACACACACACAGAGGACAGGTACACACACATTATCTTTAAGTACAATAAAGTTATGGCTGGTGACAGTATTATGAATTGACTTTGATTCGTGAAACACTGACAATAGATTAATTCATGCGCGAATTGAAACACTCCATGGTCTGAAACTAAATTGAATAACATATACAGAATATGGACAATAATAACTGATAACTTCTCACTTGCACATTGTTTTAACCTTGTTTACCTTTGGCTGTAAGAAAAGACATGAAAGCAAACTACGGTGTCCCATAGTGGTCAGACATCATTGAAACCAGAATTCCTCGTGTGAAGCGACAGCACAGCTGTTATTGTGTAATGGAGCTGAAAGGGTTTGTCGTGAATGTTGGACAGAAAATCAATCAGAAAATGTTTATGCAATTAATAAAGTTCTGGATTCTCTAATGTGAGAATTTGCAAATTGTAGGTGAAACATCTTTGGTTTGTTTGTTGTTTGGGAAACAATTTTCACAAATCGAGTCTTCAGGAGAGAATCAGAACTCTATTCGCTTAATTTTCTGAAGTACACTTTGTCTGAATTAATCATGCTTTAAAAGATGAGCAGGCAGCACGGGGGCTTTTCAGCCCTGAGTCTGCAGGTCATTGTCCTGCTGCAGAGACGTTGGCTGATGATGCTGCTCTGATCATTAGTCAGTCCCCTTGAGGGCTGAATCTGAAGAAGCAGGACTGATCGACATGCCCCCCACCTCTAGGTGTCCCTGCTGATCCGCCGTGAGCTGTTCGAACGGGCCAAAGACTTCAACATCATCCTGGATGATGTGGCCATCACAGAGCTCAGCTTCAGTCGCGAGTACACAGCAGCTGTGGAGGCCAAACAAGTCGGTACGTCCAATCAGGAGCCTCGGTGTCTAAACGCCATCAGCTGTTTACCCTGAGTCTGCAGAGTTCCATTTCCTGTCTCTATACATTCTCCTCTCAGAATAATAAAGATGTTAAATCAATAATAATTTATCTTGCTCTCACAGCTCAGTTATTGTTCTTTGATTGGTTTTGATTCATTGGGTATCATGTCAGACTCTGTCAGCTGTAATGTGACCCTGGTGTGTGTTGGTTCCTCTTCAGCTCAGCAGGAGGCGCAGCGAGCTCAGTTCTACGTGGAAAAGGCCAAACAGGACCAGAGACAGAAGATCATCCAGGCTGAGGGAGAAGCTCAAGCTGCCAAGATGGTGAGTTTCCTTCATCCATGTTGACACACAAACACACACACACTCACACTCCTGTTAACTGTCCCGCAGTCTACAGCTGCTTCCTCATTCATGATGCTCCACGGGTTAATGTTCTGTACTCTATTTTCCTGATCAAGTTGTTCAGTCTGTCATTCACACAGTAGCCCCGCCCCTAACCCCTCCCCTTTCCCTCTAAATGGAGCATCATTTAAAAAATGAACATCATGTTGTATTGAAGACTGTAAACTAGAGACTGAGACCATAAACTCATCAGGAAAACGTTTACTGAGGAGGAGGAGGGACATTTTCCCATAGACTTCAATATAAAGGAGGAGGAGGGACATTTTCCCATAGACTTCAATATAAAGGAGGAGGGACATTTTAATTTCTAATTTATTTACTCAACCGGTGGAGTCGCCTCCTGGTGGTTGAGAAACACAATGCTGGAGTTTTCAAAATAAAACATCCTGCAGTGTTTCAAAGTCTCTGTTTAGAGGTTGATCCTCCATCCTGGACTCTTCGAACAGCGTCAGTAAAGATCTGTTCTACATTCGGATTATTCAACAACTGTAAATGATTTATAGGTGTGAAAGGTTATTTGTCTCTGTCTGCGGCAGACCTGATCAGGTGTGCCCTGCCCTCACTGTCACTGTCACCTGGCCCCCTCCCACAGTGACAGTAAGTATGTCTAATGAATGAAAGCTGCAGTTATGGAGTGACTAGCTTAATTTCTCGCTCCCGTGTTCTTCCAACAGCTTCACTGTGTTAAACAGATTTACAGCAGACTAATCGACATTAATTAATGAGTTCTTGGGAACGGCCTCCAGATAAAGTCCTGTGGTGAACCCACCGTGGAGCGAAATAACAAGCTCTTAAACAAACACTTCACCCAAATATGCAGTAATGACTTTCTCTGCCAGTAAATGTGCGTGACAGCATGAAAGTGGAACAGCGACACGCCCGCCTTTGAACCTCCCAATGATTGATGCTGTCACAGCCCAGACTTGATCTGCATTTTCAGAGCGGCTCGGCTCGCTGCCGATCAGCCTCAGGCCACACACTTGCTTTTCTGTGGGTGCGTAACTGTAGCCTCCTGAGAACACACTAACAGTTTTAATGTGTCTGTTACAGCTGGGCGAGGCTGTGACGAAGAACCCAGGCTACCTGAAACTCAGGAAAATCCGGGCAGCGCAGAACATCGCCAAGACGGTAAAAACTTAAACCTGAGGCTTTCATTTTTCTAAGGAACCAGGTACGAAATTCTGAGCAGACTTCATGAAGCTGCTGCGTTCACGAACCAATGTGACCTGTCAGAAAGAAACATGATCATATCAGAGTACACAACTCGAGTTGGTCCGGTCCAGATCTGACGCTGATCAATTCAGATTTTACTTTAACAAGTCAGATAAAATCCTTCTTTTTGTTTTATCTACATATCTTATCTCTGTCTTTGTTCTTATAAAGTCTTGAATAAAAGTTCAGAGAAGCTTCAGGACGTCCCGATGGTCCACTGTCCTGGAGGGACTGCAGAGGGTTGAGTTGTCCACCAGGTGGCACCAAATGACCATGAATTTGACAGGAACCATTAATGAGTCAGTTCAATGTTTGAACATTTTCAACCAAAAGAATCACATTAAGATTAAAAACTATTGCATCCACATCTGGTCCAAATTAAAACTATTTCAGTCGTTTGTCCAAAGTTTAAACTTTTATCATCTAAAGTAAACAGTAAAGGTCCATACCTGGTCTCTGATCCGTAATCAGGTCTAGGCTCTATATTAATTCAGTGAAAGTATCAAAGGTCTCAGTCCACAGAAAAATGTTCTGTCTGTATTCAGAAACTGAACCTTAAAACCAGCTGTCAGGACTGGACAGGAACTTTATGCCACTCACTCAGCTACACCCACTTGGACCAACCAACCAACCAACCAACCAGCCAGCCAACCTCACAGGATTTGGTTTCTCTTAGTGTTCTCCGGAAATCTGTTCTATTTTTATTTATCTCTCAGAAACCTGTTGTTCTAGAGCTCCAGAGAGAAGTCTGAAATAAAAATGCTTAGAAGGTTTTTGGTTCTTAAAACTACAAATATATCTTCTGATGGATCAGCATTTCAAAATATGGGCCTTTTTTTAAATGTAGCTATAGAACCTCTTAAATGCCAAGAGGTTAATGGAGGCTTATGTGTTTCCTTCACCGCCAAACTGACCTTCAGACTCAGTCAGGGCTAACAGTTATGCTATCACTTGCTAATCGCTGACCTCAAAATAAACCAGCATGTTAATCCTCTGGATTCTGTCCAGAGTTCAGTCTGAGTGTCCTGATTTATTATTCATAGATGGAGAAATGACAGTTTATGTTCATGCAGTGATTGAATGATCTCAGCTCTGTTACGGTGGATCACATCGTGTGTGTTTCCTGTGTGGATGGCGAACGGACCTCAGCAGCTCCCACTGAATCAGCTCAGTGTCGACGCTCTGACAATGTTCTCATTGTGCTCGGCAGCAACCCTGAACTCTCCACCTTCATGTGTTTCACCTGCAGATGGCACAGTCCCAAAACAAGGTGTACCTCAACGCCGACAGCCTGGTGCTCAACCTGCAGGACAAAGACAATTTCAAGTGAGTCGTGACTGGACGCTCTGAATCCAGGAATACTGAAGGCCACTGAGCAGGGATGAAATATTCAGTGTCTGGTTTTCTCTCCTGCTATCTAGCAGTGCAATGTTGATGCTAATCTAAACTCATCAGATTAACAGAGTTTCTCTGTTTCTTCCAGTTTGTTGATGACGAAGTAGAAGAACGCCTCCTCGTCCGTTCGCCATCATTCCTTCACCTCCCACAGACAGAAACTCCTTCCAGGTTTTCAGTCTGATCCAGGTTTACCTCAGAACCAGTTCCTCCACGGGCCACTACATGTGACTGCAGCCTGAAGGTTATTATCCATTATCATCCAGCTGCTGGGTTGTTTTATTTTGAAAGGTTCCTGCGGTGTTGGTAAAAGGTTTCCAGTTCATCCTCTTCGTCAGAAGGAGTAAAGGATATTTAAAGACAAGAGGACCAACATGTCTTTATCAACAAAACCATCCGCTGTTCTGGACGCGTCACTTCCTCCCAGCTCGAGGTCATGACCATGTGACTCACAATGAAAAAAAAAAAAAAAAAAAGTTGTACTTAAAAAGAAAGATTTCTACGGCAGCCCAGAGAGTCCACACACACACACACACACACACACACACACACGGATGTACTATAACATTATTTTAACACGTCTCAGTGCAGTGATCACCCGTTATAATACACCATGGTATTATGACATGGTTTATTATCATGTTATGATAATGTGTTGTGTTGTTGTTTGGTAAAATGGGTAATCACATACATTGTTGTTGTATAACATGCTATCAGACCTGTTATAATACATGTCATAGTGGGTCATATGTTTATTACATGTTGTGATGTCATGTGAGGTTTCACAGAAACATGTTTATAAAAAAAATGCCTTATTACACCCGTTACATGTTATTACACATCCGTGTTCACTGAACAAGCAGTCATCTCAACAGGTTCGTCCCTTTTTAACGTCCCCTGGAAACAGTGATTGTATCATATGAGACTCCTTCCAGCAGCTGCTTAGCTTAGCATTAAGACTGGGGGGCGACAACTGCTAGCCTGGCTGTGTATAGTTTACATAGTTTGAGTTTCTTCCTGGAAATACATTGACAGAATCTTTGGATCTGTGTTTCGGTGTTTAAGGCGTAGACATGAGCGCGTCAGTCAGCACTAACTGAATTTATGGTGAATAAAAATCTTGAGTTGTTAAGTTCTTTGTATTTTTTTTGTTGTTTATAACTTTTTTTTTTTTTTTTTTTTACTCTATATAAACCAAACACACCGAAGTAAATTCTAACACAGATGTTCTTTAAATTATATTTTCTTTAACTGTCTCAAACTCACTTCCTGGATCAGGTCTGAGTCCAGACCGTTCTGGTTCTGGTTCTGGTTCCTGGTCAGTCTAACACTCCTCAAAGCTTCATAAAGGCACATTGTTGGACTTCATCTGATTTAATAGCTGTAGAACTTAATCATGACGCGAGCACACTGCAGCACTGACTCACAACCTGGAGCCTACAATACCCACAATGCAGCTCAACTGCTGACGGGTCATTTGGAGGTTGGCAGCTCGTAGATCCTGGAGTCTGTGTTGGCTTCATGTTTCAGGTTGATCTGGATCTGGTTGTGGTTCCAGGACGGATCGCTGATCGCACACCTCAGTGTGTCCATCAGATCAGTATTTGTGTTCACGTTGTCCCCTGAAACACAAACCAGCACACCACCCTTAGTGTTACTGGTTTATTCATTCGTTAATTCTCCTTCAACAGATTTGAGGCCTTCAGCTAATCTCATCAGTCATGTGACTCTCATTGTATTTGTCCCTTGTGTCCCTGCCCCCCCCCCACTTCCTCTTCTCATCAGGGTTAGAACAACAACAACAAAAAAAAAAACAGAAGAGAAGATGGCTGCCGAGTTATTTATAGCTGTGAGCAGAGAAGCTGCAGTTCAGGCTGCTGCACTGCAACCTCAGATCTGCGGGGGGGGGGGGGGGGGTGTCTCTCTGTGTCAGGGGGGTTGTGGGGGGGTCCATTGTGTGAGCAACACAAAGCCTTGCCGCCCCTCCATGTTGTGAAGCTGCTGCTCTTCTACATAAGAAAGGAGGCGGGGGGGGGTAGATTTAAATCTCAGAGGGTTTTTTTTAAGATGGGGGGGGGGTTATGGTATAGGCGGGTGTATATTCATGCTGGGTTTTAAAAAAGGAAAAAGGCAATAAGGGGGCTGGGTGATGGGGGGGGCGGGATTGGCTGCTGCTGCCCGCCCCCTCACACCTCACACCAAGCCCGTCAGCCGACCAATCAGCAGCCTCTGTTCTGTTTGAAAGATGCCCGGGGGGGGGGGATTTAAAAAAAAAAAAAAAAGAGTCAGAGATGATGAATGTGCAGCTGGTGTTGATGTGCAGCCGCTGCACTTTGTGAAAACAGAAACACGTTTTCTCTTCACAGGAAACCAGCAGCTCCTCAGCGCGGGGGGGGGGGGGGGGGGGGGGGGGGGCGAGGTCACACGTGACCTCACAGGAGGAAGAGGAGGAGGAGGAGAGAGGAAGGAGGAGGGGCTCTGCTGCTTCCTGAAATAAGACTGTTAAAAACGCCTTCAGCAGTCAAACATCAGCAGGGTCCATAGGGAGATCTGAGGGGGGGGGTTAAGACCCCCCCCCCCCCCCACCGGTGTCGTGTTGCCCTGCTCATCAATCACTCGATCAGAGGCGATATAAGCAGGAATCGACTCTTTATGAACATCTAGTGGAGGATTAAAGGAACAACATCTCTATCTGCCCCCCCCCATGGGGCATATTAAGACTTGTTCCCCTGATTGCAGCTGCTCCGTCCTTCGGTGTCCTTCCGCCGCTCAGCAGTGAAATGTTCCTGTTCCTGACCGGTTGTTTTTTTTTCTTTGGTTTGTTTGTTTGTTTGTTTGTTTGTTTCAGCCTTTTGATCTGCCGGCTCCTCTCTGATCTGCAGTGCATGGTTGCAAAATTTACTATTAAGAAGGGGGGGGGGGCTGCAGCTTTACTGAGTGAGATCACACACATGCTAACACACGCTCACGACTCCGCCCCCCTCCTCCTCCTCCTCCTCCCCCCCCCCCCCCGTCCTGTTTCCACGGTGCAAAAACAAGGACAGATTACCGTTCATCTGTTCCATCGCCATGGAAACACTGACCTCACACTGTGGTGACCGACAATCTGGGCTTGTCGCCATGGAGATCTGCTGCCAGTGCTGTACGTGCTGAGGTGGGAGGGGCGGATGGAGGGATGGGGGCGGGGGGGGCTGCAGATCTGCAGTGTCCTCTGAATGTGAGTCCAGCAGAGGGCGCTCAAAGTGAAGGAGAGTCAGACCGACGCTGCCTTGCTCATCGGCTCTATGGCGGTCACACTGACGTCTGTGAAACGACTCAAGATGGCAGCTGCAGTCGTCCCCTTGTTCTTTAGCAGAAAAGTCACTTTTCTCCGCTGAGCCGCTAACATCCAGGCTCAGTTCTGTGGGTGTACCTCTGAGGCAAACGCACACATTTTCGCCTCTCTTCTTGTGTTGTGTGTCTCAGAGCACAGACACACACACCTGTCACCTGTCCAGGTGACGTGAGACCAGACAGGCTTAATTTAAAAACTCCAAAATCACCTCACGGAGACGCCGGCTCCGTTTGAGGAGTGTTGGTCAGTCGTCAACATTAACACAGTCCTGTGGAGGTCAGGCTGAAGATCACCACCTCCATCTGTCCAGCAGTCGGAGCTCTGTGATGTGGCACTTTTCGGTTTATTCACGGTGAACTTGTGCCGAACACGATGAGGTGAAAGGTCAAACCTGACTGAGGCCTTCAGGTCCAGAGCTCACCTGAACTCTGGACGCAGCATCGTTTTATGGAAGTCCGTTTCAGAAGCTGATCGACGGATGTTTTCTGTTTGGTGCGTCACTTTTAAAATCTGTAGCTACCAACAGAAATTCACCGAGCAGCTTTTCACAAAGATGCAAAATGATCAACAGGAGAAAGTGAAGCGATGCTGCAGGTTGTGTTTTTGTGACAGAGGCAGTTTTTCTGTCTGCTTGTTGTGTTGATGATCTCTGTGTTTGCTGAGCGTAAAGGAGAGTCAGTTTCCCACAATCCCCTGCTGCCTCTGATGAACGGTCTCCTCACAGGAAACTGTCTCACAATAAGTTCTCCAAAGTGATCAGCCCAACATTATGACCCCTGCCTGATTACCTGGTTACCATGGATACCTCACAGTGGGCGGGGCCTACCAGGCAGCGGGTGAACGGATGGTCCAGATGAGATGAGAGAGACTTTGAGACGAACCAAACTCATCATTTATAACGGTGAGTCTAAACTCTGCATTCATGGAATAAAAACTGATTTTTCCTCGTATTACTGAATAAAGGTCCACAGTGAGAGACATTATAAATACAGATGGGGAATATAAATAAGTGAGATGATTAAATTATTGAATTTTAACAAGTGAAAAAAAGATAATGGAGGATTTTCTCTGAGTTATCAAGAGAGCTGAGGGTCAAAGGTCACAGCACCGGGGCTGTCCTTAAATCCTGCATAGACCTGAGAGAGGGAGAACCAGAACCACCAAGATCCAGATCTGCCTGTGCAGCGCATAGAGCTAATTAACCCCCCCGCAGTCAGTCTGCAGGGACCACGAGGACTTGGTGTCCCAGTTCAGAGACAAACTGCCACCATCTTGGATGCCTGTCCCTGTTTTTGTCGGGTGCTCTGTCAGACTGATGAGACCTGAAGACGGTCTGATCTGGTCCGGTCTGGTCCGGTCTGGTCCGATCTGGTCCGGTGTGGTCCGGTCTGGTCCGGTCTGGTCCGATCTGGTCCGGTGTGGTCCGGTCTGGTCCGGTCTGGTCCGGTGTGGTCCGGTCTGGTCCGGTCTGGTCCGATGTGGTCCGGTCTGGTCCGGTCTGGTCCGGTCTGGTCCGGTGTGGTCCGGTCTGGTCCGGTCTGGTCCGCTGTGGTCCGGTCTGGTCCGGTCTGGTCCGATCTGGTCCGGTCTGGTCCGATCTGGTCCAGTCTGGTCCGGTGTGGTCCGGTCTGGTCCGGTCTGGTCCAGTCTGGTCCGGTGTGGTCCGGTCTGGTCCGCTGTGGTCCGGTCTGGTCCGGTCTGGTCCAGTCTGGTCCGGTGTGGTCCGGTCTGGTCCGGTCTGGTCCGGTCTGGTCCGGTGTGGTCCGGTCTGGTCCGGTGTGGTCCGATCTGGTCCGGTCTGGTCCGGTCTAGTCCTGAACAGGCCGGATGATTACCAGAACAGATCCAGAGTGAAGTTTCTGCTGGTTCATCTGAAAGGTTCATTCCTGAACAGATAGATGACAAAAATGTGGGGACTGCTCTGTTAGAACACCTGAAATGGTTTGTGAAGTGAAGGTGGAGGTCTGATCAGATGGAGTCTGAGTGGTGAGCCGGAAAGCCCCCCCCCAAAAACAGCTTGTGTCAGGTTCTGGTGCGGCAGACATGTGACTTCGTTGGTGAAAAAGAAAAAGATAGAAGGACGTCAGGAGAAAAGAAAAGTTTACAGGGATTAGACGGAGCAGACTTTGTTGATCCGCCTCAGATTTCCTCAAGTCTTCAATTCAACATGAAGTCCATTTTTGAAATGATGCTCCCATTCAGAATAAAGTAGATCAGGAAGCAGCTGAGGGATTAGGGGGCGGGGCCATCGGTTTCAAAAAAACAAAGATAATACAAGTTTAATTCTGGACAGATTCGTTTTCTATCACCCGACTGTTTGATACTTGGAGGGAAATTATATAACAACGATAAATGTCATCCAAAAAATGGCTCCCTATTGTTGCAGACCCCCGGGGGAGGGAGGGGGGAGGGACAGGTGGACAAAGGACAAATAAAGGTGAGGCCTGAAGGGTGAAGGTGTCTTCTTTGTGATTCTGATGGACTTTAGGACCCAGAGTGGAAACAACCTTCAGTCTGCTGCTCATGAGGCTCAGGAAATGCATCTCAGATTACCCCACCACCACCACCACCCCCACCCTTCCTGATCCCAGTGTGTGTGTGTGTGTGTGGATTGATTCGTTCAGACTCAGAGGTGGAGCTGCAGCAGCAGTTTGTTGAATGATGTCATCGACCTTCTGACCTTTGCTCTGTGGACGAGTGTCGGTCTGTGAGTCCACCACCATGATCCAGACTGAGGGACGTGTCCACGGTCCCTGGGGGGTAAACTCATGTTTATTGATCAGCAGTGTCTTAAAGGGGCTGGCGCCGTGCTAATGTTAGCATTTAGCAAAGCCCCCTGCAGATTGTTCACATAACGAACTTTTCGTTTTCGTTCTGAACTTCTTTGTTTGTTCTCCTGAGGGCCTGATTGACCGGCAGAGAAACAACACGGAGGCCTCAGTGTTCCTGGAGCTGACCGGCTGCTTCCTGTTTACACTGTTGCTCAGTGCAGGTGATGGTCATGTGATGTTTTCTAATTCTGATCTGGAGCTAAAACGCTCGTCTGAACGTTGGAGTCGTTCATCCTCGACTTTAGATAAAACTTGCGTGACGCCAGACCGTCCCATCTGGGTTCAGTCATCATGGTCAGACCTTCACGGACCTGGTCCTCTGAAGGCTCACAGCTCCTCTGAACATCCTCAGGTTCATCTCCAGTTGCTGCTGATTCTGAGGAGGGCGCACATATGGACCAGTTAAACCTGAGTCTGACCCCCCCAAAGCAAGGTCTTTGTTACATCGTATTAATGTGTAAAATTTCACAATGGGGGCAGCACGGCGGCACAGTGGTTAGCTCTGTTTCCCCACAACAAGGAGGTCCTGGGTTTGGTTCCCGGCCTGGGGTCTTTCTGTGTGGAGTCTCCAAAGACATCATGTTTGGGTTCATTGGTGACTCTAAACTGTCCGTAGGTCTGTCTGTCTCTGTGATGGACTGCAGACCTGTCCAGGGTGACCCCGCCCTCCAGAACCCCCCGTGACCTGGAAACGCATCAGAGGTAGAAGATGGATGGATGGATGTCACAATGGCTCTGCATCAGGTCCTCCTCTGATTCACAGTCAGGCCTCAGACGCCTCGCTGGAGATTTTCCTGCTTCTGTTTTTTTAGGCTGAATGTGAAGCTGCTGAGAAAAACAGGAAGTGTGCAGAGCGACGCTGGCCAACATGTTTGAGAGCCTGCAGGGTCAGCCGCCTCCTGCTGGTGATGCAAGTGCAGCTGGAGATCAGACCTGATCAGCAGCTTTGTAACCTGTTGGTGAGCGGGCCGGGGGGGTGCATTTAAAAGACCATATGGACTTTTAAATCTGTAGACTATGTGGACCTTTGATGGAAAAGGTGCATCATCCATCACTTATTTCCAAATGTTTGAAGAAAATGAGAGATTGTGTTTTGTACAGTAGCTGTTGTGCTCATGTTGTGTGTTTCTCTCAGCCACTTCCTTTAGCCTTCATCAGGCCCTCCTCCTGCAGTCAGGACTCCATGTATGGTCTGAGGGGAAACTTTTCAAACCTCCAGCCACCAAAAAGCCTCCAGCAGGGAGTGACTGCTCCCCAGAGTCTCCGAGGGCGAGTCCTGTATTTTTAGAAACGCAGACTTACTGGTCATTATGGAAAAGGGTGTCTGTGTGTGTGTGTGTGTGTGTGTGTGTGTGTTAGAGTGTGTTTTTCTCTGACGGTGATAGATGGATCATCATGTCTCTTCATGTTTGTTGAAGTCTGTTTGGCTGAATCAGTTTCTGGAAACTTCCAGGAGATTCAAAACTCCGTCTTCCTGAAGAAGAAGATCTTTCTGCTCCTCCACCAGATTACAGTCAGAGAAGTGTTTTTCATTAAACCTGTCGTTTAAATAAGAAGGAAAGTCCCTAAAGTTTATTTCATACAGGAGCCGCAGAGACGTGTTCACTGTCACGGCTGCAGTAGAAACTGTATGAACTTGTTCGTTCTGTGATTTCTGCAGTTACAGGTTCTTTATGAGCAACTTTCATTTCCTCATATCACACAGCAGAAAGATATCTCATCATCAGAATAAAGAGAAGAACCTAAAAGAACGAAAATGGCCTTCAGACAATTTTCAGCAGCGTCTGATCTGTTTTCTAAATGTTCCTCCAGGAAGCGTCTTTCAGATCAGACAGATGAGAGACGGTCAGTTTATCTCAGTTTGGTTCATTTCATTCAACGAAGGTCGTCAAATTTCAGATGGATGTTTTATCTTAGTTTAATTTAGATTAACTTATGTTATTAGAACTTAGCTTGATTTAGTTCATTTTATCTTCCGGCTCATAACAACCTGTTTCCACTTAGATTCAATAATTAACTCAACTTTAACATCATC
>CM068478.1:557500-580000 GCA_034769265.1 Remorina albescens | reverse complement strand
CCTGGTATTTTCGTTAAACACACACTGGATTGTGGATTTTGTTGTAATTCTATTTTTGTTTTACTGAATCAGTTTTAATCATTATTGTTCATTTATGTTTAAAGGTGCAGCTGTAACTGAAGCCCCGCCCACCTCCAAACTTCAGACCTGAGGATTGGATGGCGCTGCGATTGACAGACACTGGAAGTAAAAATCTAATTCACTGTGAGTTCTTGGTGTTTTCAGCTGATCAGTTATTCCCATTAATCAGTGGATCAGACGTTTTGAAAAGTCTCCTGTTTCACACAGCAACATGAATCATCTTAACGAAATTATCAGAGGGAAGTGCACCGACTGATGACTTCATCATAACACATAACTGTGTGTGTGTCTGTGTGTGTCCATCTGCCTGCTGCAGGACTCTACAAAGATCAATAATTAAACACGACTAATGGGCTGAGAGCTGCAGCGAGGGACATCTGTCTGTGTGTGTTTGTGTGTCTGTGTGTGACAGACTGAGCACGCTCACAGCTGTATCATAACGAGGTCAAAGCCTCAGTTTGACCTGCTGACCTCCAAACACAACACATCAGCTGAGGCCGTTTAATAATGAGGTCACTGATTGTGACTTTAGTATCAAACTAACATTAATATTATTATTAATAATAATGTTCATACAAACACAAACATTATCAGTTATTCTTTAAATTGATTTTTTTTTTTGTTTTTTTTTTTTGTTTTTAGAGGAAAAACTCAACTTTTCTCAGTAACATAATGTAAACACTAAAGTTCACTGTGTCTGGTTTCAGCTGAGTTCCCATCATGCTTTGCTTTGAGAGGGAACCCAAACAGCCAGTTTGATGTGTCTCATGTGGAGACGGTTGGACGTCCTCCCTCAGATGTGTGTGAGGCTTTAAACCGGACCAGAGGAGCTCTGTTGTCCTGAATCTCCCCACGTGACCCGAACGCGTCGTGAGCCTGGCGGCCGCAGCTCTGAGAAAGCGGCGTGCAGCTCCCCGCTCACATGCACGAGTAGCTGCGACGTTCGGCTCCACAACGGCGCTACAGTTCATCAGTCATTGTTCAGAGAGCGGCCATTATCTCCCATCATCCCCTTCACTAACTGGGCCGCTCAGCTGGAGATAAAGGCCCGTTGTTGGAAGAGCAGCAAACTCTCAACACAAACTGACACTCATCGTCAAACTTTGTGTGTCTGTGTCTCTGTGTCTCTGTGTCTTTGTGTGTCTGTGTCTCTGTGTCTCTGTGTCTTTGTGTGTCTGTGTCTCTGTGTCTCTGTGTCTTTGTGTCCTTGTGTCTCCGTGTCTCTGTGTCCTTGTGTCTCTGTGTCTTTGTGTCTCTGTGTCTCTGTGTGTTTGTGTATCCGTGTCTCTGTGTCTCCGTGTCCTTGTGTCTCCGTGTCTCTGTGTGTTTGTGTATCCGTGTCTCTGTGTCTCCGTGTCCTTGTGTCTCTGTGTCTCTGTATCTCTGTGTCTTTGTGTCTTTGTGTCTCTGTGTGTTTGTGTCTTTGTGTCTTTGTGTTTCTGTGTGTTTGTGTCTCTGTGTTTTTGTGTCTCTGTGTGTTTGTGTCTCTGTGTCTTTGTGTCTCTGTGTGTTTTTGTCTCCATGTCTCTGTGTGTTTGTGTCTCTGTGTCTCTGTGTGTTTTTGTCTCCATGTCTCTGTGTGTTTGTGTCTCTGTGTCCTTGTGTCTCTGTGTCTTTGTGTCTCTGTGTGTTTGTGTATCCGTGTCTCTGTGTCTTTGTGTCTTTGTGTCTTTGTGTCTTTGTGTCCTTGTGTCTCTGTGTCTTTGTGTCTCTGTGTCTTTGTGTCTTTGTGTCTTTGTGTCTTTGTGTCCTTGTGTCTCTGTGTCTTTGTGTCTCTGTGTCTCTGTGTGTTTGTGTATCCGTGTCTCTGTGTCTCCGTGTCCTTGTGTCTCTGTGTCTTTGTGTCTTTGTGTCTTTGTGTCTCTGTGTCTTTGTGTCTCTGTGTGTTTGTGTCTTAATGTCTCTGTGTCTTTGTGTCTCTGTGTCTCTGTGTGTTTGTGTCTTTGTGTCTTTGTGTCCTTGTGTCTTTGTGTCCTTGTGTCTCTGTGTCTTTGTGTCTCTGTGTCTTTGTGTCTTTGTGTCTTTGTGTCTTTGTGTCCTTGTGTCTCTGTGTCTTTGTGTCTCTGTGTCTCTGTGTGTTTGTGTATCCGTGTCTCTGTGTCTCCGTGTCCTTGTGTCTCTGTGTCTTTGTGTCTTTGTGTCTTTGTGTCTCTGTGTCTTTGTGTCTTTGTGTCTTTGTGTCTCTGTGTCTTTGTGTCTCTGTGTGTTTGTGTCTTAATGTCTCTGTGTCTTTGTGTCTCTGTGTCTCTGTGTGTTTGTGTCTTTGTGTCTTTGTGTCTTTGTGTCTTTGTGTCCTTGTGTCTCTGTGTCTTTGTGTCTCTGTGTCTTTGTGTCTTTGTGTCTTTGTGTCTTTGTGTCCTTGTGTCTCTGTGTCTTTGTGTCTCTGTGTCTCTGTGTGTTTGTGTATCCGTGTCTCTGTGTCTCCGTGTCCTTGTGTCTCTGTGTCTTTGTGTCTTTGTGTCTTTGTGTCTCTGTGTCTTTGTGTCTCTGTGTGTTTGTGTCTTAATGTCTCTGTGTCTTTGTGTCTCTGTGTCTCTGTGTGTTTGTGTCTTTGTGTCTTTGTGTCTTTGTGTCTTTGTGTCCTTGTGTCTCTGTGTCTCTGTGTCTCTGTGTCTTTGTGTCTTTGTGTCTTTGTGTCCTTGTGTCTCTGTGTCTCTGTGTCTCTGTGTCTCTGTGTCTTTGTGTCTCTGTGTCTCTGTGTGTTTGTGTCTTTGTGTCTTTGTGTCCTTGTGTCTCTGTGTCTCTGTGTCTCTGTGTCTTTGTGTCTCTGTGTGTTTGTGTCTTTGTGTCTCCGTGTCCTTGTGTCTCTGTGTCTCTGTGTCTCTGTGTGTTTGTGTCTTTGTGTCTCTGTGTCTTTGTGTCTCTGTGTCTCTGTGTCTCTGTGTGTTCGTGTGTTTGTGTCTCCGTGTCTCTGTGTGTTTGTGTCTTTGTGTGTTTGTGTCCTTGTGTCTCTGTGTCTTTGTGTCTCTGTGTCTTTGTGTCTCTGTGTCTCTGTGTCTCTGTGTCTTTGTGTCTTTGTGTCTCTGTGTCTTTGTGTATCCGTGTCTCTGTGTGTTTGTGTCTCCATGTCTCTGTGTCTTTGTGTATCCGTGTCTCTGTGTCTTTGTGTCTCCATGTCTCTGTGTGTTTGTGTCTCTGTGTGTTTGTGTCTCTGTGTGTTTGTGTATCCGTGTCTCTGTGTCTCCGTGTCCTTGTGTCTCCGTGTCTCTGTGTGTTTGTGTCTTTGTGTCTCTGTGTCTTTGTGTCCTTGTGTCTCTGTGTCTCTGTGTCTCTGTGTCTCTATGTCTCTGTGTCTTTGTGTCTCTATGTCTCTGTGTGTTTGTGTCTTTGTGTCTTTGTGTCCTTGTGTCTCTGTGTCTCTGTGTCTCTGTGTCTTTGTGTCTCTGTGTGTTTGTGTCTTTGTGTCTCCGTGTCCTTGTGTCTCTGTGTCTCTGTGTCTCTGTGTGTTTGTGTCTTTGTGTCTCTATGTCTCTGTGTCTCTGTGTCTCTGTGTCTTTGTGTCTCTGTGTCTCTGTGTCTTTGTGTCTCTGTGTCTCTGTGTCTCTGTGTGTTTGTGTCTTTGTGTCTTTGTGTCCTTGTGTCTCTGTGTCTCTGTGTCTCTGTGTCTTTGTGTCTCTGTGTGTTTGTGTCTTTGTGTCTCCGTGTCCTTGTGTCTCTGTGTCTCTGTGTCTCTGTGTGTTTGTGTCTTTGTGTCTCTGTGTCTCTGTGTCTCTGTGTGTTTGTGTCTTTGTGTCTCCGTGTCCTTGTGTCTCTGTGTCTCTGTGTCTCTGTGTGTTTGTGTCTTTGTGTCTCTGTGTCTCTGTGTCTCTGTGTGTTCGTGTGTTTGTGTCTCCGTGTCTCTGTGTGTTTGTGTCTTTGTGTGTTTGTGTCCTTGTGTCTCTGTGTCTTTGTGTCTCTGTGTCTTTGTGTCTCTGTGTCTCTGTGTCTCTGTGTCTTTGTGTCTTTGTGTCTCTGTGTCTTTGTGTATCCGTGTCTCTGTGTGTTTGTGTCTCCATGTCTCTGTGTCTTTGTGTATCCGTGTCTCTGTGTCTTTGTGTCTCCATGTCTCTGTGTGTTTGTGTCTCTGTGTGTTTGTGTATCCGTGTCTCTGTGTCTCCGTGTCCTTGTGTCTCCGTGTCTCTGTGTGTTTGTGTCTTTGTGTCTCTGTGTCTTTGTGTCCTTGTGTCTTTGTGTCTCTGTGTCTTTGTGTCTCTATGTCTTTGTGTCTCTGTGTCTCTGTGTGTTTGTGTCTCTGTGTCTCTGTGTCTCTGTGTCTTTGTGTCTCTGTGTCTCTATGTCTCTGTGTCTTTGTGTCTCTGTGTCTCTGTGTCTCTGTGTCTTTGTGTCTCTGTGTCTTTGTGTCTCTATGTCTTTGTGTCTCTGTGTCTCTGTGTGTTTGTGTCTCTGTGTCTCTGTGTCTCTGTGTCTTTGTGTCTCTGTGTCTCTATGTCTCTGTGTCTTTGTGTCTCTGTGTCTCTGTGTCTCTGTGTCTCTGTGTCTCTGTGTCTCTGGAGCAGGTCCCCAGGTGGTTATCAGGTCATTTTTGTCCCTGTCCAGCTGACGTCTCTCATATTCGCCACACAACCTGAGTGTTCACCATAAATGCCATTCAAAAACCAACAGCTTTGCAGCAAAGGCTTCTGGGAGATGTAGTTGGTGAATGCATTCGTTCTTCAGCGCTGGAGATGTGTGTGTTTTATCACTTTGTAAGTGAAGTGAACACAACACAACAACACAACAACACACAGCACACTGAAGCTCCACTCCATCCAGCTGATGGATGATGGACCAGAGTCCTGAAGATCATCAGCGTCTGGTCCTCGATGAGCTGCGAGGGGCGGAGTCAGTTCAGACGTGCTCCTTCGAGTCTCCTCCCCCTGAACGCACCTTTCTGAAGCCTCCGCCGACTCTACCTGTCTCAGGTGTTGTGAAGCGGGCGGACCACCTGGGGGGCAGTAATCCAGCCCCCCCTGCCCCCAACGAGGGTTTGAACCAAACAGCTTCTATTGTTGAGTGAAGCTGCAGTCCTCACACTTAACACAACAACACAACAACACAAAGGAAGGAAATGGGCCATTTCAACCTGTGGGTGTGTGTCTGTGTGGTTGTCGTGTTTTTACCTTAGAGCTGAACCTTTCCATTAAAATTAAAGATCCAGTGTTTAAAAAGACTTTTATTGTGAAGCAGCTGCAGGAAATTCAGACTTTAGTGACTTAATGGTTGATGACGCTCTGAGGTCAAAGGTCATCTGTCAGCAGGCCGTTGTGACATCATCAGGTGCTCTGGCTCGGTGACACCTAGTGGTCGTAGTGATCGGTGACGTCGTTTAAAGAGGACAAAGTCCAGGTCAGACCGGAATATGACACAGGAGAGCTGTGTTCGATTCCCGTGGGACGGTAACAGTTAATGTTGTTGTTATCGTAACCATGACAACAGAGATAACCTGAACCTCATTTAACTCTAATCAACAGTGCAACTGTCCAAGTTCAAAGGCTCCTCCTCCTCCTAAAGTCTTCTTCAGTCCCCCTGCTGAGGATGGACTTCTGGGCGTTGGGACAGGTGGAGGTCTGTTGATGGGGGGGGGGGGGGGGCTGTGGGGCGTCAAGCCCCTCGCTGTCTCAGCTTGTTCATTCAAACAGGATTCCTGCAGTAAAGCGGCGCCTCAGGCTGCAGCCTCATAAAGCTGAGAAGGAGACCAGAAGAGCCGGAGCTGCCTCGGCTCCTCCCAGTCCTCCAGAAACCAGAGAGGAAATCCTCCTGGAAGAACAGTCCTGTCTGAGATCCCGGTCCAGGATCACGCTCAGCACGTTTACGGCAGCCGGGTCAAAGAACCGGCTCGTCCCTCAGAAGGTGTGTTTGGTTTGTCCAACATTACGTCTCTCTAAAAAACTGGTTCAGGTCTCGTTCATGTTCTGCAGCTGAGATGTCCTGAGGCAGAGAGACAACAAGCGTCCACAGCAGGACATGATCTGGTGACGCTGTGGACCCCCTCGGGGCTTCTCATCCACAGAAATCACCTGGAACCGCGACACAGGTCCAGACTTGTCTGCTGTTGGAACAGCATGCAATTTAAAATAACCAAGTGGATTAAATAAACGCATTAATAAAATTAAATATAAATAAAATGAAAAAAATATACAATCAAAATTCATCGAACAAAAATTTACATTGAATAAATTCTATTAATTAAAACATGAAATTAATTTTAAAAAACAAACTAACTTAAATCAATCACACTAAAACAATAAAAAAAACGTATATAATCAAAACATTTATTTAGAAAATATCAGAATAAAAATTAAAATACAAAATGAATTTAAAAATAGAAATAAAACAAAGTTGCACTGAGAGTGAGTTTTGAAGAATGACGGTAAAATGTTTGACCCTGATACAGATGGAGGTGATCAGTGATCCCTCCATCGTCACATCAGACAGAACGTCCTCCAAGATAATCGATAAAGAGAGAGAGGGACGCTGGATCCACAGTGAAACCAAGCTGTGGGCGAGCGAGCAGGATGGCAGAGTCATGTGACCTGTGGAGGAAGACAGCAGAGAGGAAGGATGTGATTGGCTGTTGGTGGTTTAAGATGAAGAAAAACAAGCTTCATCGTCGTCTGCAGAACAAACTAAAGAAAAAATGTCAAAATCAAAAATGTTCCAACATCTAACGAAACACATGATTCCTTTTTTTCAGTCTTTGGATGTGTTCATAGTCTGGTCCTTCTGAAGGATCTGGTCTACGAAGGTCTGGTCCTTCTGGAGGATCTGGTCTACGAAGGTCAGGTCCTTCTGAAGGATCTGGTCTACGAAGGTCTGGTCCTTCTGGAGGATCTGGTCTACGAAGGTCTGGTCCTTCTGAAGGATCTGGTCTACGACGGTCTGGTCCGCTGTAGGTGTCGTAGACCAGATGTTATTCTGGTCCAAAGAGGATTTAGCTCCTGCTGGCTATAAGTCTGATATCTCAGTGTAGTTAGCCTAGCTTAGCATAAAGACTGCAGGTGGAGGGAAACAGCTAGCCTGGCTCTGCCCAAAGCAGACAACTGAGTGTTGGATCGTTATCACTGTGACACAATCTGGCCTCCATATTGTTACAGCATCTGATGTTCAGAAGAGGAGGACAGAGGACAGAGGACAGGAGGACACAGGACAGAAGGACAGAAGTACAGGAGGACAGAGGACAGGGGACAGGAGGACAGAGGACAGGGGACAGGAGGACAGGAGGACAGAGGAGAGAAGGACAGAAGGACAGGAGGACAGAGGAAAGGAGGACAGAAGGACAGGACGACAGGAGGACAGGACAGTCCTAAACCTTCATTCTATCTACTTACCACCAGGGGGCGACTGCACTGGAGGTAAAATCAGTCAGATAGTGTTGAAGTCTATGGGAAAATGTCCCTCCTCCTTTATATTGAAGTCTATGGGAAAATGCACAGCTTACACGTAATAAGTAAATTTGACTTAAAAACTTTGACAGAACTGAAAATATTGTGCGATCTGAGAAAACACTGATTCTGTCTTCTGTCTTATCAGTACTGGTTACCGTAACAACCACAACAGATGCTCATGTTCACTCGTTGCTTTCTTATTGATGTGTGACTGTGGACACATGAAAAGAGGAAGGGCCTCGTTTTTTTACACCCAGTCTAACTTCTTGCCGTGAAATTGCTACAGAGAGGGAGCCAGCAGAGGAAGTCATGGTTGGACGAGCTGTCTGCACTTCCTCATGTTCCAGATACTGAAGCAACGCAGACGCTCAGTAGGTCACATCACTGCTTTACACCCTCAGACGTGTTATAGATGCGTTATGATTAACCAGAAGGCCACAAACGCAGCAAAGAAATCCATATGAGGCGGCCAAAAGTATGTGGACAGCCCAGTGTCTGCAGCTTTAATGTAAAACCTGGACAAACATCATTTGACCTGGTGGAAGAGTTCTTCATTCTTTAATTGTCATGTCAGTTTTTCTTCTCTAAACTGAAATCTCAGACTGTCCTTGCTCGACAGGTAACGTTCAAATAAACTCATCTCCCCGTGTGGAGCCGGCAGAGCATCAGGGCCAAACGCTGCCCAGCATGGCCACATTAACCACTTATGGGGCCCCGGTGTAAAATCTTAGTTTTTGGCCCCAACAGTAACTAAAATAACGAGGTCTCAAAGCCGTGTTTTGACACCAGGCCGCTCTACGGGACGGGGCCCCGACATTAACTGTCCGTCTTAGTCGATGCCACACTTCAATGGTGCAGATTTGTCTACAAATCTGGAGTTAATCAAATTATGTTCAACCCATTGACACACAGTGAACGGGGGCTTTAGAGGGCCCCAGGACCAGCCTCGGTGGCCTGTGTTGGCCCACATAAGGCTGACAGATTAGTATCGGCCCCCTTTCCCACTGCAGGACCTGAACCACTCTGTGAGGGTTTGGTTTGTTTTTCTGCGCTCATGTCTGACAGGTAAAACACCCACAGAGGGTCTGAGTTTTCTGTGAGGACTGAAGACTGAGAGAGGAGGCTGATAAAACATGGACCTTAAAGATAGAATCTGGACCTTTATGGAAAATATTAACTTTTCATACAAAATATGGAGCTTTAATATAAAATATGGGCCTTTTAAAAAGGAATCTTCACTTACAATGTAAAATGTGAACTTTTGATCGAAGACAGGGACCTTTAAAGATGGAATCTGGACCTTTATCTAAAATATGAACCTTTAAAATAAAATACGGACTTCAATGAACTTTAGCTCCAGGAAGTTGTCCTCAAACCCGCCGAGGTTTGGTGAGACCACGTTCCTGATCCAGGAGGCCTCCGGCTGCACAGATTTAACACACAACAACCAGATGAGAGACACAACAGCACACTTTGTTTTAATGTGAATTAAAATGTGTTTGATTTTTAGTTGTAAACTGAGCCAGGTCGTGTTGAAGGATCACTCCTGATTGGTGGTTGGATAAACGACAGGAAGTCGTCTCTTTCCAAACCCTCCAACATGGAGAAAGTCAGAGATCATGGCGGCTTTTCCCGGGCAGTGAAGTACACCTGACGGGATGAGCTGGGACTCCACACGGAGTCTCTCCGCTCGGTCCGGATCCTGAAGCCCCGGCTCCGCGTTTTACGGCCCACCGAGCCGGAGTCCAGTTTGAACTGACGGACGTTCACGGCAGCCAATCAGCACGCGCCGTGCGCCGACACCGCCTTTGCTCCGCGTGGTTGACCAATCAGAGGCCTCCTCGGCGGCCGAATGCGTCATCGGAGCAGAATGTGGATGTGGGCCGGCCGGCGGCGGGAGCTCACCGTCCCATCCCCCCCGTCCCGAGCGGGCAATGGCGGCGGCTTTTTGCCGCTTTGTCTCGTTAAAGCCCCGAGTTCAAACCCCGGTAAGCATCGGTACGTGTCTGCCCTCGGGTTTCATAAGAATGCGCGTCAGTCCATGAGCACATTATACTTATTTTCTGGCACTTTCTCATCGCATGTCTGTGATGTCGCACTTGGCTTTTTTTTTTCCTTCTTCCTCTCTCTCCACAACAATGGCGGCGGAGGACATGAGGTCGAAGAGCCCGTTCGGTCCCTCAGCCCCGCTCGGACTGCTCTCTGTCCGGGTCTGGGTTCGGGTCCGGCTGGGCTTCGACCTTTGTGCACATTTCCGGGCCGTTATGTGAAAAAACAAAAACAGGAAAAGATAAAGGAGTGAAGTGCGCACACAGATCAGTCAGGGACGTTCAAACATGGACGCCATTGGAGGGGGCGGGGCGAGTGGTGGACTATCAAGGGCTGAGAGGAAACATGGCGGCGGTGCCTCTCTCTCTCTCCTCACACACACACACACACACACTCTCTGTTGTCCCGGTCGTGTCCATGTGGCGTCACGGCGGTGAGCGGGGCTTTAATCCCACCGACATTGTTCCCGTTACCGACACTTTCCGCCTCTTTCTGCCCCGAAAGGCTCCTCCGGTCCCCGGCCGCTCGGTGGGCGGGGCCAACGGGCTGCCGCCGCTCGACTCGACCGGACGAACATCAATCAATCAAACCGTGACACTACGTCAAACGGAGTGCGAGCCCCGCGCAGTCTATTCGGTGTGTAACCGAGTTTCCCCGGTGTCCCCGGCGGACCGGGCCCCGGGGTGCCGGACCGGTTCGGTTTCTGCGGGTTTACCGGGCCGGATCATTGTTTTGGCGGAGAAAGGACGGGAGGGGGCGTGGCGTCCCGGTTTAGAAATTCTATCCATTGTTCCGCTCCAACGCGCGAGGAGAACACCTCTGTGGAGGTTGCGGCCAATCAGAGGCGGCCGAGCCGCCCGGAGCTCCGCCCAGTTGCCTATATTAAAGGCTCGGCCGCGAGCATCATCGGCCACTGGCACAACAAACAGAGATCCGGATCAGCAGGAGTCCGAGTCCACCTTTCAGTTCAGTCCTTTATTTTATTCACTAACACAATGGCAGACACACAAGTGGACTCCGGCTCGGACATCTCTGCCAAGGTAAGACCTGCACCGGGTCCGGGTCTGGGCCCGGCTCAGCTGGATCTGCCTTTTCCAGCCTCTAACCCAGATTTTCGTTTATTTCATTATTTATTTTTAATTTTTTTTTTTTTTATATAAAAACCTTCCGTCGTCGCTTCGCGCTCATTTGGACTCGGAGCAGCCTGGGTGGTGCGGGGGGGTCGGTCCTGGGGAGGGAAGAGCCGGTGTTGGAGGTGTTTCGGCCGTTTTTCTCCAAAAGTCCGCCGGAGAAGGTCCGTAGGATGAAGCGGACTCTCCGCTCCGCATCATGGAAACAGGCAGCGTCTCCAGCGCCGTCTCATTGTCCGGACACTGAGAGTCTGCGCGGGTTCTTTGTTTATCCAGCCGGCTCGTTCCGAGTCCGAACCACCGGGATCCACCGGGATCCGACGGGCCGCCTGGACTCTCACCGAGCCGGTTTTTGGGCTCCGGGACCTGACGCGCTTATTCTCATGTTTTATTCCCACCGTGCTGGCGGTTCGTGCGGGTTCATTCGAAGGCAAATTCCGCTACCGGGTCTCGGAGGGACGCCGGTCCAGGTTGGTTGTATTAATAGACCGGCGGGGCTGCCGGAGGAGCGGGCTTTCCGAGGCTCCGTCCGGGGCTGCTGGGGAGAACTTGGTCGGTTTGAATGGAGGACGGAGCCAGCGCTGCGTAATCCGGGACACTTCAGCCCCGTTTATTGTGGCTCTGTTTTTAAAAGGCACCGGAGGAGGAGGAGGAGGGGGGGGGACGGACGGACCTACCTGCCCACACCGTCCGACCCGGTTTGTTTACCGCCTCGGGGAGGTCGGTCCTCCGCCGCCTGAACGGGCTCCGTTCACCGGAGAGGCTGAGCGGCAGCAGCGTGTTCAGGGCGCGTTTGTCTCAGGGGAAAGTTTTTCTGTCTTTTTGTAATGAAGCCCACTTCAATGTGTGTGTGTGTGTGTGTGTGTGTGTGTGTGTGTCCGGGCCGTGGAGGTGTGATGTGACGGGCTGGTTTTCCCCTCTTTGTGTGATCCGGTCGGGTTTCCTCCTCCTGTCTGTAGATGTTCGGTCGGTCCGGTTCGGACTTTGGATTATTTTGGGTAAAACTTTAATAGCCCCCCGGGGGGTGAGTTGGGGGGGGGGGGGTGTCCGCAGCAGTGGGGGAGAATCGGGTCCGGAGATAATAAGAGCGGCAGCTGAATAATTACCCTGAATGAACATACGGAGGTGGAGGGAAGTTGCCCCGGTGCTGGGGCAGATAATTCCGGAGCCCGGTCACTCTATTTATAGTTGTGGGGCTTTTTTACGCGCGGGGAGCGGAGCCTCCGCGTGCAGCAGAATAATAAGCTAGACCAATCGGATGATCAGAAATAATAATCAATACGTGTGTGTGTGTGTGTGTGTGTGTGTGTTGGGGGCGCGCGTGCGGCGGAGATAATAGACCGTGAACGGACGGTGTCGATGGAGCGCGTTAACGGTGTTTATTATCGGACTGTGCTGGTTTTCCGGTGGGGGGGGGGGTTGTGGCGGGCTCTGGTCCCGCCGCGCCGCCTCGTTTTTCGCCTCTCCCGCCGCCATGTGTCGTCTTCTATTGTCCTTCTGCCTCCGTTACCACGCGCAGCAGCAGCAGCCGCGTGCGTCGCGCTCGTCGCCGCCTCCTCCTCCATCAGCCCCCCCCACCTTTGCGTCCTCCTGTGTTATTTTAAACGGAGCGGTGCATCCTGGGTATTGCAGTGCCTCTCCCGGGCGTGTCTCGTGACATATGGCGGCGACGGCAACCCGCGGAAGACTACAATACCCAGAGTGCCCCGGGGGCCACATCAAAGTATCAGATTACAACACATTAGAGGGGATGGAGTGGGAGGGGGCAGGGGAGGGGGCTCTGCAGAGACCAATATGGTGTTTAAGGAGGAAGCTTCATTCTGACAGGAGAGGGCAGAGAAATGTGCAGTTCCCAGCATGCACTGCGAATCATCTAAGTAGGCCATTAGGTAGAGCGGCAGGTAGCGCTGCACAGGAAGTGCTTTGGCTTTACTGCTTCTAAGATTCAGTTCATGATGTTTGTTTTTGTTCCTCCTCCAGGACCTGAAGGAGAAGAAGCTGGTGGAGGAGAAGGAGAACGGCAAAGATGCTGCCACCAACGGAAAGGTAACCACCACGGCACCCTCCCCTACAGGGCTCTGATGGCTCCACTCAGCTGCTCAAGTTTTTACCTTTTGTTTTTCTTTTTTTTTCTTTTTTTCTTTTTTTTTTTGAACCCGTCTCTGTGGTTCCCAGGAGAACGAGGAGAATGGCGAGCCCGACGTAGATGATGAAGAGGACGAGGAGGTGGATGAGGAGGATGAGGAAGATGATGGAGAAGGTAGCTAGAGGGTCTTGCAGTTCTTTCTCATGTGGCCTAAGCTGGCAAAAAAACTCACTGTGGTCATCACCTGCAGGTGATGAGGAAGATGAGGACGAAGATGACGACGAGATCGAGGGAGGCACAAAACGGGCAGCTGAGGATGACGAGGACGACGACGAGGTGAGGGGCCGACTCCTGCAGTCCGAGTGACCAATCGGGCCGTCGGCTCGTCCTCTAACTTTCTCACCGCCGTCTTCTTCTTCTCTCGTTTTCAGGACGACGTCGAAACCAAGAAGCAAAAAACCGACGATGACGATTGATGCGTTTTCCCCCCCGCGCCACCCTGCTGAACCACTTCCTGATTCTTCACCTATGACTGTTTTTAAATGTCACAGGTGGGGGGGCTGGAGGACTGATTTAAAGGAAAAAAATAATAATAATTAAAAAAAATCCAACATGGTCATTAGCAAGTAGAGTTCAACAAACATCCACCTCGTCCACACACTCGGCTCGATCTCCCCTCAAAACTGCAAAACAAATTTTCTAGAGGAACCCGACCACCACACGACGCAGAAATCAGGCTTCTCTTCAGCACCAACAACACAACGAAAGGAGAATTTGTTTGTATTTTTATTTACATTTTATATTTTTGTACATATTGTTAGGAGGGAGGGTCAGTTTCTCTCTCGGCAGCGATCTCGTCAGACCAAATCGGTGCTTCTTTAAGGAAAGATTTTACTTGGTTGACCATGTTACGATATCTCAACAGATACTAGGAAAAAAAAAACATGTAAAAAAACAGTTAAACATGAAAGGCAACCTCTTAAGCCGTTGAACTCAGAGCATTCCAGTAAATTTAATGTATGTACTTTAGCTGTACCATAACTAGTTTGTTTGTATGGGAGGGTAAGGCCAAAGAAAAGAGCCTCTTTTCTTTTTCCTCTTTTGTTTTTGTCAGCGACTTTTTGTTTTATGACGGCCTGTTTTGATGTATGTGCGAAGTTTGTTGTTTGACAATAAACCGGACTTTTATTTTGTGAGTTGTACTTTGTATCTCTGCTTGTTGTTTGTTTTATTTATTGGTCAGCGGGGTCAGAGGTCAGTGGGCAGGTTGGATCAGGTTAGCCATGTTTCCACATATTTACTGTTAAGGTGAATTGAACTTATTCAGATTGGGGGGGTGAACCTCTAACAGTAAATACATTGGACTCAATTTCATTCATGTGATCGTAAAGACGTAGACGCACAACAAGCTTAAACGTCACTACACAGCACACAAACTCCTTAAAGGGTCAAATGTAACTCGCTTCAGTTGGACGTCCGCAGGTGAAAGTTTACTGGGTTTATCTCGGGCTGTGTTTACACTCAGCTGTACAGGAAGGTCTGCAAAAACAGCCAGAGAGGAAAGTACAGGTGCAAATCCAACTCGACACTGAGTTACTTATTCAGAACATTGATGATAAAGTCTGAATTACTTTCTGTTTCTACTTGAAAGTTCAAAGAGGCAGAATCAGAACGTTAAAATATCTAATGTGGAGTTTGGTGAAATGACCGACTGGATAAATACCAGTTACAGATGACCTAAGCAGAGTTTCTCAGCCTGCGGGTCGGGGGCACCCAGAGGGGCCCCTGGTTGAGGCCGGGGGGGTCCAGTTTGCTGCACATTAATGTTATTGTGATAATGAGTCTGATAGAAGTCACTCAGAGCTGTAGTGTTTTTCTTTGTGTTCCTGATTTCAGGCAGAGCTGCAGGTAACGTTAGCGGAGTCAACGGCTCGTCGCTGAGCTGTTGTCAGTCCAGGACAAACATGACGGAGCACGAACCGGCAGCAGGATCTGCTCCCTGTTCAGTCATGTCGGCTGCTCAAGATGGAGAGGGAGTCGTCACACAGGAATGTTAAAAACACTGAGCACACTGCAGAGTAGTACAGTACTGACCCGGGCTGTTCAACAACAGTGTGTGTTACTGACACACACAAGGCCATTTAAAACATGAACATCATGTTGTACTGAAGAGACTGAGACCGTAAACTCATCAGGAAAATGTTTACTGAGCTGATAAATCAGGGAGGAGGTGGGACATTTTCCCATAGACTTCAATACACTCTGAGTTCTTCTTACATGCAGTGGAGCGAATGAAGGTTTAAGGCTCCTTAGCCTTGACTTTACAGACCCAGAGTCCAGGTCCAGGTTTAGACTTCTTTGGTGGTTTAATATAAATCATTAATTGAACCAAATCAAATTTCCAAATTCCTGGACCGTCTCCTGCTCCCAGGACCAGAGGACTGACAGTCTACTGCAGTTTTAAGACCAGATCAGGTCTGTGGGCTGGAAAATCAAATCCTTCTTAGCTCAGCAGGAAGTCTAGAGCGAGCAGCAGCACCAGCAGCAGCCCCCCCGGCTCTCGCATGGTTCAACCCAAACCAGAGGAGGGAGGCCGAGGGACTGGTCCATTTCTACGGGACAGAGGGGGGAGGCCTGCCAGCATTAGCTGCCTCAGGACTCATTAGACTTTGGGTCTTCGTGTCCCAGATTTTCAATATGAGGTTAATAAATCAGTGAATCATTTCTTCAGCTCATTAGACCTCTGTGACTGACAGCGACGCCCACCGAGGTCGGATCAGTCACATGACTGAAATACCTGGACAACATGAGGTTAGATGAACAGGTTAGATTTCATATCTCGTGTTAATCCTTTCACTTTGTTTTCCAGGTCTCTGAAGGCCTCGGGTCCAGGAAGCTCCCAATAATCTGGATCCACTCAGGTCCACAAAGTCATTCTGGTTTCTCTTTATTTTTGTCAAATTAGGAAATAATTACTCTAAAAAGTCTTTCAGACACATCATGATGTAATGTGTCCAATCCTGGAATATCCCAGAATTCCCAGGAATCTGATCCAGGACTTGACCCACAGGGGTCACCGGTGCTTTTATTGTGTAAGGGCTGTTTCCTGTTCCAGGTCACAGGTGTGTGGGCCAGCAGGACAAAGGAGGACAAGAAGTGTTGGACAAGGGGACAGGTTTGGATAAAAGATTAATCCTCTGTGGACATGAACACCTGAACCTGACGACCAGGATTCTGGACCGGAAGACCAAACGGTGAGTTTGGATCTTGGATCCTTTTTAGTGGATTTCTGTTCCTGAATTTTCAGGCTGGATTTAATTCCATTGTTGCTTTTGGAGTTCTTGGACAGGGACTGGACTGTGGACTGGACAGGGACTGGACTTTGGACTGGACTGTGGACTGGACTGTGGACTGGACTGTGGACTGGACTTTGGACTGGACTGTGGACTGGACTTTGGACTGGACAGGGACTGGACTTTGGACTGGACTTTGGACTGGACAGGGACTGGACTTTGGACTGGACTGTGGACTGGACTTTGGACTGGACTTTGGACTGGACTGTGGACTGGACTGTGGACTGGACAGGGACTGGACTTTGGACTGGACAGGGACTGGACTGTGGACTGGACTGTGGACTGGACTTTGGACTGGACTTTGGACTGGACAGGGACTGGACTGTGGACTGGACTGTGGACTGGACTTTGGACTGGACTGTGGACTGGACTGTGGACTGGACTTTGGACTGGACAGGGACTGGACTGTGGACTGGACTTTGGACTGGACTGTGGACTGGACTGTGGACTGGACTTTGGACTGGACAGGGACTGGACAGGGACTGGACTGTGGACTGGACTTTGGACTGGACTGTGGACTGGACTGTGGACTGGACTTTGGACTGGACAGGGACTGGACTGTGGACTGGACTTTGGACTGGACTGTGGACTGGACTGTGGACTGGACTTTGGACTGGACAGGGACTGGACAGGGACTGGACTGTGGACTGGACTTTGGACTGGACTGTGGACTGGACTTTGGACTGGACTGTGGACTGGACCTTGGACTGGACAGGGACTGGACTTTGGACGGGACTGTGGAGTCCAGACCTCCAGGATCAGGATCAGGTGGTGAGTCACGGCCGTCTTAGTAACAGTCACAGAAACTGTTCTTTCATGTTACCTGTCTATCCTGCTCAGGTGTGCTGGGGCGGAGCCTCACCAATCCAGTCCAACAGTAACAGTACTAATGATTTCTGCAGGTGAAGTGTTCCTGACTAAAAGTGTGGCCCCCCAGGGCCCCGCAGACCTGCTCTAATGATGACTGTGTCTCAACTTGAAATCCTGACTTTCTCTGTTTCTGACAGAATCTTTCACACGAGGACAGTCAGCAGGTCACGGTGGGGGGCCCAGAGACCCCCGGGGGTCTGACCTCTACCAGCAGACCAGACCTTATATTTATATAAGTAAATATTCTGAATATTCTCCAAATATGACATAAATTAATGAAAGACAGACTTTTTTACACCTTCAGAATAAAAGACAGAAACACATAGATACAATATAATAACAAAAAAGAAGTGAAAATAACTAAAATGACAGAATCAACATTCAGTTAGTCAACACAAAAGAAACAAAAACTTTAACCACATGATCAGATTCGTTTCTCCATCGGAAGATATTTCTTCATAAGGAGTTGTTACTGCAGTTTGACCTGATGTGTGTCTGTTTGTGTTGTTGTAACTCTCCCCTGGTGCTCCACCGCCCCCATGTGGTTGAACTCATAGTTGCATGTTGCCTCCTTCCTGCAGCTCGGAAGCTTTAGAATAAAAAAACAATCTGGATCAATAAAAGTGGAAGTGTGATCGTCTGTGTGAATAAATCAAATCCAACAAATGAACCAATATTTGGCACGTTTAAATAGAATGAATGAATCTGTCGTCGTTTATTTAGAAGACAAAGATCAAGACTGGAGAAACTGAAAACATTTCTACGACTTTTTTTGTAAATTGTAAATGTTCTGAATGTTCTCACTGTCATTTTGTGACTTTTCTCTTTTATATTTGTAAAAACACTGAGCTGTGTGTGAAAAGCTGCTGATGTCCGTTTCTACAGATTCACACATTTGTCCTTCAAATATCTGAAGAAAAATCTCATGAAGCTTTTTACTGTGATGGAAATTACAGAGTGAACAAACACTGACTCAGAAAAACAGCCAATACTGTTTAAATGTCCGGATCACAGCGTTCAGCTTCAGGAGGAGAGACGTGCTGAGAAAAAAGAATATTTCAACTGAACGACATTAATTTAACATGAAGCCCAAAACAGACACACACCTATCCATTGTGTGATTTTCACACCCTGTCCCTATGGAAATACCACACAAACACAAACGCACACACTCCTCCAGACCATCAGGGGTCTATACATCGCCCCGGCAACCAGGGGCTCGCCTAGCAACAGCTGGTGTGTTAACAGTTTACTGAATAAGCCCCCACAGTACCCCCATCTATATGCACACCTGTGTGTGTGTGTGTGTTAGTTTGTTGTATCGTACACACTTTTTTCTTTGTTATAAACAAAATGTGTAGCAGCTCTATTTGTGACGTCCATCTTTGTTCCCTGTTCAGCCTGAAGACACGTTCCTTCGCCGACCTGTTGTGTAGTCACTTTGTTGGTTGTTGTGCAGCTCTTTGACTCTCCATCACTCAGGTGTTTTTGTGTTGTGGTTCCTGGGAGGAATCACACTAATAGAAAACTTTTCTTTCCACATTGTTGGGGATCTAAAGTCATCTTTAATGGAACATTAACTCCTTCTTCACGCTGATGGAAAATATCCAGTTTGACAGTTTGTCTGAACAACTTTAATATTTGTGTCTTTGATCGTTTAGAGTAACAAAACAATCAAAATACAGATGAACGAGGAGACGAGTCCTGCAGACGATCCTGAGGTACAAAGTTTATTTCAAAAGGAGACTTTGGACTTTACATTCAAACCTTCAGATCCAGAACAGACCAAAACCTCCTTCAGGGGACACATGAGCATCAGAACTGGATCAGGTTTTCTGTTCCTCCTGTGGATGGTCAGTGTTTAAACTCAGAGCAGGGCAGTTCCAGGATCAGGTCTTGGGCCCTTTTTAACCCCCCTGGTGGACAGAATGAGGTCGGTCTGTTCCTCCCATCATAAAGATTTGATTTTACAGACCACACCTACTGAGATCTCATTTCCTTCCGGACTTTGGTCCTCTGAAACTGAACAAACAGCTCAGTCTGCTCCTCTTCCGTCAGGGCTCCTGTGTGTCTGGACCGGTTCTCCTGTGTTGGACCGGTTCTCCTGCGCCTGGACCGGTTCTCCTGAGCCTGGATCCGGTTCTCCTGAGCCTGGACCGGTTCTCCTGAGCCTGGATCCGGTTCTCCTGAGCCTGGACCGGTTCTCCTGAGCCTGGATCCGGTTCTCCTGAGCCTGGACCGGTTCTCCTGTGCTGGACCGGTTCTCCTGAGCCTGATTCCGGTTCTCCTGCGCCTGGACCGGTTCTCCTGAGCCTGGACCGGTTCTCCTGTGCTGGACCGGTTCTCCTGAGCCTGGATCCGGTTCTCCTGAGCCTGTATCCGGTTCTCCTGTGCTGGACCGGTTCTCCTGAGCCTGGATCCGGTTCTCCTGTGCTGGACCGGTTCTCCTGAGCCTGGATCATGGAGGTGGCGGCTCTCGGTCGGCCTTTCTGTGTCGGGATGTTGTACGACTGTCGCAGTGACGAACTCATTCCAGGTGAGGAATGGAGGAACAGGCAGCTGATCCGGATCAGATAAGACCGGATCAGGGCGTCTCCTCGTCTAACGTGTCGAACTAAACGTTGTGTTTCCAGTTTTCTGATGCCATTGACTTATTTTAACGATGGACAAACTTCATACTGACATCAACACCTTCTTTCAGGACTTTCAGATATTCATGAAACTGTCACTGAATCTATGCTGAAATTTAACATTTCAATGACAAAAAAAAAAAACAAAACAAAAAACCCAACAACAATAAACACCTAAAATCAATGTTAGCCAGAATTGTATTTACAATATAACATCAAATCATCATTAAGAAAATATTAAATCAATCCTGCTTTATGTTTCATGGTTTCGTGGTTTGGAACAAAAAGCATGAACTCAAATGAAATGAAACATTCACACAGTTTTATTTAAACACCAATATTCCATCTAAAGGGGGGCTGGGAGTTTAAAATGTGGAGAGCATACAGTACAATTACATCACAAAAGTACACATGTACAGATAATACTACAGATGGGATGACAGTGATTTAGAGAGCTGTACTGGAATTCATTCAGAATTTATTAAAAGCAGAATCTTTCCAAAACATTAAACTCATAATGTTACAAATCTGTTAGAGAATGAAGTAGACAAACATTTTTACAGACCTGAATGCCAGAAGAGCCTTCAAACGCACAAGAACTTCAACACAACCGACACCAACAGCATGGAAGTAAACCAAGTGAAGGAGCCCTGAAGGAGTTAGGATGCATTCAGTAACAGAAGGACTTGGAAAATGTCTTCCCACCAAAAAGACACACTTTAACCATTTATAAATCCATTTAAAATCTTTAAGTCCCACTTTAGGTTCCCATTAAGTCAAATACATGTTTTGTTTTTACTTGAATGTTGTATAAATTCTCATGTCCCATTTGTTTTTGACGCAGAAGTTCAAACTGGGTAAAGGAGAGAGGAATACCTGAGCCCTGTCTGACAGTCCGCTAATGCAGATGAACTAATATTAATATAAATTCAATGTTTTCACATCACCGTTGAAGAAGAACTCTAAACATTTGGGTTTGTTATTTTCTAACAAACCAAAAATGATCAACATTGATTGAATAATATTTAACCTGATGTCACTGTCAGCGCAGCTGATTCAGGGAACAAGATGTTTTTATGTTCACACATCATCAGATCTGTTCATTTAACATTTGATCTTGTGTTCTAAACCAATATAACCTGAACTTGTTACAGAAGGAGCAGCAGCACATGTTAACCACTGAGCAGTTTCTCACTCTTCATCCGGCTGGCTGCTTTCACTTTGGATTTCTGTCTCAGTCTCTCTGTCGTGAAATAAACAAAGGTTTCACTTCGACTCTTCTTTTTGGCAGGAATGACACTATGGGACCGGGACGACTTGGAGAAAAACACCCGAGAAAGACGACAACTAAACTGTGACTTTGAGATAGTCGCATCCGAATCAATCCAGGACAAAACCTCAGCTCTAAATGTAGAAGCTTCACTAAAGGCAAGTTTCTTTGGTGGACTGGTCAAAGTTGGTGGATCTGCCAAATACCTGAATGACAATAAAGCTTCCAAAAAGCAGGCCAGAGTAACATTAAAGTACAAAACTACCACCAAGTTCCAAGAACTGTCGATGAATCATCTGGGAAGAGACAGCATGAAGCATCCGTACGTTTTTGAGAAAGGAATAGCCACACATGTCGTCACAGGTATTCTCTACGGGGCACAAGCCTTCTTTGTGTTTGACCGTGAGGTGTCAGAACAGGAAGATCATCAAGTCATTCAGGGAAACTTGAAAGTGATGATCAACAAGATCCCAAACATCTCCATCGGAGGTGAAGGTTCCCTGAACATGGAGGACAAAGACAGAGCTGACGTTCAGAAATTCTCCTGCAGGTTCTACGGAGACTTTTGTCTGGAGAAGAATCCCGTGACCTTTCAGGATGCAGTCGAAGTCTACCAAAGCCTCCCAAGACTGCTGGGAGCTAACGGAGAAAACACTGTACCAATAAAGATCTGGCTGCTGCCGCTGACAGTGTTAGATTCTTCTGCTGCTCAACTCGTCCGCCAGATAAGTCTCCAGTTAGTTCAGGACGCACAGAATGTCCTGGAGGACTTCAGGGAGCTGGAGGTCAGGTATGAGGATGCAATGACAACAACAACTGCACAGCAGTTCCCTGAAATTAGCAAAAAGATCAAAGGTTTTAAAGAAATGTGCTCTCAGTTCAAGCTGGAATTTCAACAGAACTTATCAAAGAAGCTTCCGTCAATCCGAGGAGGAGGCGAAGCCGAGGCTGTGCTCGCAGAGACGATCATGAAGATACACTCTTCTCCTTTTAACAGCAAAGAACTCAACGAGTGGATGGACTGCAGAGAGAGAGAAATCCACACCGTCAACATGATCACCAACAGGATGAAGAACACAAAGATCATCCAAACCCAAAGTCAACTGTTCCAAGAAGCCCTCAGTGCAGAGCACGTTGTGTGTTTTGTCTTCACCTCACTGGGAAGTGATGACCACTTCATCTCTGCTTTATCAAACTACTTACACCAAAGAACCAGACCACAACAGCCTTATGATGGAGAGAGGGGACAGTGGTTTGCCTCCAAACACCTCACAGAGGAAATGAGGAAAAAGGTGAAGCTCTTCAGTGACTTTGCAGAGGAGAACAAGGAGAACAAAAGGACCAAGTTCCTGACAGTTGGTGTGACGGATGAGACTCAGAAAGGCTCAAGCATCCACCTTTATAAGGACGGTTTCTCCGACAGCGAGAACTTTGAGCCTCCATCGAAGCCTGAAGACGTGACAGTGTCCAACACAAACCACGACAGCGTGACACTGAAGATTTGTGGGCCCAGATTTGGGGCAGAGAACGTCACCTCCTACTCTGTGGAGTACAGAGTTAGAGGAGAAGATGGATGGACTCAACAGACAGTATCCACGGCTGGAGAAGTGAAGGTGAGCCGTCTGAGTCCTCAAACAGTGTATGAGTTCAGATGCAGGGCGGTGACC